>OY757236.1:91555978-92060122 GCA_963583995.1 Xylota segnis | reverse complement strand
CGAACGGACGAAGAACGAACAGACGGAGAACGAACAGATGAAGAATGAACAGACGAAGAACGAACAGACGAAAAAGGAACAGACGGAGAGCGAACAGACGAAGAAAGAACACACGAAGAACGAACAGACGAAGAACGAACGGACGAAGAACGAACAGACGGGGAACGAACAGACGGAGAACGAACAGACGGAGAACGAACAGATGAAGAACGAACAGACGAAGAACGAACGGACGAAGAACGAACAGACGGAGAACGAACAGATGAAGAATGAACAGACGAAGAACGAACAGACGGAGAACAAACAGACGATAAAAGAACAAACGAAGAACGAACAGACGAAGAACAAACAGACGAAGAAAGAACAGACGAAGAACGAACAGACGAAGAACGAACAGACGAAGAACGAACGGACGAAGAACGAACAGACGGAGAACGAACAGATGGAGAACGAACAGATGAAGAACGAACAGACGAAGAACGAACAGACGGAGAACGAACAGACGAAAAAGAACAGACGGAGAACGAACAGACGAAGAAAGAACAAACGAAGAACGAACAGACGAAGAACAAACAGACGAAGAAAGAACAGACGGAGAGCGAACAGACGAAGAACGAACAGACGAAGAACGAACAGACGAAGAACGAACGGACGAAGAACGAACAGACGGAGAACGAACAGATGAAGAACGAACAGACGGAGAACGAACAGACGAAAAAGAACAGACGGAGAACGAACAGACGAAGAAAGAACAAACGATGAACGAACAGACGAAGAACAAACAGACGAAGAAAGAACAGACGAAGAACGAACAGACGAAGAACAAACAGACGAAGAACGAACAGACGAAGAAAGAACAGACGAAGAAGGAACAGACGAAGAACGAACAGACGATGAACGAACGGACGAAGAACGAACAGAAGGAGAACGAACAGACGGAGAACGAACAGATGAAGAACGAACAGACGAAGAACGAACGGACGAAGAAAGAACAGACGAAGCAAGAACAGAAGAAGAACGAACAGACGAAGAAAGAACAGACGAAGAACGAACGGACGAAGAACGAACAGACGGAGAACGAACAGATGAAGAACGAAGAGACGAATAACGAACAGACGGAGAACGAACAGACGAAAAAGAACAGACGGAGAACGAACAGACGAAGAAAGAACAAACGAAGAACGAACAGAGGAAGAACAAACAGACGAAGAAAGAACAGACGAAGAACGAACACACGAAGAACAAACAGACGAAGAACGAACAGACGGAGAACGAACAGATGAAGAACGAACAGACGAAGAACGAACAGACGGAGAACGAACAGACGAAAAAGAACAGACGGAGAACGAACAGACGAAGAACGAACAGACGAAAAAGAACAGACGGAGAACGAACAGACGAAGAACGAACAGACGAAGAACGAACAGACGAAAAAGAACAGACGGAGAACGAACAGACGAAGAACGAACAGACGAAGAACGAACAGACGAAGAACGAACGGACGAAGAACGAACAGTCGGAGAACGAACAGATGAAGAACGAAGAGACGAAGAACGAACAGACGGAGAACGAACAGACGAAAAAGAACAGACGGAGAACGAACAGACGAAGAACGAACAGACGAAAAAGAACAGACGGAGAACGAACAGACGAAGAACGAACAGACGAAGAACGAACAGACGAAGAACGAACAGACGAAAACGAACAGACGGAGAACGAACAGACGAAGAACGAACAGACGAAGAACGAACAGACGGAGAACGAACAGACGAAAAAGAACAGACGGAGAACGAACAGACGAAGAACGAACAGACGAAAAAGAACAGACGGAGAACGGACAGACGAAGAACGAACAGACGAAGAACGAACAGACGAAGAACGAACAGACGAAGAACGAACAGACGAGAAAGAACAGACGGAGAACGAACAGACGAAGAACGAACAGACGAAGAACGAACAGACGAAGAACGAACAGACGAAAAAGAACAGACGGAGAACGAACAGACGAAGAACGAACAGACGAAGAACGAACAGACGGAGAACGAACAGACGAAAAAGAACAGACGGAGAACGAACAGACGAAGAACGAACAGACGAAAAAGAACAGACGGAGAACGAACAGACGAAGAACGAACAGACGAAGAACGAACAGACGAAGAACGAACAGACGAAAAAGAACAGACGGAGAACGAACAGACGAAGAACGAACAGACGAAGAACGAACAGACGAAGAACGAACAGACGAAGAACGAACAGACGAAAAAGAACAGACGGAGAACGAACAGACGAAGAACGAACAGACGAAGAACGAACAGATGAAGAACGAACAGACGAAAAAGAACAGACGGAGAACGAACAGACGAAGAACGAACAGACGAAGAACGAACAGACGAAGAACGAACGGACGAAGAACGAACAGACGGAGAACGAACAGACGAAGAACGAACAGACGAAGAACGAACAGACGAAAAAGAACAGACGGAGAACGAACAGACGAAGAACGAACAGACGAAGAACGAACAGACGAAGAACGAACAGACGAAGAACGAACAGACGAAAAAGAACAGACGGAGAACGAACAGACGAAGAACGAACAGACGAAGAACGAACAGACGAAGAACAAACAGACGAAGAACGAACAGACGGAGAACGAACAGATGAAGAACGAACAGACGAAGAACGAACAGACGGAGAACGAACAGACGAAAAAGAACAGACGGAGAACGAACAGACGAAGAACGAACAGACGAAAAAAACAGACGGAGAACGAACAGACGAAGAACGAACAGACGAAGAACGAACAGACGAAGAACGAACAGACGAAAAAGAACAGACGGAGAACGAACAGACGAAGAACGAACAGACGAAGAACGAACAGACGAAGAACGAACAGACGAAAAAGAACAGACGGAGAACGAACAGACGGAGAACGAACAGACGAAGAACGAACAGACGAAGAACGAACAGACGAAAAAGAACAGACAGAGAACGAACAGACGAAGAACGAACAGACGAAGAACGAACAGACGAAGAACGAACGGACGAAGAACGAACAGACGGAGAACGAACAGACGAAGAACGAACAGACGAAGAACGAACAGACGAAAAAGAACAGACGAAGAACGAACGGAAGAAGAACGAACAGACGCAGAACGATCAGACGAAGAACGAACAGACGAAGAACGAACAGACGAAGAACGAACAGACGAAGAACGAACAGACGAAGAAAGAACAGACGAAGAACGAACAGACGAAGAACGAACAGACGGAGAACGAACAGACGAAAAAGAACAGACGAAGAACGAACAGACGGAGAACGAACAGACGAAGAACGAACAGACGAAAAAAACAGACGGAGAACGAACAGACGAAGAACGAACAGACGAAGAACGAACTGACGAAGAAAGAACAGACGAAGAACGAACGGAAGAAGAACGAACAGACGCAGAACGATCAGACGAAGAACGAACAGACGAAGAACGAACAGACGAAGAACGAACAGACGAAGAACGAACAGACGAAGAACGAACAGACGAAGAAAGAACAGACGAAGAACGAACAGACGAAGAACGAACAGACGGAGAACGAACAGACGAAAAAGAACAGACGAAGAACGAACAGACGGAGAACGAACAGAAGAAGAACGAACAGACGAAGAAAGAACAGACGAAGAACGAACAGACGAAGAACGAACTGACGAAGAAAGAACAGACGAAGAACGTCCAGACGAAGAACGTCCAGACGAAGAACGAACGGAAGAAGAACGAACAGACGCAGAACGATCAGACGAAGAACGAACTGATGAAGAAAGAACAGACGAAGAACGAACAGACGAAGAACGAACAGATGAAGAACGAAGAGACGAAGAACGAACAGACGGAGAACGAACAGACGAAAAAGAACAGACGGAGAACGAACAGACGAAGAAAGAACAAACGAAGAACGAACAGAGGAAGAACAAACAGACGAAGAAAGAACAGACGAAGAACGAACACACGAAGAACAAACAGACGAAGAACGAACAGACGGAGAACGAACAGATGAAGAACGAACAGACGAAGAACGAACAGACGGAGAACGAACAGACGAAAAAGAACAGACGGAGAACGAACAGACGAAGAACGAACAGACGAAAAAGAACAGACGGAGAACGAACAGACGAAGAACGAACAGACGAAGAACGAACAGACGAAGAACGAACAGACGAAAAAGAACAGATGGAGAACGAACAGACGAAGAACGAACAGACGAAGAACGAACAGACGAAGAACGAACGGACGAAGAACGAACAGTCGGAGAACGAACAGATGAAGAACGAAGAGACGAAGAACGAACAGACGGAGAACGAACAGACGAAAAAGAACAGACGGAGAACGAACAGACGAAGAACGAACAGACGAAAAAGAACAGACGGAGAACGAACAGACGAAGAACGAACAGACGAAGAACGAACAGACGAAGAACGAACAGACGAAAACGAACAGACGGAGAACGAACAGACGAAGAACGAACAGACGAAGAACGAACAGACGGAGAACGAACAGACGAAAAAGAACAGACGGAGAACGAACAGACGAAGAACGAACAGACGAAAAAGAACAGACGGAGAACGAACAGACGAAGAACGAACAGACGAAGAACGAACAGACGAAGAACGAACAGACGAAGAACGAACAGACGAAAAAGAACAGACGGAGAACGAACAGACGAAGAACGAACAGACGAAGAACGAACAGACGAAGAACGAACAGACGAAAAAGAACAGACGGAGAACGAACAGACGAAGAACGAACAGACGAAGAACGAACAGACGGAGAACGAACAGACGAAAAAGAACAGACGGAGAACGAACAGACGAAGAACGAACAGACGAAAAAGAACAGACGGAGAACGAACAGACGAAGAACGAACAGACGAAGAACGAACAGACGAAGAACGAACAGACGAAAAAGAACAGACGGAGAACGAACAGACGAAGAACGAACAGACGAAGAACGAACAGACGAAGAACGAACAGACGAAGAACGAACAGACGAAAAAGAACAGACGGAGAACGAACAGACGAAGAACGAACAGACGAAGAACGAACAGATGAAGAACGAACAGACGAAAAAGAACAGACGGAGAACGAACAGACGAAGAACGAACAGACGAAGAACGAACAGACGAAGAACGAACAGACGAAAAAGAACAGACGGAGAACGAACAGACGAAGAACGAACAGACGAAGAACGAACAGACGAAGAACGAACAGACGAAGAACGAACAGACGAAAAAGAACAGACGGAGAACGAACAGACGAAGAACGAACAGACGAAGAACGAACAGACGAAGAACAAACAGACGAAGAACGAACAGACGGAGAACGAACAGATGAAGAACGAACAGACGAAGAACGAACAGACGGAGAACGAACAGACGAAAAAGAACAGACGGAGAACGAACAGACGAAGAACGAACAGACGAAAAAAACAGACGGAGAACGAACAGACGAAGAACGAACAGACGAAGAACGAACAGACGAAGAACGAACAGACGAAAAAGAACAGACGGAGAACGAACAGACGAAGAACGAACAGACGAAGAACGAACAGACGAAGAACGAACAGACGAAAAAGAACAGACGGAGAACGAACAGACGGAGAACGAACAGACGAAGAACGAACAGACGAAGAACGAACAGACGAAAAAGAACAGACGGAGAACGAACAGACGAAGAACGAACAGACGAAGAACGAACAGACGAAGAACGAACGGACGAAGAACGAACAGACGGAGAACGAACAGACGAAGAACGAACAGACGAAGAACGAACAGACGAAAAAGAACAGACGAAGAACGAACGGAAGAAGAACGAACAGACGCAGAACGATCAGACGAAGAACGAACAGACGAAGAACGAACAGACGAAGAACGAACAGACGAAGAACGAACAGACGAAGAAAGAACAGACGAAGAACGAACAGACGAAGAACGAACAGACGGAGAACGAACAGACGAAAAAGAACAGACGAAGAACGAACAGACGGAGAACGAACAGACGAAGAACGAACAGACGAAAAAAACAGACGGAGAACGAACAGACGAAGAACGAACAGACGAAGAACGAACTGACGAAGAAAGAACAGACGAAGAACGAACGGAAGAAGAACGAACAGACGCAGAACGATCAGACGAAGAACGAACAGACGAAGAACGAACAGACGAAGAACGAACAGACGAAGAACGAACAGACGAAGAACGAACAGACGAAGAAAGAACAGACGAAGAACGAACAGACGAAGAACGAACAGACGGAGAACGAACAGACGAAAAAGAACAGACGAAGAACGAACAGACGGAGAACGAACAGAAGAAGAACGAACAGACGAAGAAAGAACAGACGAAGAACGAACAGACGAAGAACGAACTGACGAAGAAAGAACAGACGAAGAACGTCCAGACGAAGAACGTCCAGACGAAGAACGAACGGAAGAAGAACGAACAGACGCAGAACGATCAGACGAAGAACGAACTGATGAAGAAAGAACAGACGAAGAACGAACAGACGAAGAACGAACAGATGAAGAACGAAGAGACGAAGAACGAACAGACGGAGAACGAACAGACGAAAAAGAACAGACGGAGAACGAACAGACGAAGAAAGAACAAACGAAGAACGAACAGAGGAAGAACAAACAGACGAAGAAAGAACAGACGAAGAACGAACACACGAAGAACAAACAGACGAAGAACGAACAGACGGAGAACGAACAGATGAAGAACGAACAGACGAAGAACGAACAGACGGAGAACGAACAGACGAAAAAGAACAGACGGAGAACGAACAGACGAAGAACGAACAGACGAAAAAGAACAGACGGAGAACGAACAGACGAAGAACGAACAGACGAAGAACGAACAGACGAAGAACGAACAGACGAAAAAGAACAGACGGAGAACGAACAGACGAAGAACGAACAGACGAAAAACGAACAGACGAAGAACGAACGGACGAAGAACGAACAGTCGGAGAACGAACAGATGAAGAACGAAGAGACGAAGAACGAACAGACGGAGAACGAACAGACGAAAAAGAACAGACGGAGAACGAACAGACGAAGAACGAACAGACGAAGAACAAACAGACGAAGAACGAACAGACGGAGAACGAACAGATGAAGAACGAACAGACGAAGAACGAACAGATGAAGAACGAACAGACGAAAAAGAACAGACGGAGAACGAACAGACGAAGAACGAACAGACGAAGAACGAACAGACGAAGAACAAACAGACGAAGAACGAACAGACGGAGAACGAACAGATGAAGAACGAACAGACGAAGAACGAACAGATGAAGAACGAACAGACGAAAAAGAACAGACGGAGAACGAACAGACGAAGAACGAACAGACGAAGAACGAATAGACGAAGAACGAACGGACGAAGAACGAACAGACGGAGAACGAACAGACGAAGAACGAACAGACGAAGAACGAACAGACGAAAAAGAACAGACGGAGAACGATCAGACGAAGAACGAACAGACGAAGAACGAACAGACGAAGAACGAACAGACGAAGAACGAACAGACGAAGAAAGAACATACGAAGAACGAACAGACGAAGAACGAACAGACGGAGAACGAACAGACGAAAAAGAACAGACGAAGAACGAACAGACGGAGAACGAACAGACGAAGAACGAACAGACGAAAAAAACAGACGGAGAACGAACAGACGAAGAACGAACAGACGAAGAACGAACTGACGAAGAAAGAACAGACGAAGAACGAACGGAAGAAGAACGAACAGACGCAGAACGATCAGACGAAGAACGAACAGACGAAGAACGAACAGACGAAGAACGAACAGACGAAGAACGAACAGACGAAGAACGAACAGACGAAGAAAGAACAGACGAAGAACGAACAGACGAAGAACGAACAGACGGAGAACGAACAGACGAAAAAGAACAGACGAAGAAAGACCAGACGAAGAACGAACAGAAGAAGAACGAACAGACGAATAAAGAACAGACGAAGAACGAACAGACGAAGAACGAACTGACGAAGAACAAACAGACGAAGAAAGAACAGACGAAGAACGAACCGACGAAGAACGAACAGACGAAGAACGATCAGACGAAGAACGAACAGACGGAGAACGAACAGACGAAGAACGAACAAACTAAGAACGAACAGACGAAGAACGAACAGACGAAGAAAGAACAAACGAAGAACGAACAGACGAAGAAAGAACAGACGAAGCACGAACCGAAGAAGAACGAACAGACGAAGAAAGAACAGACGAAGAAAGAACAGACGAAGAACGAACAGACGAAGAACGAACAGACGGAGAACGAACAGATGAAGAACGAACAGACGAAGAACGTCTAGACGAAGAACGAACTGACGAAGAAAGAACAGACGAAGAACGTCCAGAGGAAGAACGAACGGAAGAAGAACGAACAGACGCAGAACGATCAGACGAAGAGCGAACAGACGAAGAACGAACAGACGAAGAACGAACAGACGAAGAACGAACGGACGAAGAACGTCCAGACGAAGAACGAACGGAAGAAGAACGAACAGACGGAGAACGAACAGATGAAGAACGAACAGACGAAGAACGAACAGACGGAGAACGAACAGACGAAAAAGAACAGACGAAGAAAGACCAGACGAAGAACGAACAGAAGAAGAACGAACAGACGAATAAAGAACAGACGAAGAACGAACAGACGAAGAACGAACAGACGAAGAACGTCCAGACGAAGAACAAACGGAAGAAGAACGAACAGACGCAGAACGATCAGACGAAGAACGAACAGACGAAGAACGAACAGACGAAGAACGATCAGACGAAGAACGAACAGACGAAGAACGAACAGACGAAGAAAGAACAGACGAAGAACGAACCGACGAAGAACGAACAGACGAAGAACGATCAGACGAAGAACGAACAGACGGAGAACGAACAGACGAAGAACGAACAAACTAAGAACGAACAGACGAAGAACGAACAGACGAAGAAAGAACAAACGAAGAACGAACAGACGAAGAAAGAACAGACGAAGCACGAACCGAAGAAGAACGAACAGACGAAGAAAGAACAGACGAAGAAAGAACAGACGAAGAACGAACAGACGAAGAACGAACAGACGGAGAACGAACAGATGAAGAACGAACAGACGAAGAACGTCTAGACGAAGAACGAACTGACGAAGAAAGAACAGACGAAGAACGTCCAGAGGAAGAACGAACGGAAGAAGAACGAACAGACGCAGAACGATCAGACGAAGAGCGAACAGACGAAGAACGAACAGACGAAGAACGAACAGACGAAGAACGAACGGACGAAGAACGTCCAGACGAAGAACGAACGGAAGAAGAACGAACAGACGGAGAACGAACAGATGAAGAACGAACAGACGAAGAACGAACAGACGGAGAACGAACAGACGAAAAAGAACAGACGGAGAACGAACAGACGAAGAAAGAACAGACGAAGAACGAACAGACGAAGAACGAACAGACGAAGAACGAACAGACGAAGAAAGAACAGACGAAGAACGAACCGACGAAGAACGAACAGACGAAGAACGATCAGACGAAGAACGAACAGACGGAGAACGAACAGACGAAGAACGAACAAACTAAGAACGAACAGACGAAGAACGAACAGACGAAGAAAGAACAAACGAAGAACGAACAGACGAAGAAAGAACAGACGAAGAACGAACAGACGAAAAACGAACAGACGAAGAACGAACAGACGAAGAACGAACAGACGAAGAACGAACGGACGAAGAACGTCCAGACGAAGAACGAACGGAAGAAGAACGAACAGACGGAGAACGAACAGATGAAGAACGAACAGACGAAGAACGAACAGACGGAGAACGAACAGACGAAAAAGAACAGACGGAGAACGAACAGACGAAGAAAGAACAGACGAAGAACGAACAGACGAAGAACGAACAGACGAAGAGCGAACAGACGAAGAACGAACAGACGAAGAAAGAACAGAAGAAGAACGAACAGACGAAGAAAGAACAGACGAAGAATGTCCAGACGAAGAACGAACGGAAGAAGAACGAACAGACGCAGAACGATCAGACGAAGGACGAACAGACGAACAACGAGCAGACGAAGAACGAACAGACGAAGAACGAACAGACGAAGAACGAACAGACGAAGAAAGAACAGACGAAGAACGAACAGACGAAGAACGCACAGACGAAGAACGAACAGACGAAGAAAGAACAGACGAAGAACGAACAGACGGAGAACGAACAGACGAAAAAGAACAGACGAAGAACGAACAGACGGAGAACGAACGGAAGAAGAACGAACAGACGCAGAACGATCAGACGAAGGACGAACAGACGAACAACGAGCAGACGAAGAACGAACAGACGAAGAACGAACAGACGAAGAACGAACAGACGAAGAAAGAACAGACGAAGAACGAACAGACGAAGAACGCACAGACGAAGAACGAACAGACGAAGAAAGAACAGACGAAGAACGAACAGACGGAGAACGAACAGACGAAAAAGAACAGACGAAGAACGAACAGACGGAGAACGAACAGATGAAGAACAAACAGACGAAGAACGTCCAGACGAAGAACGAACTGACGAAGAAAGAACAGACGAAGAACATCCAGACGAAGAACGAACGGAAGAAGAACGAACAGACGCAGAACGATCAGACGAAGAACGAACAGACGAGGAACGAACAGACGAAGAACGAACAGACGGAGAACGAACAGACGAAAAAAGCACAGACGAAGAACGAGCAGACGAAGAAGGAACGGACGAAGAACGAACAGACGAAGAAGGAACAGACGAAGAAAGAACAGACGAAGAACGAACAGACGAAGAACGAACAGACGAAGAACGAGCAGACGAAGAACGAACAGACGAAGAAGGAACAGAAGAAAAACGAACAGACGGAAAACGAACAGACGGAGAAAGAACAGACGAAGAACGAACAGACGAAGAACGAACAGACGAAAAAGGAACAGACGAAGAAAGAACAGACGAAGAACGAACAGACGAAGAACGAACAGACGAAGAACGAACAGACGAAGAACGAACAGACGAAGAACGAACAGACGAAGAAGGAACAGACGGCGAACGAACAGACGAAGAAAGAACAGACGAAGAACGAACAGACGAAGAACGAACTGACGAAGAACGAACAGACGAAGAAAGAACAGACGAAGAACGAACAGACGAAGAACGAACAGACGAAGAAAGAACAGACGAAGAAAGAACAGACGAAGAAGGAACAGACGAAGAACGAACAGACGAAGAAAGAACAGACGAAGAACGAACAGACGAAGAACGAACAGACGAAGAACGAGCAGACGAAGAACGAACAGACGAAGAAGGAACAGAAGAAGAACGAACAGACGGAAAACGAACAGACGGGGAAAGAACAGACGAAGAACGAACAGACGAAGAACGAACAGACGAAAAAGGAACAGACGAAGAAAGAACAGACGAAGAACGAACAGACGAAGAACGAACAGACGAAGAACGAACAGACGAAGAATGAACAGACGAAGAAGGAACAGACGGCGAACGAACAGACGAAGAAAGAACAGACGAAGAACGAACAGACGAAGAACGAACTGACGAAGAACGAACAGACGGAGAAAGAACAGACGAAGAACGAACAGACGAAGAACGAACAGACGAAAAAGGAACAGACGAAGAAAGAACAGACGAAGAACGAACAGACGAAGAACGAACAGACGAAGAACGAACAGACGAAGAACAAACAGACGAAGAACGAACAGACGAAGAACGAACAGACGAAGAACGAACAGACGAAGAACGAACAGACGAAGAACGAACAGACGAAGAACGAACAGACGAAGAAAGAACAGACGAAGAACGAACAGACGAAGAACGAACAGACGAAGAACGAACAGACGGAGAACGAACAGACGAAGAAGGAACAGACGAAGAAAGAACAGACGAAGAACGAACCGAAGAAGAACGAACAGACGAAGAACGAACAGACGAAGAACGAACAGACGAAGAAGGAACAGACGGCGAACGAACAGACGAAGAAGGAACAGACGGCGAACGAACAGACAAAGAAAGAACAGACGAAGAACGAACAGACGAAGAACGAACAGACGAAGAACGAACAGACGAAGAACGAACAGACGAAGAAAGAACAGACGAAGAACGAACAGACGAAGAACGAACAGACGAAGAACGAACAGACGGAGAACGAACAGACGGAGAAAGAACAGACGAAGAACGAACAGACGAAGAACGAACAGACGAAGAAAGAACAGACGAAGAACGAACAGACGAAGAACGAACAGACGAAGAACGAACAGACGAAGAAAGAACAGACGAAGAACGAACAGACGAAGAACGAACAGACGAAGAACGAACAGACGGAGAACGAACAGACGAAGAAGGAACAGACGAAGAAAGAACAGACGAAGAACGAACGGAAGAAGAACGAACAGACGAAGAACGAACAGACGAAGAACGAACAGACGAAGAAGGAACAGACGGCGAACGAACAGACGAAGAAGGAACAGACGGCGAACGAACAGACGAAGAAAGAACAGACGAAGTACGAACAGACGAAGAACGAACAGACGAAGAACGAACAGACGAACAACGAACAGACGAAGAACGAACAGACGAAGAAGGAACAGACGGCGAACGAACAGACGAAGAAGGAACAGACGGCGAACGAACAGACGAAGAAAGAACAGACGAAGAACGAACAGACGAAGAACGAACAGACGAAGAACGAACAGACGAAGAACGAACAGACGAAGAAGGAACAGACGGCGAACGAACAGACGAAGAAGGAACAGACGGCGAACGCACAGACGGCGAACGAACAGTCGAAGAAGGAACAGACGAAGAACGAACAGACGGAAAACGAACAGACGGAGAAAGAACAGACGAAGAACGAACAGACGAAGAACGAACAGACGAAGAAAGAACAGACGAAGAAGGAACAGACGGCGAACGAACAGACGAAGAAAGAACAGACGAAGAACGAACAGACGAAGAACGAACAGACGAAGAAAGAACAGACGAAGAACGAACAGACGAAGAACGAACAGACGAAGAAAGAACAGACGAAGAAAGAACAGACGAAGAACGAACAGACGAAGAAGGAACAGACGAAGAAAGAACAGACGAAGAACGAACGGAAGAAGAACGAACAGACGAAGAAGGAACAGACGGAGAACGAACAGACGAAGTAAGAACAGACGAAGAACGAACAGACGAAGAACGAACAGACGAAGAAAGAACAGACGAAGAAAGAACAGACGAAGAACGAACAGACGAAGAAGGAACAGACGAAGAAAGAACAGACGAAGAACGAACGGAAGAAGAACGAACAGACGAAGAACGAACAGACGAAGAAGGAACAGACGGCGAACGAACAGACGAAGAAGGAACAGACGAAGAAGGAACAGACGGCGAACGAACAGACGAAGAACGAACAGACGAAGAACGAACAGGTGAAGAACGAACAGACGAAGAACGAACAGATGGAGAACGAACAGACGAAGAACGAACAGACGAAGAACGAACAGACGAAGAACGAACAGACGAAGAACGAACAGACGAAGAACGAACAGACGAAGAACGAACAGACGAAGAACGAACAGACGGAGAACGAACAGGTGAAGAACGAACAGACGAAGAACGAACAGACGGAGAACGAACAGACGAAGAACGAACAGACGAAGAAAGAACAGACGAAGAACGAACAGACGAAGAAAGAACAGACGAAGAACGAATAGACGAAGAACGAACAGGTGAAGAACGAACAGACGAAGAACGAACAGACGGAGAACGAACAGACGAAGAACGAACAGACGAAGAAAGAACAGACGAAGAACGAACAGACGAAGAACGAACAGACGAAGAACGAACAGACGAAGAAAGAACAGACGAAGAACGAATAGACGAAGAACGAACAGACGAAAAAGGAACAGACGGAGAACGAACAGACGAAGAAAGAACAGACGAAGAACGAACAGACGAAGAACGAACAGACGAAGAACGAACAGACGGAGAACGAACAGACGAAGAAGGAACAGACGGCGAACGAACAGACGAAGAAAGAACAGACGAAGAACGAACAGACGAAGAACGAACAGACGAAGAACGAACAGACGAAGAAAGAACAGACGAAGAACGAACAGACGAAGAACGAACAGACGAAGAACGAACAGACGGAGAACGAACAGACGAAGGAGGAACAGATGGCGAACGAACAGACGAAGAACGAACAGACGAAGAACGAACAGACGAAGAAAGAACAGACGAAGAACGAACAGACGAAGAACGAACAGACGAAGAACGAACAGACGGAGAACGAACAGACGAAGAAGGAGCAGACGAAGAAAGAACAGACGAAGAACGAACGGAAGAAGAACGAACAGACGAAGAAGGAACAGACGGCGAACGAACAGACGAAGAAAGAACAGACGAAGAACGAACAGACGAAGAACGAACAGACGAAGAAAGAACAGACGAAGAACGAACAGACGAAGAACGAACAGACGAAGAACGAACAGACGAAGAACGAACAGACGAAGAACGAACAGACGAAGAACGAGCAGACGAAGAAGGAACGGACGAAGAACGAACAGACGACAATCGAACAGACGAAGAACGAACAGACGAAAAAGGAACAGACGGAGAACGAACAGACGAAGAAAGAACAGACGAAGGACGAACAGACGAAGAACGAACAGACGAAGAACGAACAGACGAAGAACGAACAGACTAAGAGCGAACAGACGGAGAACGAACAGACGAAGAAGGAACAGACGGCGAACGAACAGACAAAGAAAGAACAGACGAAGAACGAACAGACGAAGAACGAACAGACGAAGAACGAACAGATGAAGAAAGAACAGACGAATAACGAACAGACGAAGAACGAACAGACGAAGAACGAACAGACGAAGAACGAACAGACGGAGAAAGAACAGACGAAGAACGAACAGACGAAGAACGAACAGACGAAGAACGAACAGACGAAGAAAGAACAGACGAAGAACGAACAGACGAAGAACGAACAGACGAAGAACGAGCAGACGAAGAAGGAACGGACGAAGAACGAACAGACGACAATCGAACAGACGAAGAACGAACAGACGAAAAAGGAACAGACGGAGAACGAACAGACGAAGAAAGAACAGACGAAGAACGAACAGACGAAGAACGAACAGACGAAGAACGAACAGACGAAGAACGAACAGACTAAGAACGAACAGACGGAGAACGAACAGACGAAGAAGGAACAGACGGCGAACGAACAGACAAAGAAAGAACAGACGAAGAACGAACAGACGAAGAACGAACAGACGAAGAACGAACAGATGAAGAAAGAACAGACGAATAACGAACAGACGAAGAACGAACAGACGAAGAACGAACAGACGAAGAACGAACAGACGGAGAAAGAACAGACGAAGAACGAACAGACGAAGAACGAACAGACGAAGAAAGAACAGACGAAGAACGAACAGACGAAGAACGAACAGACGAAGAACGAACAGACGAAGAAAGAACAGACGAAGAACGAACAGACGAAGAACGAACAGACGAAGAACGAACAGACGGAGAACGAACAGACGAAGAAGGAACAGACGAAGAAAGAACAGACGAAGAACGAACGGAAGAAGAACGAACAGACGAAGAACGAACAGACGAAGAACGAACAGACGAAGAAGGAACAGACGGCGAACGAACAGACGAAGAAGGAACAGACGAAGAAAGAACAGACGAAAAACGAACGGAAGAAGAACGAACAGACGAAGAACGAACAGACGAAGAACGAACAGACGAAGAAGGAACAGACGGCGAACGAACAGACGAAGAACGAACAGACGAATAACGAGCAGACGGAGAACGAACAGACGAAGAAGGAACAGACGAAGAAAGAACAGACGAAGAACGAACGGAAGAAGAACGAACAGACGAAGAACGAACAGACGAAGAAAGAACGGACGAAGAAAGAACAGACGAAGAACGAACAGACGGAGAACGAACAGACGAAGAAGGAACAGACGAAGAAAGAACAGACGAAGAACGAACGGAAGAAGAACGAACAGACGAAGAAGGAACAGACGGCGAACGAACAGACGAAGAAAGAACAGACGAAGAACGAACAGACGAAGAACGAACAGACGAAGAACGAACAGACGAAGAACGAACAGACGAAGAAGGAACAGACGGAGAACGAACAGACGAAGAAAGAACAGACGAAGAACGAACAGACGAAGAACGAACAGACGAACAGACGAAGAACGAACAGACGAAGAACGAACAGACGAAGAACGAACAGACGAAGAACGAACAGACGAAGAAAGAACAGACGAAGAACGAACAGACGAAGAACGAACAGACGAAGAACGAACAGACTAAGAAAGAACAGACGAAGAACGAACAGACGGAGAACGAACAGACGAAGAAGGAACAGACGAAGAAAGAACAGACGAAGAACGAACGGAAGAAGAACGAACAGACGAAGAAGGAACAGACGGCGAACGAACAGACGAAGAAAGAACAGACGAAGAAAGAACAGACGAAGAACGAACAGACGAAGAACGAACAGACGAAGAACGAACAGACGAAGAACGAACAGACGAAGAAGGAACAGAAGAAAAACGAACAGACGGAAAACGAACAGACGGAGAAAGAACAGACGAAGAACGAACAGACGAAGAACGAACAGACGAAAAAGGAACAGACGAAGAAAGAACAGACGAAGAACGAACAGACGAAGAACGAACAGACGAAGAACGAACAGACGAAGAACGAACAGACGAAGAACGAACAGACGAAGAAGGAACAGACGGCGAACGAACAGACGAAGAAAGAACAGACGAAGAACGAACAGACGAAGAACGAACTGACGAAGAACGAACAGACGAAGAAAGAACAGACGAAGAACGAACAGACGAAGAACGAACAGACGAAGAAAGAACAGACGAAGAAAGAACAGACGAAGAAGGAACAGACGAAGAACGAACAGACGAAGAAAGAACAGACGAAGAACGAACAGACGAAGAACGAACAGACGAAGAACGAGCAGACGAAGAACGAACAGACGAAGAAGGAACAGAAGAAGAACGAACAGACGGAAAACGAACAGACGGGGAAAGAACAGACGAAGAACGAACAGACGAAGAACGAACAGACGAAAAAGGAACAGACGAAGAAAGAACAGACGAAGAACGAACAGACGAAGAACGAACAGACGAAGAATGAACAGACGAAGAATGAACAGACGAAGAAGGAACAGACGGCGAACGAACAGACGAAGAAAGAACAGACGAAGAACGAACAGACGAAGAACGAACTGACGAAGAACGAACAGACGGAGAAAGAACAGACGAAGAACGAACAGACGAAGAACGAACAGACGAAAAAGGAACAGACGAAGAAAGAACAGACGAAGAACGAACAGACGAAGAACGAACAGACGAAGAACGAACAGACGAAGAACGAACAGACGAAGAACGAACAGACGAAGAACGAACAGACGAAGAACGAACAGACGAAGAACGAACAGACGAAGAACGAACAGACGAAGAACGAACAGACGAAGAAAGAACAGACGAAGAACGAACCGACGAAGAACGAACAGACGAAGAACGATCAGACGAAGAACGAACAGACGGAGAACGAACAGACGAAGAACGAACAAACTAAGAACGAACAGACGAAGAACGAACAGACGAAGAAAGAACAAACGAAGAACGAACAGACGAAGAAAGAACAGACGAAGAACGAACAGACGAAAAACGAACAGACGAAGAACGAACAGACGGAGAAAGAACAGACGAAGAACGAACAGACGAAGAACGAACAGACGAAAAAGGAACAGACGAAGAAAGAACAGACGAAGAACGAACAGACGAAGAACGAACAGACGAAGAACGAACAGACGGAGAACGAACAGACGAAAAAGAATAGACGGAGAACGAACAGACGAAGAAAGAACAGACGAAGAACGAACAGACGAAGAACGAACAGACGAAGAACGAACAGACGAAGAAAGAACAGACGAAGAACGAACCGACGAAGAACGAACAGACGAAGAACGATCAGACGAAGAACGAACAGACGGAGAACGAACAGACGAAGAACGATCAGACGAAGAACGAACAGACGGAGAACGAACAGACGAAGAACGAACAAACTAAGAACGAACAGACGAAGAACGAACAGACGAAGAAAGAACAAACGAAGAACGAACAGACGAAGAAAGAACAGACGAAGAACGAACAGACGAAGAAAGAACAGACGAAGAACGAACCGACGAAGAACGAACAGACGAAGAACGATCAGACGAAGAACGAACAGACGGAGAACGAACAGACGAAGAACGAACAAACTAAGAACGAACAGACGAAGAACGAACAGACGAAGAAAGAACAAACGAAGAACGAACAGACGAAGAAAGAACAGACGAAGAACGAACAGACGAAAAACGAACTGACGAAGAACGAACAGACGGAGAAAGAACAAACTAAGAACGAACAGACGAAGAACGAACAGACGAAGAAAGAACAAACGAAGAACGAACAGACGAAGAAAGAACAGACGAAGAACGAACAGACGAAGAAAGAACAGACGAAGAACGAACCGACGAAGAACGAACAGACGAAGAACGATCAGACGAAGAACGAACAGACGGAGAACGAACAGACGAAGAACGAACAAACTAAGAACGAACAGACGAAGAACGAACAGACGAAGAAAGAACAAACGAAGAACGAACAGACGAAGAACGAACAGACGAAGAACGAACAGACGAAGAACGAACAGACGAAGAAGGAACAGACGGAGAACGAACAGACGAAGAAAGAACAGACGAAGAACGAACAGACGAAGAACGAACAGACGAACAGACGAAGAACGAACAGACGAAGAACGAACAGGCGAAGAACGAACAGACGAAGAACGAACAGACGAAGAAAGAACAGACGAAGAACGAACAGACGAAGAACGAACAGACGAAGAACGAACAGACTAAGAAAGAACAGACGAAGAACGAACAGACGGAGAACGAACAGACGAAGAAGGAACAGACGAAGAAAGAACAGACGAAGAACGAACGGAAGAAGAACGAACAGACGAAGAAGGAACAGACGGCGAACGAACAGACGAAGAAAGAACAGACGAAGAAAGAACAGACGAAGAACGAACAGACGAAGAACGAACAGACGAAGAACGAACAGACGAAGAACGAACAGACGAAGAACGAACAGACGAAGAAGGAACAGAAGAAAAACGAACAGACGGAAAACGAACAGACGGAGAAAGAACAGACGAAGAACGAACAGACGAAGAACGAACAGACGAAAAAGGAACAGACGAAGAAAGAACAGACGAAGAACGAACAGACGAAGAACGAACAGACGAAGAACGAACAGACGAAGAACGAACAGACGAAGAACGAACAGACGAAGAAGGAACAGACGGCGAACGAACAGACGAAGAAAGAACAGACGAAGAACGAACAGACGAAGAACGAACTGACGAAGAACGAACAGACGAAGAAAGAACAGACGAAGAACGAACAGACGAAGAACGAACAGACGAAGAAAGAACAGACGAAGAAAGAACAGACGAAGAAGGAACAGACGAAGAACGAACAGACGAAGAAAGAACAGACGAAGAACGAACAGACGAAGAACGAACAGACGAAGAACGAACAGACGAAGAAGGAACAGAAGAAGAACGAACAGACGGAAAACGAACAGACGGGGAAAGAACAGACGAAGAACGAACAGACGAAGAACGAACAGACGAAAAAGGAACAGACGAAGAAAGAACAGACGAAGAACGAACAGACGAAGAACGAACAGACGAAGAACGAACAGACGAAGAATGAACAGACGAAGAAGGAACAGACGGCGAACGAACAGACGAAGAAAGAACAGACGAAGAACGAACAGACGAAGAACGAACTGACGAAGAACGAACAGACGGAGAAAGAACAGACGAAGAACGAACAGACGAAGAACGAACAGACGAAAAAGGAACAGACGAAGAAAGAACAGACGAAGAACGAACAGACGAAGAACGAACAGACGAAGAACGAACAGACGAAGAACGAACAGACGAAGAACGAACAGACGAAGAAGGAACAGAAGAAAAACGAACAGACGGAAAACGAACAGACGGAGAAAGAACAGACGAAGAACGAACAGACGAAGAACGAACAGACGAAGAAAGAACAGACGAAGAACGAACGGAAGAAGAACGAACAGACGAAGAAGGAACAGACGGCGAACGAACAGACGAAGAAAGAACAGACGAAGAAAGAACAGACGAAGAACGAACAGACGAAGAACGAACAGACGAAGAACGAACAGACGAAGAACGAACAGACGAAGAACGAACAGACGAAGAACGAACAGACGAAGAACGAACAGACGAAGAACGAACAGACGAAGAAAGAACAGACGAAGAACGAACCGACGAAGAACGAACAGACGAAGAACGATCAGACGAAGAAAGAACAGACGAAGAACGAACAGACGAAGAACGAACTGACGAAGAACGAACAGACGAAGAAAGAACAGACGAAGAACGAACAGACGAAGAACGAACGGAAGAAGAACGAACAGACGAAGAAGGAACAGACGGCGAACGAACAGACGAAGAAAGAACAGACGAAGAAAGAACAGACGAAGAACGAACAGACGAAGAACGAACAGACGAAGAACGAACAGACGAAGAACGAACAGACGAAGAAGGAACAGACGGCGAACGAACAGACGAAGAAAGAACAGACGAAGAACGAACAGACGAAGAACGAACTGACGAAGAACGAACAGACGAAGAAAGAACAGACGAAGAACGAACAGACGAAGAAAGAACAGACGAAGAACGAACGGAAGAAGAACGAACAGACGAAGAAGGAACAGACGGCGAACGAACAGACGAAGAAAGAACAGACGAAGAAAGAACAGACGAAGAACGAACAGACGAAGAACGAACAGACGAAGAACGAACAGACGAAGAACGAACAGACGAAGAAGGAACAGACGGCGAACGAACAGACGAAGAACGAACAGACGAAGAACGAACAGACGAAAAAGGAACAGACGAAGAAAGAACAGACGAAGAACGAACAGACGAAGAACGAACAGACGAAGAACGAACAGACGAAGAACGAACAGACGAAGAACGAACGGAAGAAGAACGAACAGACGAAGAAGGAACAGACGGCGAACGAACAGACGAAGAAAGAACAGACGAAGAAAGAACAGACGAAGAACGAACAGACGAAGAACGAACAGACGAAGAACGAACAGACGAAGAACGAACAGACGAAGAAGGAACAGACGGCGAACGAACAGACGAAGAAAGAACAGACGAAGAACGAACAGACGAAGAACGAACTGACGAAGAACGAACAGACGAAGAAAGAACAGACGAAGAAGGAACAGACGAAGAACGAACAGACGAAGAAAGAACAGACGAAGAACGAACAGACGAAGAACGAACAGACGAAGAACGAACAGACGAAGAACGAACAGACGAAGAAGGAACAGACGGCGAACGAACAGACGAAGAAAGAACAGACGAAGAACGAACAGACGAAGAACGAACTGACGAAGAACGAACAGACGAAGAAAGAACAGACGAAGAACGAACAGACGAAGAAAGAACAGACGAAGAACGAACGGAAGAAGAACGAACAGACGAAGAAGGAACAGACGGCGAACGAACAGACGAAGAAAGAACAGACGAAGAAAGAACAGACGAAGAACGAACAGACGAAGAACGAACAGACGAAGAACGAACAGACGAAGAACGAACAGACGAAGAAGGAACAGACGGCGAACGAACAGACGAAGAAAGAACAGACGAAGAACGAACAGACGAAGAACGAACTGACGAAGAACGAACAGACGAAGAAAGAACAGACGAAGAAGGAACAGACGAAGAACGAACAGACGAAGAAAGAACAGACGAAGAACGAACAGACGAAGAACGAACAGACGAAGAACGAGCAGACGAAGAACGAACAGACGAAGAAGGAACAGAAGAAGAACGAACAGACGGAAAACGAACAGACGGGGAAAGAACAGACGAAGAACGAACAGACGAAGAACGAACAGACGAAAAAGGAACAGACGAAGAAAGAACAGACGAAGAACGAACAGACGAAGAACGAACAGACGAAGAATGAACAGACGAAGAATGAACAGACGAAGAAGGAACAGACGGCGAACGAACAGACGAAGAAAGAACAGACGAAGAACGAACAGACGAAGAACGAACTGACGAAGAACGAACAGACGTAGAAAGAACAGACGAAGAACGAACAGACGAAGAACGAACAGACGAAAAAGGAACAGACGAAGAAAGAACAGACGAAGAACGAACAGACGAAGAACGAACAGACGAAGAACGAACAGACGAAGAACGAACAGACGAAGAACGAACAGACGAAGAACGAACAGACGAAGAACGAACAGACGAAGAACGAACAGACGAAGAACGAACAGACGAAGAACGAACAGACGAAGAAAGAACAGACGAAGAACGATCAGACGAAGAACGAACAGACGGAGAACGAACAGACGAAGAACGAACAAACTAAGAACGAACAGACGAAGAACGAACAGACGAAGAAAGAACAAACGAAGAACGAACAGACGAAGAAAGAACAGACGAAGAACGAACAGACGAAAAACGAACAGACGAAGAACGAACAGACGGAGAAAGAACAGACGAAGAACGAACAGACGAAGAACGAACAGACGAAAAAGGAACAGACGAAGAAAGAACAGACGAAGAACGAAAAGACGAAGAACGAACAGACGAAGAACGAACAGACGGAGAACGAACAGACGAAAAAGAACAGACGGAGAACGAACAGACGAAGAAAGAACAGACGAAGAACGAACAGACGAAGAACGAACAGACGAAGAACGAACAGACGAAGAAAGAACAGACGAAGAACGAACCGACGAAGAACGAACAGACGAAGAACGATCAGACGAAGAACGAACAGACGGAGAACGAACAGACGAAGAACGATCAGACGAAGAACGAACAGACGGAGAACGAACAGACGAAGAACGAACAAACTAAGAACGAACAGACGAAGAACGAACAGACGAAGAAAGAACAAACGAAGAACGAACAGACGAAGAAAGAACAGACGAAGAACGAACAGACGAAGAAAGAACAGACGAAGAACGAACCGACGAAGAACGAACAGACGAAGAACGATCAGACGAAGAACGAACAGACGGAGAACGAACAGACGAAGAACGAACAAACTAAGAACGAACAGACGAAGAACGAACAGACGAAGAAAGAACAAACGAAGAACGAACAGACGAAGAAAGAACAGACGAAGAACGAACAGACGAAAAACGAACTGACGAAGAACGAACAGACGGAGAAAGAACAAACTAAGAACGAACAGACGAAGAACGAACAGACGAAGAAAGAACAAACGAAGAACGAACAGACGAAGAAAGAACAGACGAAGAACGAACAGACGAAGAAAGAACAGACGAAGAACGAACCGACGAAGAACGAACAGACGAAGAACGATCAGACGAAGAACGAACAGACGGAGAACGAACAGACGAAGAACGAACAAACTAAGAACGAACAGACGAAGAACGAACAGACGAAGAAAGAACAAACGAAGAACGAACAGACGAAGAACGAACAGACGAAGAACGAACAGACGAAGAACGAACAGACGAAGAAGGAACAGACGGAGAACGAACAGACGAAGAAAGAACAGACGAAGAACGAACAGACGAAGAACGAACAGACGAAGAACGAACAGACGAAGAACGAACAGACGAAGAACGAACAGACGAAGAACGAACAGACGAAGAAAGAACAGACGAAGAACGAACAGACGAAGAACGAACAGACGAAGAACGAACAGACTAAGAAAGAACAGACGAAGAACGAACAGACGGAGAACGAACAGACGAAGAAGGAACAGACGAAGAAAGAACAGACGAAGAACGAACGGAAGAAGAACGAACAGACGAAGAAGGAACAGACGGCGAACGAACAGACGAAGAAAGAACAGACGAAGAAAGAACAGACGAAGAACGAACAGACGAAGAACGAACAGACGAAGAACGAACAGACGAAGAACGAACAGACGAAGAAGGAACAGAAGAAAAACGAACAGACGGAAAACGAACAGACGGAGAAAGAACAGACGAAGAACGAACAGACGAAGAACGAACAGACGAAAAAGGAACAGACGAAGAAAGAACAGACGAAGAACGAACAGGCGAAGAACGAACAGACGAAGAACGAACAGACGAAGAACGAACAGACGAAGAACGAACAGACGAAGAAGGAACAGACGGCGAACGAACAGACGAAGAAAGAACAGACGAAGAACGAACAGACGAAGAACGAACTGACGAAGAACGAACAGACGAAGAAAGAACAGACGAAGAACGAACAGACGAAGAACGAACAGACGAAGAAAGAACAGACGAAGAAAGAACAGACGAAGAAGGAACAGACGAAGAACGAACAGACGAAGAAAGAACAGACGAAGAACGAACAGACGAAGAACGAACAGACGAAGAACGAGCAGACGAAGAACGAACAGACGAAGAAGGAACAGAAGAAGAACGAACAGACGGAAAACGAACAGACGGGGAAAGAACAGACGAAGAACGAACAGACGAAGAACGAACAGACGAAAAAGGAACAGACGAAGAAAGAACAGACGAAGAACGAACAGACGAAGAACGAACAGACGAAGAACGAACAGACGAAGAATGAACAGACGAAGAAGGAACAGACGGCGAACGAACAGACGAAGAAAGAACAGACGAAGAACGAACAGACGAAGAACGAACTGACGAAGAACGAACAGACGGAGAAAGAACAGACGAAGAACGAACAGACGAAGAACGAACAGACGAAAAAGGAACAGACGAAGAAAGAACAGACGAAGAACGAACAGACGAAGAACGAACAGACGAAGAACGAACAGACGAAGAACGAACAGACGAAGAACGAACAGACGAAGAACGAACAGACGAAGAACGAACAGACGAAGAACGAACAGACGAAGAACGAACAGACGAAGAACGAACAGACGAAGAAAGAACAGACGAAGAACGAACCGACGAAGAACGAACAGACGAAGAACGATCAGACGAAGAACGAACAGACGGAGAACGAACAGACGAAGAACGAACAAACTAAGAACGAACAGACGAAGAACGAACAGACGAAGAAAGAACAAACGAAGAACGAACAGACGAAGAAAGAACAGACGAAGAACGAACAGACGAAAAACGAACAGACGAAGAACGAACAGACGGAGAAAGAACAGACGAAGAACGAACAGACGAAGAACGAACAGACGAAAAAGGAACAGACGAAGAAAGAACAGACGAAGAACGAACAGACGAAGAACGAACAGACGAAGAACGAACAGACGGAGAACGAACAGACGAAAAAGAACAGACGGAGAACGAACAGACGAAGAAAGAACAGACGAAGAACGAACAGACGAAGAACGAACAGACGAAGAACGAACAGACGAAGAAAGAACAGACGAAGAACGAACCGACGAAGAACGAACAGACGAAGAACGATCAGACGAAGAACGAACAGACGGAGAACGAACAGACGAAGAACGATCAGACGAAGAACGAACAGACGGAGAACGAACAGACGAAGAACGAACAAACTAAGAACGAACAGACGAAGAACGAACAGACGAAGAAAGAACAAACGAAGAACGAACAGACGAAGAAAGAACAGACGAAGAACGAACAGACGAAGAAAGAACAGACGAAGAACGAACCGACGAAGAACGAACAGACGAAGAACGATCAGACGAAGAACGAACAGACGGAGAACGAACAGACGAAGAACGAACAAACTAAGAACGAACAGACGAAGAACGAACAGACGAAGAAAGAACAAACGAAGAACGAACAGACGAAGAAAGAACAGACGAAGAACGAACAGACGAAAAACGAACTGACGAAGAACGAACAGACGGAGAAAGAACAAACTAAGAACGAACAGACGAAGAACGAACAGACGAAGAAAGAACAAACGAAGAACGAACAGACGAAGAAAGAACAGACGAAGAACGAACAGACGAAGAAAGAACAGACGAAGAACGAACCGACGAAGAACGAACAGACGAAGAACGATCAGACGAAGAACGAACAGACGGAGAACGAACAGACGAAGAACGAACAAACTAAGAACGAACAGACGAAGAACGAACAGACGAAGAAAGAACAAACGAAGAACGAACAGACGAAGAACGAACAGACGAAGAACGAACAGACGAAGAAAGAACAGACGAAGAACGAACCGACGAAGAACGAACAGACGAAGAACGATCAGACGAAGAACGAACAGACGGAGAACGAACAGACGAAGAACGAACAAACTAAGAACGAACAGACGAAGAACGAACAGACGAAGAAAGAACAAACGAAGAACGAACAGACGAAGAAAGAACAGACGAAGAACGAACAGACGAAAAACGAACTGACGAAGAACGAACAGACGGAGAAAGAACAGACGAAGAACGAACAGACGAAGAACGAACAGACGAAAAAGGAACAGACGAAGAAAGAACAGACGAAGAACGAACAGACGAAGAACGAACAGACGAAGAACGAACAGACGGAGAACGAACAGACGAAAAAGAACAGACGGAGAACGAACAGACGAAGAAAGAACAGACGAAGAACGAACAGACGAAGAACGAACAGACGAAGAACGAACAGACGAAGAAAGAACAGACGAAGAACGAACCGACGAAGAACGAACAGACGAAGAACGATCAGACGAAGAACGAACAGACGGAGAACGAACAGACGAAGAACGAACAAACTAAGAACGAACAGACGAAGAACGAACAGACGAAGAAAGAACAAACGAAGAACGAACAGACGAAGAAAGAACAGACGAAGAACGAACAGACGAAAAACGAACAGACGAAGAACGAACAGACGAAGAACGAACAGACGAAGAACGAACGGACGAAGAACGTCCAGACGAAGAACGAACGGAAGAAGAACGAACAGACGGAGAACGAACAGATGAAGAACGAACAGACGAAGAACGAACAGACGGAGAACGAACAGACGAAAAAGAACAGACGGAGAACGAACAGACGAAGAAAGAACAGACGAAGAACGAACAGACGAAGAACGAACAGACGAAGAGCGAACAGACGAAGAACGAACAGACGAAGAAAGAACAGAAGAAGAACGAACAGACGAAGAAAGAACAGACGAAGAATGTCCAGACGAAGAACGAACGGAAGAAGAACGAACAGACGCAGAACGATCAGACGAAGGACGAACAGACGAACAACGAGCAGACGAAGAACGAACAGACGAAGAACGAACAGACGAAGAACGAACAGACGAAGAAAGAACAGACGAAGAACGAACAGACGAAGAACGCACAGACGAAGAACGAACAGACGAAGAAAGAACAGACGAAGAACGAACAGACGGAGAACGAACAGACGAAAAAGAACAGACGAAGAACGAACAGACGGAGAACGAACGGAAGAAGAACGAACAGACGCAGAACGATCAGACGAAGGACGAACAGACGAACAACGAGCAGACGAAGAACGAACAGACGAAGAACGAACAGACGAAGAACGAACAGACGAAGAAAGAACAGACGAAGAACGAACAGACGAAGAACGCACAGACGAAGAACGAACAGACGAAGAAAGAACAGACGAAGAACGAACAGACGGAGAACGAACAGACGAAAAAGAACAGACGAAGAACGAACAGACGGAGAACGAACAGATGAAGAACAAACAGACGAAGAACGTCCAGACGAAGAACGAACTGACGAAGAAAGAACAGACGAAGAACATCCAGACGAAGAACGAACGGAAGAAGAACGAACAGACGCAGAACGATCAGACGAAGAACGAACAGACGAGGAACGAACAGACGAAGAACGAACAGACGGAGAACGAACAGACGAAAAAAGCACAGACGAAGAACGAGCAGACGAAGAAGGAACGGACGAAGAACGAACAGACGAAGAAGGAACAGACGAAGAAAGAACAGACGAAGAACGAACAGACGAAGAACGAACAGACGAAGAACGAGCAGACGAAGAACGAACAGACGAAGAAGGAACAGAAGAAAAACGAACAGACGGAAAACGAACAGACGGAGAAAGAACAGACGAAGAACGAACAGACGAAGAACGAACAGACGAAAAAGGAACAGACGAAGAAAGAACAGACGAAGAACGAACAGACGAAGAACGAACAGACGAAGAACGAACAGACGAAGAACGAACTGACGAAGAACGAACAGACGAAGAAAGAACAGACGAAGAACGAACAGACGAAGAACGAACAGACGAAGAAAGAACAGACGAAGAAAGAACAGACGAAGAAGGAACAGACGAAGAACGAACAGACGAAGAAAGAACAGACGAAGAACGAACAGACGAAGAACGAACAGACGAAGAACGAGCAGACGAAGAACGAACAGACGAAGAAGGAACAGAAGAAGAACGAACAGACGGAAAACGAACAGACGGGGAAAGAACAGACGAAGAACGAACAGACGAAGAACGAACAGACGAAAAAGGAACAGACGAAGAAAGAACAGACGAAGAACGAACAGACGAAGAACGAACAGACGAAGAACGAACAGACGAAGAATGAACAGACGAAGAAGGAACAGACGGCGAACGAACAGACGAAGAAAGAACAGACGAAGAACGAACAGACGAAGAACGAACTGACGAAGAACGAACAAACGGAGAAAGAACAGACGAAGAACGAACAGACGAAGAACGAACAGACGAAAAAGGAACAAACGAAGAAAGAACAGACGAAGAACGAACAGACGAAGAACGAACAGACGAAGAACGAACAGACGAAGAACGAACAGACGAAGAACGAACAGACGAAGAACGAACAGACGAAGAACGAACAGACGAAGAACGAACAGACGAAGAACGAACAGACGAAGAACGAACAGACGAAGAAAGAACAGACGAAGAACGAACAGACGAAGAACGAACAGACGAAGAACGAACAGACGGAGAACGAACAGACGAAGAAGGAACAGACGAAGAAAGAACAGACGAAGAACGAACCGAAGAAGAACGAACAGACGAAGAACGAACAGACGAAGAACGAACAGACGAAGAAGGAACAGACGGCGAACGAACAGACGAAGAAGGAACAGACGGCGAACGAACAGACAAAGAAAGAACAGACGAAGAACGAACAGACGAAGAACGAACAGACGAAGAACGAACAGACGAAGAACGAACAGACGAAGAAAGAACAGACGAAGAACGAACAGACGAAGAACGAACAGACGAAGAACGAACAGACGGAGAACGAACAGACGGAGAAAGAACAGACGAAGAACGAACAGACGAAGAACGAACAGACGAAGAAAGAACAGACGAAGAACGAACAGACGAAGAACGAACAGACGAAGAACGAACAGACGAAGAAAGAACCGACGAAGAACGAACAGACGAAGAACGAACAGACGAAGAACGAACAGACGGAGAACGAACAGACGAAGAAGGAACAGACGGCGAACGAACAGACGAAGAAGGAACAGACGGCGAACGCACAGACGGCGAACGAACAGTCGAAGAAGGAACAGACGAAGAACGAACAGACGGAAAACGAACAGACGGAGAAAGAACAGACGAAGAACGAACAGACGAAGAACGAACAGACGAAGAAAGAACAGACGAAGAAGGAACAGACGGCGAACGAACAGACGAAGAAAGAACAGACGAAGAACGAACAGACGAAGAACGAACAGACGAAGAAAGAACAGACGAAGAACGAACAGACGAAGAAAGAACAGACGAAGAAAGAACAGACGAAGAACGAACAGACGAAGAAGGAACAGACGAAGAAAGAACAGACGAAGAACGAACGGAAGAAGAACGAACAGACGAAGAAGGAACAGACGGAGAACGAACAGACGAAGTAAGAACAGACGAAGAACGAACAGACGAAGAACGAACAGACGAAGAAAGAACAGACGAAGAAAGAACAGACGAAGAACGAACAGACGAAGAAGGAACAGACGAAGAAAGAACAGACGAAGAACGAACGGAAGAAGAACGAACAGACGAAGAACGAACAGACGAAGAAGGAACAGACGGCGAACGAACAGACGAAGAAGGAACAGATGAAGAAGGAACAGACGGCGAACGAACAGACGAAGAACGAACAGACGAAGAACGAACAGGTGAAGAACGAACAGACGAAGAACGAACAGATGGAGAACGAACAGACGAAGAACGAACAGACGAAGAACGAACAGACGAAGAACGAACAGACGAAGAACGAACAGACGAAGAACGAACAGACGAAGAACGAACAGACGAAGAACGAGCAGACGGAGAACGAACAGGTGAAGAACGAACAGACGAAGAACGAACAGACGGAGAACGAACAGACGAAGAACGAACAGACGAAGAAAGAACAGACGAAGAACGAACAGACGAAGAAAGAACAGACGAAGAACGAATAGACGAAGAACGAACAGGTGAAGAACGAACAGACGAAGAACGAACAGACGGCGAACGAACAGACGAAGAAAGAACAGACGAAGAACGAACAGACGACAATCGAACAGACGAAGAACGAACAGACGAAAAAGGAACAGACGGAGAACGAACAGACGAAGAAAGAACAGACGAAGAACGAACAGACGAAGAACGAACAGACGAAGAACGAACAGACGAAGAACGAACAGACTAAGAACGAACAGACGGAGAACGAACAGACGAAGAAGGAACAGACGGCGAACGAACAGACAAAGAAAGAACAGACGAAGAACGAACAGACGAAGAACGAACAGACGAAGAACGAACAGACGAAGAAGGAACAGACGGCGAACGAACAGACGAAGAAGGAACAGATGAAGAAGGAACAGACGGCGAACGAACAGACGAAGAACGAACAGACGAAGAACGAACAGGTGAAGAACGAACAGACGAAGAACGAACAGATGGAGAACGAACAGACGAAGAACGAACAGACGAAGAAAGAACAGACGAAGAACGAACAGACGAAGAACGAACAGACGAAGAACGAACAGACGAAGAAAGAACAGACGAAGAACGAATAGACGAAGAACGAACAGACGAAAAAGGAACAGACGGAGAACGAACAGACGAAGAAAGAACAGACGAAGAACGAACAGACGAAGAACGAACAGACGAAGAACGAACAGACGGAGAACGAACAGACGAAGAAGGAACAGACGGCGAACGAACAGACGAAGAAAGAACAGACGAAGAACGAACAGACGAAGAACGAACAGACGAAGAACGAACAGACGAAGAAAGAACAGACGAAGAACGAACAGACGAAGAACGAACAGACGAAGAACGAACAGACGGAGAACGAACAGACGAAGGAGGAACAGATGGCGAACGAACAGACGAAGAACGAACAGACGAAGAACGAACAGACGAAGAAAGAACAGACGAAGAACGAACAGACGAAGAACGAACAGACGAAGAACGAACAGACGGAGAACGAACAGACGAAGAAGGAGCAGACGAAGAAAGAACAGACGAAGAACGAACGGAAGAAGAACGAACAGACGAAGAAGGAACAGACGGCGAACGAACAGACGAAGAAAGAACAGACGAAGAACGAACAGACGAAGAACGAACAGACGAAGAAAGAACAGACGAAGAACGAACAGACGAAGAACGAACAGACGAAGAACGAACAGACGAAGAACGAACAGACGAAGAACGAACAGACGAAGAACGAGCAGACGAAGAAGGAACGGACGAAGAACGAACAGACGACAATCGAACAGACGAAGAACGAACAGACGAAAAAGGAACAGACGGAGAACGAACAGACGAAGAAAGAACAGACGAAGGACGAACAGACGAAGAACGAACAGACGAAGAACGAACAGACGAAGAACGAACAGACTAAGAACGAACAGACGGAGAACGAACAGACGAAGAAGGAACAGACGGCGAACGAACAGACAAAGAAAGAACAGACGAAGAACGAACAGACGAAGAACGAACAGACGAAGAACGAACAGATGAAGAAAGAACAGACGAATAACGAACAGACGAAGAACGAACAGACGAAGAACGAACAGACGAAGAACGAACAGACGGAGAAAGAACAGACGAAGAACGAACAGACGAAGAACGAACAGACGAAGAACGAACAGACGAAGAAAGAACAGACGAAGAACGAACAGACGAAGAACGAACAGACGAAGAACGAGCAGACGAAGAAGGAACGGACGAAGAACGAACAGACGACAATCGAACAGACGAAGAACGAACAGACGAAAAAGGAACAGACGGAGAACGAACAGACGAAGAAAGAACAGACGAAGAACGAACAGACGAAGAACGAACAGACGAAGAACGAACAGACGAAGAACGAACAGACTAAGAACGAACAGACGGAGAACGAACAGACGAAGAAGGAACAGACGGCGAACGAACAGACAAAGAAAGAACAGACGAAGAACGAACAGACGAAGAACGAACAGACGAAGAACGAACAGATGAAGAAAGAACAGACGAATAACGAACAGACGAAGAACGAACAGACGAAGAACGAACAGACGAAGAACGAACAGACGGAGAAAGAACAGACGAAGAACGAACAGACGAAGAACGAACAGACGAAGAAAGAACAGACGAAGAACGAACAGACGAAGAACGAACAGACGAAGAACGAACAGACGAAGAAAGAACAGACGAAGAACGAACAGACGAAGAACGAACAGACGAAGAACGAACAGACGGAGAACGAACAGACGAAGAAGGAACAGACGAAGAAAGAACAGACGAAGAACGAACGGAAGAAGAACGAACAGACGAAGAACGAACAGACGAAGAACGAACAGACGAAGAAGGAACAGACGGCGAACGAACAGACGAAGAAGGAACAGACGAAGAAAGAACAGACGAAAAACGAACGGAAGAAGAACGAACAGACGAAGAACGAACAGACGAAGAACGAACAGACGAAGAAGGAACAGACGGCGAACGAACAGACGAAGAACGAACAGACGAAGAACGAACAGACGGAGAACGAACAGACGAAGAAGGAACAGACGAAGAAAGAACAGACGAAGAACGAACGGAAGAAGAACGAACAGACGAAGAACGAACAGACGAAGAAAGAACGGACGAAGAAAGAACAGACGAAGAACGAACAGACGGAGAACGAACAGACGAAGAAGGAACAGACGAAGAAAGAACAGACGAAGAACGAACGGAAGAAGAACGAACAGACGAAGAAGGAACAGACGGCGAACGAACAGACGAAGAAAGAACAGACGAAGAACGAACAGACGAAGAACGAACAGACGAAGAACGAACAGACGAAGAACGAACAGACGAAGAAGGAACAGACGGAGAACGAACAGACGAAGAAAGAACAGACGAAGAACGAACAGACGAAGAACGAACAGACGAACAGACGAAGAACGAACAGACGAAGAACGAACAGACGAAGAACGAACAGACGAAGAACGAACAGACGAAGAAAGAACAGACGAAGAACGAACAGACGAAGAACGAACAGACGAAGAACGAACAGACTAAGAAAGAACAGACGAAGAACGAACAGACGGAGAACGAACAGACGAAGAAGGAACAGACGAAGAAAGAACAGACGAAGAACGAACGGAAGAAGAACGAACAGACGAAGAAGGAACAGACGGCGAACGAACAGACGAAGAAAGAACAGACGAAGAAAGAACAGACGAAGAACGAACAGACGAAGAACGAACAGACGAAGAACGAACAGACGAAGAACGAACAGACGAAGAACGAACAGACGAAGAACGAACAGACGAAGAACGAACAGACGGAGAACGAACAGACGAAGAAGGAACAGACGGCGAACGAACAGACGAAGAAAGAACAGACGAAGAACGAACAGACGAAGAACGAACAGACGAACAGACGAAGAACGAACAGACGAAGAACGAACAGACGAAGAACGAACAGGCGAAGAACGAACAGACGAAGAACGAACAGACGGAGAACGAACAGGTGAAGAACGAACAGACGAAGAACGAACAGACGGAGAACAAACAGACGAAGAACGAACAGACGAAGAAAGAACAGACGAAGAACGAACAGACGAAGAACGAACAGACGAAGAACGAACAGACGAAGAACGAACAGACGAAGAAGGAACAGACGGAGAACGAACAGACGAAGGAGGAACAGACGGCGAACAAACAGACGAAGAAAGAACAGACGAAGAAAGAACAGACGAAGAACGAAAAGACGAAGAACGAACAGACGAAGAACGAACAGACGAAGAAAGAACAGACGAAGAACGAACAGGTGAAGAACGAACAGACGAAGAACGAACAGACGGAGAACGAACAGACGAAGAACGAACAGACGAAGAAAGAACAGACGAAGAACGAACAGACGAAGAACGAACAGACGAAGAACGAACAGACGAAGAAAGAACAGACGAAGAACGAAAAGACGAAGAACGAACAGACGAAAAACGAACAGACGGAGAACGAACAGACGAAGAAAGAACAGACGAAGAACGAACAGACGAAGAACGAACAGACGAAGAACGAACAGACGGAGAACGAACAGACGAAGAAGGAACAGACGGCGAACGAACAGACGAAGAAAGAACAGACGAAGAACGAGCAGACGAAGAACGAACAGACGAAGAACGAACAGACGAAGAAAGAACAGACGAAGAACGAACAGACGAAGAACGAACAGACGAAGAAGGAACAGACGGAGAACGAACAGACGAAGGAGGAACAGACGGCGAACAAACAGACGAAGAAAGAACAGACGAAGAACGAACAGACGAAGAACGAACAGACGAAGAAAGAACAGACGAAGAACGAACAGACGAAGAACGAACAGACGAAGAACGAACAGACGAAGAACGAACAGACGAAGAAGGAACAGACGAAGAACGAACAGACGAAGAACGAACAGACGAAGAACGAACAGACTAAGAAAGAACAGACGAAGAACGAACAGACGGAGAACGAACAGACGAAGAAAGAACAGACGGCGAACGAACAGACGAAGAAAGAACAGACGAAGAACGAACAGACGAAGAACGAACAGACGAAGAACGAACAGACGAAGAACGAACAGACGAAGAACAAACAGACGAAGAACGAACAGACCAAGAACGAACAGACGAAGAACGAACAGACGGAGAACGAACAGACGAAGAAGGAACAGACGGCGAGCGAACAGACGAAGAAAGAACAGACGAAGAACGAACAGACGAAGAACGAACAGACGAACAGACGAAGAACGAACAGACGAAGAACGAACAGACGAAGAACGAACAGACGGCGAACGAACAGACGGCATACGAACAGACGAAGAAGGAACAGACGAAGAACGAACAGACGAAGAACGAACAGACGAAGAACGAACAGACGAAGAAGGAACAGACGAAGAACGAACAGACGAAGAACGAACAGACGAAGAACGAACAGACTAAGAAAGAACAGACGAAGAACGAACAGACGGAGAACGAACAGACGAAGAAAGAACAGACGGCGAACGAACAGACGAAGAAAGAACAGACGAAGAACGAACAGACGAAGAACGAACAGACGAAGAACGAACAGACGAAGAACGAACAGACGAAGAAGGAACAGACGAAGAACGAACAGACGAAGAACGAACAGACGAAGAACGAACAGACTAAGAAAGAACAGACGAAGAACGAACAGACGGAGAACGAACAGACGAAGAAAGAACAGACGGCGAACGAACAGACGAAGAAAGAACAGACGAAGAACGAACAGACGAAGAACGAACAGACGAAGAACGAACAGACGAAGAACGAACAGACGAAGAACAAACAGACGAAGAACGAACAGACCAAGAACGAACAGACGAAGAACGAACAGACGGAGAACGAACAGACGAAGAAGGAACAGACGGCGAACGAACAGACGAAGAAAGAACAGACGAAGAACGAACAGACGAAGAACGAACAGACGAACAGACGAAGAACGAACAGACGAAGAACGAACAGACGAAGAACGAACAGACGGCGAACGAACAGACGGCGAACGAACAGACGAAGAAGGAACAGACGAAGAATGAACAGACGGAAAACGAACAGACGGAGAAAGAACAGACGAAGAACGAACAGACGAAGAACGAACAGACGAAGAAAGAACAGACGAAGAACGAACAGACGAAGAACGAACAGACGAAGAAAGAACAGACGAAGAACGAACAGACGAAGAAAGAACAGACGAAGAACGAACAGACGAAGAACGAACAGACGAAGAAAGAACAGACGAAGAACGAACAGACGAAGAACGAACAGACGAAGAAAGAACAGACGAAGAACGAACAGACGAAGAACGAACAGACGAAGAACGAACAGACGGAGAACGAACAGACGAAGAAGGAGCAGACGAAGAAAGAACAGACGAAGAACGAACGGAAGAAGAACGAACAGACGAAGAAGGAACAGACGGCGAACGAACAGACGAAGAAAGAACAGACGAAGAACGAACAGACGAAGAACGAACAGACGAAGAAAGAACAGACGAAGAACGAACAGACGAAGAACGAACAGACGAAGAACGAACAGACGAAGAACGAACAGACGGAGAACGAACAGACGAAGAAGGAACAGACGAAGAACGAACAGACGAAGAACGAACAGACGAAGAAAGAACAGACGAAGAACGAACAGACGAAGAACGAACAGACGAAGAACGAACAGACGAAGAACGAGCAGACGAAGAAGGAACGGACGAAGAACGAACAGACGAAGAACGAACAGACGAAGAAATAACAGACTAAGAACGAACAGACGGAGAACGAACAGACGAAGAAGGAACAGACGGCGAACGAACAGACAAAGAAAGAACAGACGAAGAACGAACAGACGAAGAACGAACAGACGAAGAACGAACAGACGAAGAAAGAACAGACGAATAACGAACAGACGAAGAACGAACAGACGAAGAAGGAACAGACGAAGAACGAACAGACGAAGAAAGAACAGACGAAGAACGAACAGACGAAGAACGAACAGACGAAGAAATAACAGACTAAGAACGAACAGACGGAGAACGAACAGACGAAGAAGGAACAGACGGCGAACGAACAGACAAAGAAAGAACAGACGAAGAACGAACAGACGAAGAACGAACAGACGAAGAACGAACAGACGAAGAAAGAACAGACGAAGAACGAACAGACGAAGAACGAACAGACGGAGAACGAACAGACGAAGAAGGAACAGACGAAGAAAGAACAGACGAAGAACGAACGGAAGAAGAACGAACAGACGAAGAACGAACAGACGAAGAACGAACAGACGAAGAAGGAACAGACGGCGAACGAACAGACGAAGAAGGAACAGACGGCGAACGAGCAGACGAAGAAAGAACAGACGAAGAACGAACAGACGAAGAACGAACAGACGAAGAACGAACAGACGAAGAACGAACAGACGAAGAACGAACAGACGAAGAAGGAACAGACGGCGAACGAACAGACGAAGAAGGAACAGACGGCGAACGAACAGACGAAGAAAGAACAGACGAAGAACGAACAGACGAAGAACGAACAGACGAAGAACGAACAGACGAAGAACGAACAGACGAAGAACGAACAGACGAAGAACGAACAGACTAAGAAAGAACAGACGAAGAACGAACAGACGGAGAACGAACAGACGAAGAAAGAACAGACGGCGAACGAACAGACGAAGAAAGAACAGACGAAGAACGAACAGACGAAGAACGAACAGACGAAGAACGAACAGACGAAGAACGAACAGACGAAGAACAAACAGACGAAGAACGAACAGACCAAGAACGAACAGACGAAGAACGAACAGACGGAGAACGAACAGACGAAGAAGGAACAGACGGCGAACGAACAGACGAAGAAAGAACAGACGAAGAACGAACAGACGAAGAACGAACAGACGAACAGACGAAGAACGAACAGACGAAGAACGAACAGACGAAGAACGAACAGACGGCGAACGAACAGACGGCGAACGAACAGACGAAGAAGGAACAGACGAAGAAGGAACAGACGAAGAACGAACAGACGGAGAAAGAACAGACAAAGAACGAACAGACGAAGAACGAACAGACGAAGAACGAACAGACGAAGAAAGAACAGACGAATAAGGAACAGACGAAGAACGAACAGACGAAGAAGGAACAGACGAAGAACGAACAGACGAAGAAAGAACAGACGAAGGACGAACAGACGAAGAACGAACAGACGAAGAAATAACAGACTAAGAACGAACAGACGGAGAACGAACAGACGAAGAAGGAACAGACGGCGAACAAACAGACAAAGAAAGAACAGACGAAGAACGAACAGACGAAGAACGAACAGACGAAGAACGAACAGACGAAGAAAGAACAGACGAAGAACGAACAGACGAAGAACGAACAGACGGAGAACGAACAGACGAAGAAGGAACAGACGAAGAAAGAACAGACGAAGAACGAACGGAAGAAGAACGAACAGACGGCGAACGAACAGACGAAGAAAGAACAGACGAAGAACGAACAGACGAAGAACGAACAGACGAAGAAGGAACAGACGAAGAACGAACAGACGAAGAAAGAACAGACGAAGAACGAACAGACGAAGAACGAACAGACGAAGAACGAACAGACGAAGAACGAACAGACGAAGAAAGAACAGACGAAGAACGAACAGACGAAGAACGAACAGACGGAGAACGAACAGACGAAGAAGGAACAGACGAAGAAAGAACAGACGAAGAACGAACGGAAGAAGAACGAACAGACGAAGAACGAACAGACGAAGAACGAACAGACGAAGAAGGAACAGACGGCGAACGAACAGACGAAGAACGAACAGACGAAGAAAGAACAGACGAAGAACGAACAGACGAAGAACGAACAGACGGAGAACGAACAGACGAAGAAGGAACAGACGAAGAAAGAACAGACGAAGAACGAACGGAAGAAGAACGAACAGACGAAGAACGAACAGACGAAGAACGAACAGACGAAGAAGGAACAGACGGCGAACGAACAGACGAAGAAGGAACAGACGGCGAACGAGCAGACGAAGAAAGAACAGACGAAGAACGAACAGACGAAGAACGAACAGACGAAGAACGAACAGACGAAGAACGAACAGACGAAGAAGGAACAGACGGCGAACGAACAGACGAAGAAGGAACAGACGGCGAACGAGCAGACGAAGAAAGAACAGACGAAGAACGAACAGACGAAGAAAGAACAGACGAAGAACGAACAGACGAAGAACGAACAGACGGAGAACGAACAGACGAAGAAGGAACAGACGAAGAAAGAACAGACGAAGAACGAACGGAAGAAGAACGAACAGACGAAGAACGAACAGACGAAGAACGAACAGACGAAGAAGGAACAGACGGCGAACGAACAGACGAAGAAGGAACAGACGGCGAACGAGCAGACGAAGAAAGAACAGACGAAGAACGAACAGACGAAGAACGAACAGACGGAGAACGAACAGACGAAGAAGGAACAGACGGCGAACGAACAGACAAAGAAAGAACAGACGAAGAACGAACAGACGAAGAACGAACAGACGAAGAACGAACAGACGAAGAAAGAACAGACGAAGAACGAACAGACGAAGAACGAACAGACGGAGAACGAACAGACGAAGAAGGAACAGACGAAGAAAGAACAGACGAAGAACGAACGGAAGAAGAACGAACAGACGAAGAACGAACAGACGAAGAACGAACAGACGAAGAAGGAACAGACGGCGAACGAACAGACGAAGAAGGAACAGACGGCGAACGAGCAGACGAAGAAAGAACAGACGAAGAACGAACAGACGAAGAACGAACAGACGAAGAACGAACAGACGAAGAACGAACAGACGAAGAACGAACAGACGAAGAACGAACAGACGAAGAAGGAACAGACGGCGAACGAACAGACGAAGAAGGAACAGACGGCGAACGAACAGACGAAGAAAGAACAGACGAAGAACGAACAGACGAAGAACGAACAGACGAAGAACGAACAGACGAAGAACGAACAGACGAAGAACGAACAGACGAAGAACGAACAGACGAAGAAGGAACAGACGGCGAACGAACAGACGAAGAAGGAACAGACGGCGAACGAACAGACGAAGAAAGAACAGACGAAGAACGAACAGACGAAGAACGAACAGAAGAAGAACGAACAGACGAAGAACGAACAGACGAAGAACGAACAGACGAAGAAGGAACAGACGGCGAACGAACAGACGAAGAAGGAACAGACGGCGAACGAGCAGACGAAGAAGGAACAGACGGCGAACGAGCAGACGAAGAAAGAACAGACGAAGAACGAACAGACGAAGAACGAACAGACGAAGAACGAACAGACGAAGAACGAACAGACGAAGAACGAACAGACGAAGAACGAACAGACGAAGAAGGAACAGACGGCGAACGAACAGACGAAGAAGGAACAGACGGCGAACGAACAGACGAAGAAAGAACAGACGAAGAACGAACAGACGAAGAACGAACAGACGAAGAACGAACAGACGAAGAACGAACAGACGAAGAACGAACAGACGAAGAACGAACAGACGAAGAAGGAACAGACGAAGAAGGAACAGACGGCGAACGAACAGACGAAGAAGGAACAGACGGCGAACGAACAGACGAAGAAAGAACAGACGAAGAACGAACAGACGAAGAACGAACAGAAGAAGAACGAACAGACGAAGAACGAACAGACGAAGAAGGAACAGACGGCGAACGAGCAGACGAAGAAGGAACAGACGGCGAACGAGCAGACGAAGAAAGAACAGACGAAGAACGAACAGACGAAGAAAGAACAGACGAAGAACGAACAGACGAAGAACGAACAGACGAAGAACGAACAGACGAAGAAGGAACAGACGGCGAACGAACAGACGAAGAAGGAACAGACGGCGAACGAACAGACGAAGAAAGAACAGACGAAGAACGAACAGACGAAGAACGAACAGAAGAAGAACGAACAGACGAAGAACGAACAGACGAAGAACGAACAGACGAAGAAGGAACAGACGGCGAACGAACAGACGAAGAAGGAACAGACGGCGAACGAGCAGACGAAGAAAGAACAGACGAAGAACGAACAGACGAAGAACGAACAGACGAAGAACGAACAGACGAAGAACGAACAGACGAAGAACGAACAGACGAAGAACGAACAGACGAAGAAGGAACAGACGGCGAACGAACAGACGAAGAAGGAACAGACGGCGAACGAACAGACGAAGAAAGAACAGACGAAGAACGAACAGACGAAGAAAGAACAGACGGCGAACGAACAGACGAAGAAGGAACAGACGGCGAACGAACAGACGAAGAAAGAACAGACGAAGAACGAACAGACGAAGAACGAACAGAAGAAGAACGAACAGACGAAGAACGAACAGACGAAGAACGAACAGACGAAGAAGGAACAGACGGCGAACGAACAGACGAAGAAGGAACAGACGGCGAACGAGCAGACGAAGAAGGAACAGACGGCGAACGAGCAGACGAAGAAAGAACAGACGAAGAACGAACAGACGAAGAACGAACAGACGAAGAACGAACAGACGAAGAACGAACAGACGAAGAACGAACAGACGAAGAACGAACAGACGAAGAAGGAACAGACGGCGAACGAACAGACGAAGAAGGAACAGACGGCGAACGAGCAGACGAAGAAAGAACAGACGAAGAACGAACAGACGAAGAACGAACAGACGAAGAACGAACAGACGAAGAACGAACAGACGAAGAACGAACAGACGAAGAACGAACAGACGAAGAAGGAACAGACGGCGAACGAACAGACGAAGAAGGAACAGACGGCGAACGAACAGACGAAGAAAGAACAGACGAAGAACGAACAGACGAAGAACGAACAGACGAAGAACGAACAGACGAAGAACGAACAGACGAAGAACGAACAGACGAAGAACGAACAGACGAAGAAGGAACAGACGGCGAACGAACAGACGAAGAAGGAACAGACGGCGAACGAACAGACGAAGAAAGAACAGACGAAGAACGAACAGACGAAGAACGAACAGAAGAAGAACGAACAGACGAAGAACGAACAGACGAAGAACGAACAGACGAAGAAGGAACAGACGGCGAACGAACAGACGAAGAAGGAACAGACGGCGAACGAGCAGACGAAGAAAGAACAGACGAAGAACGAACAGACGAAGAACGAACAGACGAAGAACGAACAGACGAAGAACGAACAGACGAAGAACGAACAGACGAAGAACGAACAGACGAAGAAGGAACAGACGGCGAACGAACAGACGAAGAAGGAACAGACGGCGAACGAACAGACGAAGAAAGAACAGACGAAGAACGAACAGACGAAGAACGAACAGAAGAAGAACGAACAGACGAAGAACGAACAGACGAAGAACGAACAGACGAAGAAGGAACAGACGGCGAACGAACAGACGAAGAAGGAACAGACGGCGAACGAGCAGACGAAGAAAGAACAGACGAAGAACGAACAGACGAAGAACGAACAGACGAAGAACGAACAGACGAAGAACGAACAGACGAAGAACGAACAGACGAAGAACGAACAGACGAAGAAGGAACAGACGGCGAACGAACAGACGAAGAAGGAACAGACGGCGAACGAACAGACGAAGAAAGAACAGACGAAGAACGAACAGACGAAGAACGAACAGACGAAGAACGAACAGACGAAGAACGAACAGACGAAGAAGGAACAGACGAAGAACGAACAGACGAAGAACGAACAGACGAAGAACGAACAGACTAAGAAAGAACAGACGAAGAACGAACAGACGGAGAACGAACAGACGAAGAAAGAACAGACGGCGAACGAACAGACGAAGAAAGAACAGACGAAGAACGAACAGACGAAGAACGAACAGACGAAGAACGAACAGACGAAGAACGAACAGACGAAGAACAAACAGACGAAGAACGAACAGACCAAGAACGAACAGACGAAGAACGAACAGACGGAGAACGAACAGACGAAGAACGAACAGACGAACAGACGAAGAACGAACAGACGAAGAACGAACAGACGAAGAACGAACAGACGAAGAACGAACAGACGGCGAACGAACAGACGGCGAACGAACAGACGAAGAAAGAACAGACGAAGAACGAACAGACGAAGAACGAACAGACGAACAGACGAAGAACGAACAGACGAAGAACGAACAGACGAAGAACGAACAGACGAAGAACGAACAGACGGCGAACGAACAGACGGCGAACGAACAGACGAAGAAGGAACAGACGAAGAACGAACAGACGGAAAACGAACAGACGGAGAAAGAACAGACGAAGAACGAACAGACGAAGAACGAACAGACGAAGAAAGAACAGACGAAGAACGAACAGACGAAGAACGAACAGACGAACAGACGAAGAACGAACAGACGAAGAACGAACAGACGAAGAACGAACAGACGAAGAACGAACAGACGGCGAACGAACAGACGGCGAACGAACAGACGAAGAAGGAACAGACGAAGAACGAACAGACGGAAAACGAACAGACGGAGAAAGAACAGACGAAGAACGAACAGACGAAGAACGAACAGACGAAGAAAGAACAGACGAAGAACGAACAGACGAAGAAAGAACAGACGAAGAACGAACAGACGAAGAACGAACAGACGAAGAAAGAACAGACGAAGAACGAACAGACGGAAAACGAACAGACGGAGAAAGAACAGACGAAGAACGAACAGACGAAGAACGAACAGACGAAGAAGGAACAGACGGCGAACGAACAAACGAAGAAGGAACAGACGGCGAACGAGCAGACGAAGAAAGAACAGACGAAGAACGAACAGACGAAGAACGAACAGACGTAGAACGAACAGACGAAGAACGAACAGACGAAGAACGAACAGACGAAGAACGAACAGACGAAGAAGGAACAGAAGGCGAACGAACAGACGAAGAAGGAACAGACGGCGAACGAACAGACGAAGAAAGAACAGACGAAGAACGAACAGACGAAGAACGAACAGAAGAAGAACGAACAGACGAAGAACGAACAGACGAAGAACGAACAGACGAAGAAGGAACAGACGGCGAACGAACAGACGAAGAAGGAACAGACGGCGAACGAGCAGACGAAGAAAGAACAGACGAAGAACGAACAGACGAAGAACGAACAGACGAAGAACGAACAGACGAAGAACGAACAGACGAAGAACGAACAGACGAAGAACGAACAGACGAAGAACGAACAGACGAAGAAGGAACAGACGGCGAACGAACAGACGAAGAAGGAACAGACGGCGAACGAACAGACGAAGAAAGAACAGACGAAGAACGAACAGACGAAGAACGAACAGACGAAGAACGAACAGACGAAGAACGAACAGACGAAGAAGGAACAGACGAAGAACGAACAGACGAAGAACGAACAGACGAAGAACGAACAGACTAAGAAAGAACAGACGAAGAACGAACAGACGGAGAACGAACAGACGAAGAAAGAACAGACGGCGAACGAACAGACGAAGAAAGAACAGACGAAGAACGAACAGACGAAGAACGAACAGACGAAGAACGAACAGACGAAGAACGAACAGACGAAGAACAAACAGACGAAGAACGAACAAACCAAGAACGAACAGACGAAGAACGAACAGACGGAGAACGAACAGACGAAGAAGGAACAGACGGCGAACGAACAGACGAAGAAAGAACAGACGAAGAACGAACAGACGAAGAACGAACAGACGAACAGACGAAGAACGAACAGACGAAGAACGAACAGACGAAGAACGAACAGACGAAGAACGAACAGACGGCGAACGAACAGACGGCGAACGAACAGACGAAGAAGGAACAGACGAAGAACGAACAGACGGAAAACGAACAGACGGAGAAAGAACAGACGAAGAACGAACAGACGAAGAACGAACAGACGAAGAAAGAACAGACGAAGAACGAACAGACGAAGAAAGAACAGACGAAGAACGAACAGACGAAGAACGAACAGACGAAGAAAGAACAGACGAAGAACGAACAGACGGAAAACGAACAGACGGAGAAAGAACAGACGAAGAACGAACAGACGAAGAACGAACAGACGAAGAAAGAACAGACGAAGAACGAACAGACTAAGAACTAACAGACGAAGAAAGAACAGACGAAGAACGAACAGACGAAGAACGAACAGACGAAGAAAGAACAGACAAAGAACGAACAGACGAAGAACGAACAGACTAAGAAAGAACAGACGAAGAACGAACAGACGGAGAACGAACAGACGAAGAAGGAACAGACGAAGAAAGAACAGACGAAGAACGAACGGAAGAAGAACGAACAGACGAAGAAGGAACAGACGGCGAACGAACAGACAAAGAAAGAACAGACGAAGAACGAACAGACGAAGAACGAACAGACGAAGAACGAACAGACGAAGAACGAACAGACGAAGAAAGAACAGACGAAGAACGAACAGACGAAGAACGAACAGACGGAGAACGAACAGACGAAGAAGGAACAGACGAAGAAAGAACAGACGAAGAACGAACGGAAGAAGAACGAACAGACGAAGAACGAACAGACGAAGAACGAACAGACGAAGAAGGAACAGACGGCGAACGAACAGACGAAGAAGGAACAGACGGCGAACGAGCAGACGAAGAAAGAACAGACGAAGAACGAACAGACGAAGAACGAACAGACGAAGAACGAACAGACGAAGAACGAACAGACGAAGAACGAACAGACGAAGAAGGAACAGACGGCGAACGAACAGACGAAGAAGGAACAGACGGCGAACGAACAGACGAAGAAAGAACAGACCAAGAACGAACGAAGAACGAACAGACGAAGAAAGAACAGACGAAGAACGAACAGACGGAAAACGAACAGACGGAGAAAGAACAGACGAAGAACGAACAGACGAAGAACGAACAGACGAAGAAAGAACAGACGAAGAACGAACAGACGAAGAACGAACAGACGAAGAAAGAACAGACGAAGAACGAACAGACGAAGAACGAACAGACGAAGAAAGAACAGACGAAGAACGAACAGACGAAGAACGAACAGACTAAGAAAGAACAGACGAAGAACGAACAGACGGAGAACGAACAGACGAAGAAGGAACAGACGAAGAAAGAACAGACGAAGAACGAACGGAAGAAGAACGAACAGACGAAGAAGGAACAGACGGCGAACGAACAGACAAAGAAAGAACAGACGAAGAACGAACAGACGAAGAACGAACAGACGAAGAACGAACAGACGAAGAACGAACAGACGAAGAGCGAACAGACGAAGAACGAACAGACGAAGAACGAACAGACGAAGAAGGAACAGACGGCGAACGAACAGACGAAGAAAGAACAGACGAAGAACGAACAGACGAAGAACGAACAGACGAACAGACGAAGAACGAACAGACGAAGAACGAACAGACGAAGAACGAACAGACGGCGAACGAACGGACGGCGAACGAACAGACGAAGAAGGAACAGACGAAGAACGAACAGACGGAAAACGAACAGACGGAGAAAGAACACACGAAGAACGAACAGACGAAGAACGAACAGACGAAGAAAGAACAGACGAAGAACGAACAGACGAAGAACGAACAGACGAAGAAAGAACAGACGAAGAACGAACAGACGAAGAACGAACAGACGAAGAAAGAACAGACGAAGAACGAACAGACGAAGAACGAACAGACGAAGAACGAACAGACGAAGAAAGAACAGACGAAGAACGAACAGACGAAGAACGAACAGACGAAGAACGAACAGACTAAGAAAGAACAGACGGAGAACGAACAGACGAAGAAGGAACAGACGGCGAACGAACAGACGAAGAAAGAACAGACGAAGAACGAACAGACGAAGAACGAACAGACGAAGAACGAACAGACGAAGAACGAACAGACGAAGAACGAACAGACGAAGAACGAACAGACGAAGAACGAACAGACGAAGAACGAACAGACGATCAGACGAAGAACGAACAGACGAAGAACGAACAGACGAAGAACGAACAGACGGCGAACGAACAGACGGCGAACGAACAGACGAAGAAGGAACAGACGAAGAACGAACAGACGGAAAACGAACAGACAGAGAAAGAACAGACGAAGAACGAACAGACGAAGAACGAACGGACGAAGAAAGAACAGACGAAGAACGAACAGACGAAGAACGAACAGACGAAGAAGGAACAGACGAAGAAAGAACAGACGAAGAACGAACGGAAGAAGAACGAACAGACGAAGAAGGAACAGACGGCGAACGAACAGACGAAGAAAGAACAGACGAAGAACGAACAGACGGAGAACGAACAGACGAAGAAGGAACAGACGGCGAACGAACAGACGAAGAACGAACAGACGAAGAACGAACAGACGAAGAACGAACAGACGAAGAACGAACAGACGAAGAACGAACAGACGAAGAACGAACAGACGGAGAACGAACAGACGAAGAAGGAACAGACGAAGAAAGAACAGACGAAGAACGAACGGAAGAAGAACGAACAGACGAAGAAGGAACAGACGGCGAACGAACAGACGAAGAAAGAACAGACGAAGAACGAACAGACGAAGAACGAGCAGACGAAGAACGAACAGACGAAGAACGAACAGACGAAGAACGAACAGACGAAGAACGAACAGACGGAGAACGAACAGACGAAAAAGAACAGACGAAGAACGAACAGACGGAGAACGAACAGACGAAGAAGGAACAGACGGCGAACGAACAGACGAAGAAAGAACAGACGAAGAACGAACAGACGGAGAACGAACAGACGAAGAAGGAACAGACGAAGAAAGAACAGACGAAGAACGAACGGAAGAAGAACGAACAGACGAAGAACGAACAGACGAAGAACGAACAGACGGAGAACGAACAGCTGAAGAACGAACAGACGAAGAACGAACAGACGGAGAACGAACAGACGAAGAACGAACAGACGAAGAAAGAACAGACCAAGAACGAACAGACGAAGAACGAACAGACGAAGAACGAACAGACGAAGAAAGAACAGACGAAGAACGAACAGACGAAGAACGAACAGACGAAGAACGAACAGACGAAGAAAGAACAGACGAAGAACGAATAGACGAAGAACGAACAGACGAAAAAGGAACAGACGGAGAACGAACAGACGAAGAAAGAACAGACGAAGAACGAACAGACGAAGAACGAACAGACGAAGAACGAACAGACGGAGAACGAACAGACGAAGAAGGAACAGACGGCGAACGAACAGATGAAGAAAGAACAGACGAAGAACGAACAGACGAAGAACGAACAGACGAAGAACGAACAGACGGAGAACGAACAGACGAAGAACGAACAGACGAAGAAAGAACAGACGAAGAACGAACAGACGAAGAACGAACAGACGAAGAACGAACAGACGAAGAAAGAACAGACGAAGAACGAATAGACGAAGAACGAACAGACGAAAAAGGAACAGACGGAGAACGAACAGACGAAAAACGAACAGACGGAGAACGAACAGACGAAGAAAGAACAGACGGAGAACGAACGGAAGAAGAACGACCAGACGAAGAACGAACGGACGAAGAACGAACAGACGGAGAACGAACAGACGAAGAACGAACGGACGAAGAACGAACAGACGGAGAACGAACAGACGAAAAACGAACAGACGGAGAACGAACAGACGAAGAAAGAACAGACGAAGAACGAACAGGTGAAGAACGAACAGACGAAGAACGAACAGACGGAGAACGAACAGACGAAGAACGAACAGACGAAGAAAGAACAGACGAAGAACGAACAGACGAAGAACGAACAGACGAAGAACGAACAGACGAAGAAAGAACAGACGAAGAACGAATAGACGAAGAACGAACAGACGAAAAAGGAACAGACGGAGAACGAACAGACGAAAAACGAACAGACGGAGAACGAACAGACGAAGAAAGAACAGACGGAGAACGAACGGAAGAAGAACGACCAGACGAAGAACGAACGGACGAAGAACGAACAGACGGAGAACGAACAGACGGAGAACGAACAGACGAAGAAAGAACAGACGGAGAACGAACGGAATAAGAACGACCAGACGAAGAACGAACGGACGAAGAACGAACAGACGGAGAACGAACAGACGAAGAAAGAACAGACGGAGAACGAACGGAAGAAGAACGACCAGACGAAGAACGAACAGACGGAGAACGAACAGACGAAGAAAGAACAGACGGAGAACGAACGGAAGAAGAACGACCAGACGAAGAACGAACGGACGAAGAACGAACAGACGGAGAACGAACAGACGAAGAACGAACGGACGAAGAACGAACAGACGAAGAACGAACTGACGAAGAAAGAACAGACGAAGAACGTCCAGACGAAGAACGAACGGAAGAAGAACGAACAGACGAAGAAAGAACAGACGAAGAACGAATAGACGAAGAACGAACAGACGAAAAAGGAACAGACGGAGAACGAACAGACGAAAAACGAACAGACGGAGAACGAACAGACGAAGAAAGAACAGACGAAGAACGAACAGACGAAGAACGAACAGACGAAGAACGAACAGACGAAGAACGAACGGACGAAGAATGAACAGACGAAGAACGAACGGACGAAGAACGAACAGACGAAGAACGAACTGACGAAGAAAGAACAGACGAAGAACGTCCAGACGAAGAACGAACGGAAGAAGAACGAACAGACGCAGAACGATCAGACGAAGAACGTACGGACGAAGAACGAACAGACGCAGAACGATCAGACGGAGAACGAGCAGACGGAGAACGAGCAGACGAAGAACGAACGGACGAAGAACGAACAGACGAAGAACGAACAGACGGCGAACGAACAGACGGCGAACGAACAGACGAAGAAGGAACAGACGAAGAACGAACAGACGGAAAACGAACAGACGGAGAAAGAACAGACGAAGAACGAACAGACGAAGAACGAACAGACGAAGAAAGAACAGACGAAGAACGAACAGACGAAGAAAGAACAGACGAAGAACGAACAGACGAAGAACGAACAGACGAAGAAAGAACAGACGAAGAACGAACAGACGGAAAACGAACAGACGGAGAAAGAACAGACGAAGAACGAACAGACGAAGAACGAACAGACGAAGAAAGAACAGACGAAGAACGAACAGACGAAGAACGAACAGACGAAGAAAGAACAGACGAAGAACGAACAGATGAAGAACGAACAGACGAAGAAAGAACAGACGAAGAACGAACAGACGAAGAACGAACAGACTAAGAAAGAACAGACGAAGAACGAACAGACGGAGAACGAACAGACGAAGAACGAACAGACTAAGAAAGAACAGACGAAGAAAGAACAGACGAAGAACGAACAGACGAAGAACGAACAGACGAAGAACGAACAGACGGAGAACGAACAGACGAACAGACGAAGAACGAACAGACGAAGAACGAACAGACGAAGAACGAACAGACGGCGAACGAACTGACGGCGAACGAACAGACGAAGAAGGAACAGACGAAGAACGAACAGACGGAAAACGAACAGACGGAGAAAGAACAGACGAAGAACGAACAGACGAAGAACGAACAGACGAAGAAAGAACAGACGAAGAACGAACAGACGAAGAACGAACAGACGAAGAAAGAACAGACGAAGAACGAACAGACGAAGAAAGAACAGACGAAGAACGAACAGACGAAGAACGAACAGACGAAGAACGAACAGACGAAGAAAGAACAGACGAAGAACGAACAGACGAAGAACGAACAGACGAAGAACGAACAGACTAAGAAAGAACAGACGGAGAACGAACAGACGAAGAAGGAACAGACGGCGAACGAACAGACGAAGAAAGAACAGACGAAGAACGAACAGACGAAGAACGAACAGACGAAGAACGAACAGACGAAGAACGAACAGACGAAGAACGAACAGACGAAGAACGAACAGACGAAGAACGAACAGACGAAGAACGAACAGACGAAGAAAGAACAGACGAAGAACGAACAGACGAAGAACGAACAGACGAAGAACGAACAGACGAAGAACGAACAGACGAAGAAGGAACAGACGAAGAACGAACAGACGAAGAACGAACAGACGAAGAACGAACAGACTAAGAAAGAACAGACGAAGAAAGAACAGACGAAGAACGAACAGACGAAGAACGAACAGACGAAGAACGAACAGACGGAGAACGAACAGACGAAGAAGGAACAGACGGCGAACGAACAGATGAAGAAAGAACAGACGAAGAACGAACAGACGAAGAACGAACAGACGAAGAACGAACAGACGGAGAACGAACAGACGAAGAACGAACAGACGAAGAAAGAACAGACGAAGAACGAACAGACGAAGAACGAACAGACGAAGAACGAACAGACGAAGAACGAACAGACGAAGAACGAACAGACGAAGAACGAACAGACGGAGAACGAACAGACGAAGAAGGAACAGACGGCGAACGAACAGACGAAGAACGAACAGACGAAGAACGAACGGAAGAAGAACGAACAGACGAAGAAGGAACAGACGGCGAACGAACAGACAAAGAAAGAACAGACGAAGAACGAACAGACGAAGAACGAACAGACGAAGAACGAACAGACGAAGAACGAACAGACGAAGAACGAACAGACGAAGAACGAACAGACGAAAAAGGAACAGACGGCGAACGAACAGACGAAGAAAGAACAGACGAAGAACGAACAGACGAAGAACGAACAGACGAACAGACGAAGAACGAACAGACGAAGAACGAACAGACGAAGAACGAACAGACGGCGAACGAACTGACGGCGAACGAACAGACGAAGAAGGAACAGACGAAGAACGAACAGACGGAAAACGAACAGACGGAGAAAGAACAGACGAAGAACGAACAGACGAAGAACGAACAGACGAAGAAAGAACAGACGAAGAACGAACAGACGAAGAACGAACAGACGAAGAAAGAACAGACGAAGAACGAACAGACGAAGAACGAACAGACGAAGAAAGAACAGACGAAGAACGAACAGACGAAGAACGAACAGACGAAGAACGAACAGACGAAGAAAGAACAGACGAAGAACGAACAGACGAAGAACGAACAGACGAAGAACGAACAGACTAAGAAAGAACAGACGGAGAACGAACAGACGAAGAAGGAACAGACGGCGAACGAACAGACGAAGAAAGAACAGACGAAGAACGAACAGACGAAGAACGAACAGACGAAGAACGAACAGACGAAGAACGAACAGACGAAGAACGAACAGACGAAGAACGAACAGACGAAGAACGAACAGACGAAGAACGAACAGACGAAGAAAGAACAGACGAAGAACGAACAGACGAAGAACGAACAGACGAAGAACGAACAGACGAAGAACGAACAGACGAAGAAGGAACAGACGAAGAACGAACAGACGAAGAACGAACAGACGAAGAACGAACAGACTAAGAAAGAACAGACGAAGAAAGAACAGACGAAGAACGAACAGACGAAGAACGAACAGACGAAGAACGAACAGACGGAGAACGAACAGACGAAGAAGGAACAGACGGCGAACGAACAGATGAAGAAAGAACAGACGAAGAACGAACAGACGAAGAACGAACAGACGAAGAACGAACAGACGGAGAACGAACAGACGAAGAACGAACAGACGAAGAAAGAACAGACGAAGAACGAACAGACGAAGAACGAACAGACGAAGAACGAACAGACGAAGAACGAACAGACGAAGAACGAACAGACGAAGAACGAACAGACGGAGAACGAACAGACGAAGAAGGAACAGACGGCGAACGAACAGACGAAGAACGAACAGACGAAGAACGAACAGACGAAGAACGAACAGACGAAGAACGAACAGACGAAGAACGAACAGACGGAGAACGAACAGACGAAGAACGAACAGACGAAGAACGAACAGACGAAGAACGAACAGACGAAGAAAGAGCAGACGAAGAACGAATAGACGAAGAACGAACAGACGAAAAAGGAACAGACGGAGAACGAACAGACGAAGAAAGAACAGACGAAGAACGAACAGACGAAGAACGAACAGACGAAGAACGAACAGACGGAGAACGAACAGACGAAGAAGGAACAGACGGCGAACGAACAGATGAAGAAAGAACAGACGAAGAACGAACAGACGGAGAACGAACAGACGAAGAAAGAACAGACGAAGAAAGAACAGACGAAGAACGAACAGACGAAGAACGAACAGACGAAGAAGGAACAGACGGCAAACGAACAGACGAAGAAATAACAGACGAAGAACGAACAGACGAAGAACGAACAGACGAACAGACGAAGAACGAACAGACGAAGAACGAACAGACGAAGAACGAACAGACGGCGAACGAACAGACGGCGAACGAACAGACGAAGAAAGAACAGACGAAGAAGGAACAGACGGCAAACGAACAGACGAAGAAATAACAGACGAAGAACGAACAGACGAAGAACGAACAGACGAAGAACGAACAGACGAAGAACGAACAGACGAAGAACGAACAGACGAAGAACGAACAGACGAAGAAGGAACAGACGGCAAACGAACAGACGAAGAAATAACAGACGAAGAACGAACAGACGAAGAACGAACAGACGAAGAACGAACAGACGAAGAACGAACAGACGGCGAACGAACAGACGGCGAACGAACAGACGAAGAAGGAACAGACGAAGAACGAACAGACGGAAAACGAACAGACGGAGAAAGAACAGACGAAGAACGAACAGACGAAGAACGAACGGACGAAGAAAGAACAGACGAAGAACGAACAGACGAAGAACGAACAGACGAAGAAGGAACAGACGAAGAAAGAACAGACGAAGAACGAACGGAAGCAGAACGAACAGACGAAGAAGGAACAGACGGCGAACGAACAGACGAAGAAAGAACAGACGAAGAACGAACAGACGAAGAACGAACAGACGAAGAACGAACAGACGAAGAACGAACAGACGAAGAAATAACAGACGAAGAACGAACAGACGGAGAACGAACAGACGAAGAAAGAACAGACGAAGAACGAACAGACGAAGAACGAACAGACGAAGAACGAACAGACGAAGAACGAACAGACCAAGAACGAACAGACGAAGAACGAACAGACGGAGAACGAACAGACGAAGAACGAACAGACGAAGAAAGAACAGACGAAGAACGAACAGACGAAGAACGAACAGACGAAGAACGAACAGACGAAGAAAGAGCAGACGAAGAACGAATAGACGAAGAACGAATAGACGAAAAAGGAACAGACGGAGAACGAACAGACGAAGAAAGAACAGACGAAGAACGAACAGACGAAGAACGAACAGACGAAGAACGAACAGACGGAGAACGAACAGACGAAGAAGGAACAGACGGCGAACGAACAGATGAAGAAAGAACAGACGAAGAACGAACAGACGAAGAACGAACAGACGAAGAACGAACAGACGGAGAACGAACAGACGAAGAACGAACAGACGAAGAAAGAACAGACGAAGAACGAACAGACGAAGAACGAACAGACGAAGAACGAACAGACGAAGAAAGAACAGACGAAGAAAGAACAGACGGAGAACGAACGGAAGAAGAACGACCAGACGAAGAACGAACGGACGAAGAACGAACAGACGGAGAACGAACAGACGAAGAACGAACGGACGAAGAACGAACAGACGAAGAACGAACAGACGAAAAACGAACAGACGGAGAACGAACAGGTGAAGAACGAACAGACGAAGAACGAACAGACGGAGAACGAACAGACGAAGAACGAACAGACGAAGAAAGAACAGACGAAGAACGAACAGACGAAGAACGAACAGACGAAGAACGAACAGACGAAGAAAGAACAGACGAAGAACGAATAGACGAAGAACGAACAGACGAAGAACGAACAGACGGAGAATGAACAGACGAAAAACGAACAGACGGGGAACGAACAGACGAAGAACGAACGGACGAAGATTGGACGGACGAAGAACGAACAGACAGAGAACGAACAGATGAAGAACGAACAGACGGAGAACGAACAGACGAAGAACGAACAGACGGAGAATGAACAGACGAAAAACGAACGGACGGAGAACGAACAGACGGAGAACGAACAGACGAAGAACGAACAGACGAAGAAAGAACAGACGAAGAACGAACAGACGAAGAACGAACAGACGAAGAACGAACAGACGAAGAAAGAGCAGACGAAGAACGAATAGACGAAGAACGAATAGACGAAAAAGGAACAGACGGAGAACGAACAGACGAAGAAAGAACAGACGAAGAACGAACAGACGAAGAACGAACAGACGAAGAACGAACAGACGGAGAACGAACAGACGAAGAAGGAACAGACGGCGAACGAACAGATGAAGAAAGAACAGACGAAGAACGAACAGACGAAGAACGAACAGACGAAGAACGAACAGACGGAGAACGAACAGACGAAGAACGAACAGACGAAGAAAGAACAGACGAAGAACGAACAGACGAAGAACGAACAGACGAAGAACGAACAGACGAAGAAAGAACAGACGAAGAAAGAACAGACGGAGAACGAACAGACGGAGAACGAACAGACGAAGAACGAACAGACGAAGAAAGAACAGACGAAGAACGAACAGACGAAGAACGAACAGACGAAGAACGAATAGACGAAGAACGAACAGACGAAGAACGAACAGACGGAGAATGAACAGACGAAAAACGAACAGACGGGGAACGAACAGACGAAGAAAGAACAGACGAAGAACGAACAGACGAAGAACGAACAGACGAAGAACGAACAGACGGAGAACGAACAGACGAAGAAGGAACAGACGGCGAACGAACAGATGAAGAAAGAACAGACGAAGAACGAACAGACGAAGAACGAACAGACGAAGAACGAACAGACGAAGAACGAACAGACGAAGAACGAACAGACGGAGAACGAACAGACGAAGAACGAACAGACGAAGAAAGAACAGACGAAGAACGAACAGACGAAGAACGAACAGACGAAGAACGAACAGACGAAGAAAGAGCAGACGAAGAACGAATAGACGAAGAACGAATAGACGAAAAAGGAACAGACGGAGAACGAACAGACGAAGAAAGAACAGACGAAGAACGAACAGACGAAGAACGAACAGACGAAGAACGAACAGACGGAGAACGAACAGACGAAGAAGGAACAGACGGCGAACGAACAGATGAAGAAAGAACAGACGAAGAACGAACAGACGAAGAACGAACAGACGAAGAACGAACAGACGGAGAACGAACAGACGAAGAACGAACAGACGGAGAACGAACAGACGAAGAAGGAACAGACGGCGAACGAACAGATGAAGAAAGAACAGACGAAGAACGAACAGACGAAGAACGAACAGACGAAGAACGAACAGACGAAGAACGAACAGACGAAGAACGAACAGACGAAGAACGAACAGACGAAGAACGAACAGACGAAGAACGAACAGACGAAGAACGAACAGACGGAGAACGAACAGACGAAGAACGAACAGACGAAGAAAGAACAGACGAAGAACGAACAGACGAAGAACGAACAGACGAAGAACGAACAGACGAAGAAAGAGCAGACGAAGAACGAATAGACGAAGAACGAATAGACGAAAAAGGAACAGACGGAGAACGAACAGACGAAGAAAGAACAGACGAAGAACGAACAGACGAAGAACGAACAGACGAAGAACGAACAGACGGAGAACGAACAGACGAAGAAGGAACAGACGGCGAACGAACAGATGAAGAAAGAACAGACGAAGAACGAACAGACGAAGAACGAACAGACGAAGAACGAACAGACGGAGAACGAACAGACGAAGAACGAACAGACGAAGAAAGAACAGACGAAGAACGAACAGACGAAAAACGAACAGACGAAGAACGAACAGACGAAGAAAGAACAGACGAAGAAAGAACAGACGGAGAACGAACGGAAGAAGAACGACCAGACGAAGAACGAACGGACGAAGAACGAACAGACGGAGAACGAACAGACGAAGAACGAACGGACGAAGAACGAACAGACGAAGAACGAACAGACGAAAAACGAACAGACGGAGAACGAACAGGTGAAGAACGAACAGACGAAGAACGAACAGACGGAGAACGAACAGACGAAGAACGAACAGACGAAGAAAGAACAGACGAAGAACGAACAGACGAAGAACGAACAGACGAAGAACGAACAGACGAAGAAAGAACAGACGAAGAACGAATAGACGAAGAACGAACAGACGAAGAACGAACAGACGGAGAATGAACAGACGAAAAACGAACAGACGGGGAACGAACAGACGAAGAACGAACGGACGAAGATTGGACGGACGAAGAACGAACAAGCAGAGAACGAACAGATGAAGAACGAACAGACGGAGAACGAACAGACGAAGAACGAACAGACGGAGAATGAACAGACGAAAAACGAACGGACGAAGAACGAACAGACGGAGAATGAACAGACGAAAAACGAACAGACGGAGAACGAACAGACGAAGAACGAACGGACGAAGATTGGACGGATGAAGAACGAACAGACAGAGAATGAACAGATGAAGAACGAATAGACGGAGAACGAACAGACGAAGAACGAACAGACGGAGAATGAACAGACGAAAAACGAACAGACGAAGAACGAACAGACGAAGAACGAACAGACGGAGAACGAACAGACGAAGAAGGAACAGACGGCGAACGAACAGATGAAGAAAGAACAGACGAAGAACGAACAGACGAAGAACGAACAGACGAAGAACGAACAGACGGAGAACGAACAGACGAAGAACGAACAGACGAAGAAAGAACAGACGAAGAACGAACAGACGAAGAACGAACAGACGAAGAACGAACAGACGAAGAAAGAACAGACGAAGAAAGAACAGACGGAGAACGAACGGAAGAAGAACGACCAGACGAAGAACGAACGGACGAAGAACGAACAGACGGAGAACGAACAGACGAAGAACGAACGGACGAAGAACGAACAGACGAAGAACGAACAGACGAAAAACGAACAGACGGAGAACGAACAGGTGAAGAACGAACAGACGAAGAACGAACAGACGAAGAAGGAACAGACGGCGAACGAACAGACGAAGAACGAACAGACGAAGAACGAACAGACGAAGAACGAACAGACGGAGAACGAACAGACGAAGAACGAACAGACGAAGAAAGAACAGACGAAGAACGAACAGACGAAGAACGAACAGACGAAGAACGAACAGACGAAGAAAGAGCAGACGAAGAACGAATAGACGAAGAACGAACAGACGAAAAAGGAACAGACGGAGAACGAGCAGACGAAGAAAGAACAGACGAAGAACGAACAGACGAAGAACGAACAGACGAAGAACGAACAGACGGAGAACGAACAGACGAAGAAGGAACAGACGGCGAAGGAACAGATGAAGAAAGAACAGACGAAGAACGAACAGACGAAGAACGAACAGACGAAGAACGAACAGACGGAGAACGAACAGACGAAGAAAGAACAGACGAAGAAAGAACAGACGAAGAACGAACAGACGAAGAACGAACAGACGAAGAAGGAACAGACGGCAAACGAACAGACGAAGAAATAACAGACGAAGAACGAACAGACGAAGAACGAACAGACGAACAGACGAAGAACGAACAGACGAAGAACGAACAGACGAAGAACGAACAGACGGCGAACGAACAGACGGCGAACGAACAGACGAAGAAAGAACAGACGAAGAAGGAACAGACGGCAAACGAACAGACGAAGAAATAACAGACGAAGAACGAACAGACGAAGAACGAACAGACGAAGAACGAACAGACGAAGAACGAACAGACGAAGAACGAACAGACGAAGAACGAACAGACGAAGAAGGAACAGACGGCAAACGAACAGACGAAGAAATAACAGACGAAGAACGAACAGACGAAGAACGAACAGACGAAGAACGAACAGACGAAGAACGAACAGACGGCGAACGAACAGACGGCGAACGAACAGACGAAGAAGGAACAGACGAAGAACGAACAGACGGAAAACGAACAGACGGAGAAAGAACAGACGAAGAACGAACAGACGAAGAACGAACGGACGAAGAAAGAACAGACGAAGAACGAACAGACGAAGAACGAACAGACGAAGAAGGAACAGACGAAGAAAGAACAGACGAAGAACGAACGGAAGCAGAACGAACAGACGAAGAAGGAACAGACGGCGAACGAACAGACGAAGAAAGAACAGACGAAGAACGAACAGACGAAGAACGAACAGACGAAGAACGAACAGACGAAGAACGAACAGACGAAGAAATAACAGACGAAGAACGAACAGACGGAGAACGAACAGACGAAGAAAGAACAGACGAAGAACGAACAGACGAAGAACGAACAGACGAAGAACGAACAGACGAAGAACGAACAGACGAAGAACGAACAGACGAAGAACGAACAGACGGAGAACGAACAGACGAAGAACGAACAGACGAAGAAAGAACAGACGAAGAACGAACAGACGAAGAACGAACAGACGAAGAACGAACAGACGAAGAAAGAGCAGACGAAGAACGAATAGACGAAGAACGAATAGACGAAAAAGGAACAGACGGAGAACGAACAGACGAAGAAAGAACAGACGAAGAACGAACAGACGAAGAACGAACAGACGAAGAACGAACAGACGGAGAACGAACAGACGAAGAAGGAACAGACGGCGAACGAACAGATGAAGAAAGAACAGACGAAGAACGAACAGACGAAGAACGAACAGACGAAGAACGAACAGACGGAGAACGAACAGACGAAGAACGAACAGACGAAGAAAGAACAGACGAAGAACGAACAGACGAAGAACGAACAGACGAAGAACGAACAGACGAAGAAAGAACAGACGAAGAAAGAACAGACGGAGAACGAACGGAAGAAGAACGACCAGACGAAGAACGAACGGACGAAGAACGAACAGACGGAGAACGAACAGACGAAGAACGAACGGACGAAGAACGAACAGACGAAGAACGAACAGACGAAAAACGAACAGACGGAGAACGAACAGGTGAAGAACGAACAGACGAAGAACGAACAGACGGAGAACGAACAGACGAAGAACGAACAGACGAAGAAAGAACAGACGAAGAACGAACAGACGAAGAACGAACAGACGAAGAACGAACAGACGAAGAAAGAACAGACGAAGAACGAATAGACGAAGAACGAACAGACGAAGAACGAACAGACGGAGAATGAACAGACGAAAAACGAACAGACGGGGAACGAACAGACGAAGAACGAACGGACGAAGATTGGACGGACGAAGAACGAACAGACAGAGAACGAACAGATGAAGAACGAACAGACGGAGAACGAACAGACGAAGAACGAACAGACGGAGAATGAACACACGAAAAACGAACGGACGAAGAACGAATAGACGGAGAATGAACAGACGAAAAACGAACAGACGGAGAACGAACAGACGAAGAACGAACGGACGAAGATTGGACGGATGAAGAACGAACAGACAGAGAACGAACAGATGAAGAACGAATAGACGGAGAACGAACAGACGAAGAACGAACAGACGGAGAACGAACAGACGAAGAAAGAACAGACGAAGAACGAACAGACGAAGAACGAACAGACGAAGAACGAACAGACGAAGAAAGAACAGACGAAGAAAGAACAGACGGAGAACGAACGGAAGAAGAACGACCAGACGAAGAACGAACGGACGGAGAATGAACAGACGAAAAACGAACAGACGAAGAACGAACAGACGAAGAACGAACAGACGGAGAACGAACAGACGAAGAAGGAACAGACGGCGAACGAACAGATGAAGAAAGAACAGACGAAGAACGAACAGACGAAGAACGAACAGACGAAGAACGAACAGACGGAGAACGAACAGACGAAGAACGAACAGACGAAGAACGAACAGACGGAGAACGAACAGACGAAGAAGGAACAGACGGCGAACGAACAGATGAAGAAAGAACAGACGAAGAACGAACAGACGAAGAACGAACAGACGAAGAACGAACAGACGGAGAACGAACAGACGAAGAACGAACAGACGAAGAAAGAACAGACGAAGAACGAACAGACGAAGAACGAACAGACGAAGAACGAACAGACGAAGAAAGAACAGACGAAGAAAGAACAGACGGAGAACGAACGGAAGAAGAACGACCAGACGAAGAACGAACGGACGAAGAACGAACAGACGAAGAACGAACAGACGGAGAACGAACAGACGAAGAACGAACAGACGAAGAAAGAACAGACGAAGAACGAACAGACGAAGAACGAACAGACGAAGAACGAACAGACGAAGAACGAACAGACGGAGAACGAACAGACGAAGAAGGAACAGACGGCGAACGAACAGATGAAGAAAGAACAGACGAAGAAAGAACAGACGAAGAAAGAACAGACGGAGAACGAACGGAAGAAGAACGACCAGACGAAGAACGAACGGACGAAGAACGAACAGACGAAGAACGAACGGACGGAGAATGAACAGACGAAAAACGAACGGACGAAGAACGAACAGACGGAGAATGAACAGACGAAAAACGAACAGACGAAGAACGAACGGAAGAAGAACGACCAGACGAAGAACGAACGGACGAAGAACGAACAGACGAAGAACGAACGGACGGAGAATGAACAGACGAAAAACGAACGGACGAAGAACGAACAGACGGAGAATGAACAGACGAAGAACGAACAGACGAAGAACGAACAGACGAAGAACGAACAGACGAAGAAAGAACAGACGAAGAAAGAACAGACGGAGAACGAACGGAAGAAGAACGACCAGACGAAGAACGAACGGACGAAGAACGAACAGACGAAGAACGAACGGACGGAGAATGAACAGACGAAAAACGAACGGACGAAGAACGAACAGACGGAGAATGAACAGACGAAAAACGAACAGACGAAGAACGAACAGACGAAGAACGAACAGACGGAGAACGAACAGACGAAGAAGGAACAGACGGCGAACGAACAGATGAAGAAAGAACAGACGAAGAACGAACAGACGAAGAACGAACAGACGAAGAACGAACAGACGGAGAACGAACAGACGAAGAACGAACAGACGAAGAAAGAACAGACGAAGAACGAACAGACGAAGAACGAACAGACGAAGAACGAACAGACGAAGAAAGAACAGACGAAGAAAGAACAGACGGAGAACGAACGGAAGAAGAACGACCAGACGAAGAACGAACGGACGAAGAACGAACAGACGGAGAACGAACAGACGAAGAACGAACGGACGAAGAACGAACAGACGAAGAACGAACAGACGAAAAACGAACAGACGGAGAACGAACAGGTGAAGAACGAACAGACGAAGAACGAACAGACGGAGAACGAACAGACGAAGAACGAACAGACGGAGAATGAACAGACGAAAAACGAACAGACGAAGAACGAACAGACGAAGAACGAACAGACGGAGAACGAACAGACGAAGAAGGAACAGACGGCGAACGAACAGATGAAGAAAGAACAGACGAAGAACGAACAGACGAAGAACGAACAGACGAAAAAGGAACAGACGGAGAACGAACAGACGAAAAACGAACAGACGGAGAACGAACAGACGAAGAAAGAACAGACGGAGAACGAACGGAAGAAGAACGACCAGACGAAGAACGAACGGACGAAGATTGGACGGACGAAGAACGAACAGACAGAGAACGAACAGATGAAGAACGAACAGACGGAGAACGAACAGACGAAAAAGGAACAGACGGAGAACGAACAGACGAAAAACGAACAGACGGAGAACGAACAGACGAAGAAAGAACAGACGGAGAACGAACGGAAGAAGAACGACCAGACGAAGAACGAACGGACGAAGAACGAACAGACGGAGAACGAACAGACGAAGAACGAACGGACGAAGAACGAACAGACGAAGAACGAACAGACGAAAAACGAACAGACGGAGAACGAACAGACGAAGAAAGAACAGACGAAGAACGAACAGGTGAAGAACGAACAGACGAAGAACGAACAGACGGAGAACGAACAGACGAAGAACGAACAGACGAAGAAAGAACAGACGAAGAACGAACAGACGAAGAACGAACAGACGAAGAACGAACAGACGAAGAAAGAACAGACGAAGAACGAATAGACGAAGAACGAACAGACGAAAAAGGAACAGACGGAGAACGAACAGACGAAAAACGAGCAGACGGAGAACGAACAGACGAAGAAAGAACAGACGGAGAACGAACGGAAGAAGAACGACCAGACGAAGAACGAACGGACGAAGAACGAACAGACGGAGAACGAACAGACGAAGAACGAACGGACGAAGAACGAACAGACGGAGAACGAACAGACGAAAAACGAACAGACGGAGAACGAACAGACGAAGAAAGAACAGACGAAGAACGAACAGACGAAGAACGAACAGACGAAGAACGAACAGACGAAGAACGAACGGACGAAGAATGAACAGACGAAGAACGAACGGACGAAGAACGAACAGACGAAGAACGAACTGACGAAGAAAGAACAGACGAAGAACGTCCAGACGAAGAACGAACGGAAGAAGAACGAACAGACGAAGAACGAACAGACGCAGAACGATCAGACGGAGAACGAGCAGACGAAGAACGAACGGACGAAGAACGAACAGACGAAGAACGAACAGACGGAGAATGAACAGACGAAAAACGAACGGACGAAGAAAGATCGGACGAAGAACGAACAGACGAAGAACGAACAGACGAGGAACGAACGGACGAAGAAAGAACGGACGAAGAACGAACAGACGAAGAACGAACAGACGAAGAACGAACATACGAAGAACGAACGGACGAAGAACGAACAGACGAAGAACGAACGGACGAAGAACGAGCAGACGAAGGACGAACGGACGAAGAACGAACAGACAAAGAACGAACGGACGAAGAAAGAACGGACGAGGAACGATCGGACGAAGAACGAACAGGCGAAGAACGAACGGACGAAGAACGAACAGACGAAGAACGAACGGACGAAGAACGAGCAGACGAAGGACGAACGGACGAAGAACGAACAGACAAAGAACGAACGGACGAAGAAAGAACGGACGAGGAACGATCGGACGAAGAACGAACAGACGAAGAACGGGCGGACGAAGAAAGAACGGACGAAGAACGAACGGGCGAAGCACGAACGGAAGAAGAACGAATGGACGAAGAACGAACAGACAAAGAACGAACGGACGAAGAACGACCAGACGACGAACGAACGGACGAAGAACGGACGGACGAAGAACGAACAGACAGAGAACGAACGGACGATGAACGAACAGACGAAGAACGAACAGACGAAGAACGAACGGACGATGAACGAACAGACGAAGAACGAACAGACGAAGAGCGAACAGACGAAGAACGAACGGACGAAGAAAGAACGGACGAAGAAAGAACGGACGAAGAACGAACGAAGAACGAACAGATGAAGAACGAACAGACGAAGAACGAACGGACGAAGATTGGACGGACGAAGAACGAACAGACAGAGAACGAACAGATGAAGAACGAACAGACGGAGAACGAACAGACGAAGAACGAACAGACGGAGAATGAACAGACGAAAAACGAACGGACGAAGAACGAACAGACGGAGAATGAACAGACGAAAAACGAACGGACGAAGAAAGATCGGACAAAGAACGAACAGACGAAGAACTTACGGACGAAGAACGAACAGACGCAGAACGATCAGACGGAGAACGAGCAGACAGAGAACGAACGGACGAAGAACGAACAGACGCAGAACGATCAGACGAAGAACGAACAGACGAAGAACGAACAGACGAAGAACGAACAGACGAAGAACGAACAGACGAAGAACGAACAGACGAAGAACGAACAGACGAAGAACGAACAGACGAAGAAAGAACAGACGAAGAACGAACAGACGGAGAACGAACAGACGAAAAAGAACAGACGAAGAACGAACAGACGGAGAACGAACGGAAGAAGAACGAACAGACGCAGAACGATCAGACGAAGAACGAACAGACGAAGAACGAACAGACGAAGAACGAACAGACGAAGAACGAACAGACGAAGAACGCACAGACGAAGAACGAACAGACGAAGAAAGAACAGACGAAGAACGAACAGAAGAAGAACGAACAGACGAAGAAAGAACAGACGAAGAACGAACAGACGAAGAACGAACAGACGAAGAAAGAACAGACGAAGAACGAACAGACGTAGAACGAACAGACGAAGAACGAACAGACGAAGAAAGAACAGACGAAGAAAGAACAGACGAAGAACGAACAGACGATGAACGAACAGCTGAAGAACGAACAGACGAAGAACGAACAGACGGAGAACGAACAGACGAAGAACGAACAGACGAAGAAAGAACAGACGAAGAACGAACAGACGAAGAACGAACAGACGAAGAACGAACAGACGAAGAAAGAACAGACGAAGAAAGAACAGACGAAGAACGAACAGACGAAGAACGAACAGCTGAAGACCGAACAGACGAAGAACGAACAGACGGAGAACGAACAGACGAAGAACGAACAGACGAAGAAAGAACAGACGAAGAACGAACAGACGAAGAACGAACAGACGAAGGAGGAACAGACGGCGAACGAACAGACGAAGAAAGAACAGACGAAGAAAGAACAGACGAAGAACGAACAGACGAAGAACGAACAGCTGAAGACCGAACAGACGAAGAACGAACAGACGGAGAACGAACAGACGAAGAACGAACAGACGAAGAAAGAACAGACGGAGAACGAACAGACGAAGAACGAACAGACGAAGAAAGAACAGACGAAGAACGAACAGACGAAGAACGAACAGACGAAGAACGAACAGACGAAGAAAGAACAGACGAAGAAAGAACAGACGAAGAACGAACAGACGAAGAACGAACAGCTGAAGACCGAACAGACGAAGAACGAACAGACGGAGAACGAACAGACGAAGAACGAACAGACGAAGAAAGAACAGACGAAGAACGAACAGACGAAGAACGAACAGACGAAGAACGAACAGACGAAGAACGAACAGACGAAGAAAGAACAGACGAAGAAAGAACAGACGAAGAACGAACAGACGAAGAACGAACAGCTGAAGACCGAACAGACGAAGAACGAACAGACGGAGAACGAACAGACGAAGAACGAACAGACGAAGAAAGAACAGACGAAGAACGAACAGACGAAGAAAGAACAGACGAAGAAAGAACAGACGAAGAACGAACAGACGAAGAACGAACAGCTGAAGACCGAACAGACGAAGAACGAACAGACGGAGAACGAACAGACGAAGAACGAACAGACGAAGAAAGAACAGACGAAGAACGAACAGACGAAGAACGAACAGACGAAGGAGGAACAGACGAAGAACGAACGGACGAAGAATGAACAGACGAAGAACGAACGGACGAAGAACGAACAGACGAAGAACGAACTGACGAAGAAAGAACAGACGAAGAACGTCCAGACGAAGAACGAACGGAAGAAGAACGAACAGACGAAGAACGAACAGACGCAGAACGATCAGACGGAGAACGAGCAGACGAAGAACGAACGGACGAAGAACGAACAGACGAAGAACGAACAGACGGAGAATGAACAGACGAAAAACGAACGGACGAAGAAAGATCGGACGAAGAACGAACAGACGAAGAACGAACAGACGAGGAACGAACGGACGAAGAAAGAACGGACGAAGAACGAACAGACGAAGAACGAACAGACGAAGAACGAACATACGAAGAACGAACGGACGAAGAACGAACAGACGAAGAACGAACGGACGAAGAACGAGCAGACGAAGGACGAACGGACGAAGAACGAACAGACAAAGAACGAACGGACGAAGAAAGAACGGACGAGGAACGATCGGACGAAGAACGAACAGGCGAAGAACGAACGGACGAAGAACGAACAGACGAAGAACGAACGGACGAAGAACGAGCAGACGAAGGACGAACGGACGAAGAACGAACAGACAAAGAACGAACGGACGAAGAAAGAACGGACGAGGAACGATCGGACGAAGAACGAACAGACGAAGAACGGGCGGACGAAGAAAGAACGGACGAAGAACGAACGGGCGAAGCACGAACGGAAGAAGAACGAATGGACGAAGAACGAACAGACAAAGAACGAACGGACGAAGAACGACCAGACGACGAACGAACGGACGAAGAACGGACGGACGAAGAACGAACAGACAGAGAACGAACGGACGATGAACGAACAGACGAAGAACGAACAGACGAAGAACGAACGGACGATGAACGAACAGACGAAGAACGAACAGACGAAGAGCGAACAGACGAAGAACGAACGGACGAAGAAAGAACGGACGAAGAAAGAACGGACGAAGAACGAACGAAGAACGAACAGATGAAGAACGAACAGACGAAGAACGAACGGACGAAGATTGGACGGACGAAGAACGAACAGACAGAGAACGAACAGATGAAGAACGAACAGACGGAGAACGAACAGACGAAGAACGAACAGACGGAGAATGAACAGACGAAAAACGAACGGACGAAGAACGAACAGACGGAGAATGAACAGACGAAAAACGAACGGACGAAGAAAGATCGGACAAAGAACGAACAGACGAAGAACTTACGGACGAAGAACGAACAGACGCAGAACGATCAGACGGAGAACGAGCAGACAGAGAACGAACGGACGAAGAACGAACAGACGCAGAACGATCAGACGAAGAACGAACAGACGAAGAACGAACAGACGAAGAACGAACAGACGAAGAACGAACAGACGAAGAACGAACAGACGAAGAACGAACAGACGAAGAACGAACAGACGAAGAAAGAACAGACGAAGAACGAACAGACGGAGAACGAACAGACGAAAAAGAACAGACGAAGAACGAACAGACGGAGAACGAACGGAAGAAGAACGAACAGACGCAGAACGATCAGACGAAGAACGAACAGACGAAGAACGAACAGACGAAGAACGAACAGACGAAGAACGAACAGACGAAGAACGCACAGACGAAGAACGAACAGACGAAGAAAGAACAGACGAAGAACGAACAGAAGAAGAACGAACAGACGAAGAAAGAACAGACGAAGAACGAACAGACGAAGAACGAACAGACGAAGAAAGAACAGACGAAGAACGAACAGACGTAGAACGAACAGACGAAGAACGAACAGACGAAGAAAGAACAGACGAAGAAAGAACAGACGAAGAACGAACAGACGATGAACGAACAGCTGAAGAACGAACAGACGAAGAACGAACAGACGGAGAACGAACAGACGAAGAACGAACAGACGAAGAAAGAACAGACGAAGAACGAACAGACGAAGAACGAACAGACGAAGAACGAACAGACGAAGAAAGAACAGACGAAGAAAGAACAGACGAAGAACGAACAGACGAAGAACGAACAGCTGAAGACCGAACAGACGAAGAACGAACAGACGGAGAACGAACAGACGAAGAACGAACAGACGAAGAAAGAACAGACGAAGAACGAACAGACGAAGAACGAACAGACGAAGGAGGAACAGACGGCGAACGAACAGACGAAGAAAGAACAGACGAAGAACGAACAGACGAAGAACGAACAGACGAAGAAAGAACAGACGAAGAAAGAACAGACGAAGAACGAACAGACGAAGAACGAACAGACGAAGAACGAACAGACGGAGAACGAACAGACGAAGAAGGAACAGACGGCGAACGAACAGACGAAGAGGGAACAGACGGCGAACGAACAGACGAAGAAAGAACAGACGAAGAACGAACAGACGAAGAACGAACAGACGAAGAACGAACAGACGAAGAACGAACAGACGAAGAACGAACAGACGAAGAACGAACAGACGAAGAACGAACAGACGGAGAACGAACAGACGGAGAAAGAACAGACGAAGAACGAACAGACGAAGAACGAACAGACGAAGAAAGAACAGACGAAGAACGAACAGACAAAGAACGAAAAGACGAAGAACGAACAGACGAAGAAAGAACAGACGAAGAACGAACAGACGAAGAACGAACAGACGAAGAACGAACAGACGAAGAACGAACAGACGAAGAACGAACAGACGAAGAACGAACAGACGAAGAACGAACAGACGAAGAACGAACAGACGAAGAACGAACAGACGAAGAACGAACAGACGAAGAACGAACAGACGGAGAACGAACAGACGGAGAAAGAACAGACGAAGAACGAACAGACGAAGAACGAACAGACGAAGAAAGAACAGACGAAGAACGAACAGACAAAGAACGAAAAGACGAAGAACGAACAGACGAAGAACGAACAGACGAAGAACGAACAGACGGAGAACGAACAGACGAAGAAAGAACAGACGAAGAACGAACAGACAAAGAACGAACAGACGAAGAACGAACAGACGAAGAAAGAACAGACGAAGAAAGAACAGACGAAGAACGAACAGACGAAGAAAGAACAGACGAAGAACGAACAGACGAAGAACGAACAGACGAAGAACGAACAGACGAAAAAGGAACAGACGAAGAAGGAACAGACGAAGAAGGAACAGACGAAGAACGAACAGACGAAGAACGAACAGACGAAGAACGAACAGACGAAGAACGAACAGACGAAGAACGAACAGACGAAGAACGAACAGACGAAGAACGAACAGACGAAGAACGAACAGACGGAGAACGAACAGACGGAGAAAGAACAGACGAAGAACGAACAGACGAAGAACGAACAGACGAAGAAAGAACAGACGAAGAACGAACAGACAAAGAACGAAAAGACGAAGAACGAACAGACGAAGAACGAACAGACGAAGAACGAACAGACGGAGAACGAACAGACGAAGAAAGAACAGACGAAGAACGAACAGACAAAGAACGAACAGACGAAGAACGAACAGACGAAGAAAGAACAGACGAAGAAAGAACAGACGAAGAACGAACAGACGAAGAAAGAACAGACGAAGAACGAACAGACGAAGAACGAACAGACGAAGAAAGAACAGACGAAGAACGAACAGACAAAGAACGAAAAGACGAAGAACGAACAGACGAAGAACGAACAGACGAAGAACGAACAGACGGAGAACGAACAGACGAAGAAAGAACAGACGAAGAACGAACAGACAAAGAACGAACAGACGAAGAACGAACAGACGAAGAAAGAACAGACGAAGAAAGAACAGACGAAGAACGAACAGACGAAGAAAGAACAGACGAAGAACGAACAGACGAAACGAACAGACGAAGAACGAACAGACGAAGAACGAACAGACGAAGAACGAACAGACGAAGAACGAACAGACGGAGAACGAACAGACGGAGAAAGAACAGACGAAGAACGAACAGACGAAGAACGAACAGACGAAGAAAGAACAGACGAAGAACGAACAGACAAAGAACGAAAAGACGAAGAACGAACAGACGAAGAACGAACAGACGAAGAACGAACAGACGAAGAACGAACAGACGAAGAACGAACAGACGAAGAACGAACAGACGGAGAACGAACAGACGGAGAAAGAACAGACGAAGAACGAACAGACGAAGAACGAACAGACGAAGAAAGAACAGACGAAGAACGAACAGACAAAGAACGAAAAGACGAAGAACGAACAGACGAAGAACGAACAGACGAAGAACGAACAGACGGAGAACGAACAGACGGAGAAAGAACAGACGAAGAACGAACAGACGAAGAACGAACAGACGAAGAAAGAACAGACGAAGAACGAACAGACAAAGAACGAAAAGACGAAGAACGAACAGACGAAGAAAGAACAGACGAAGAACGAACAGACGAAGAACGAACAGACGAAGAACGAACAGACGAAAAAGGAACAGACGAAGAAGGAACAGACGAAGAAGGAACAGACGAAGAACGAACAGACGAAAAACGAACAGACGAAAAAGGAACAGACGGAGAACGAACAGACGAAGAAAGAACAGACGAAGAACGAACAGACGAAGAACGAACAGACGAAGAACGAACAGACGAAGAAAGAACAGACGAAGAACGAACAGACGAAGGAATAACAGACGGCGAACGAACAGACGAAGAAAGAACAGACGAAGAACGAACAGACGAAGAACGAACAGACGAAAAAGGAACAGACGGAGAACGAACAGACGGAGAACGAACAGACGAAGAACGAACAGACGAAGAACGAACAGACGAAGAAAGAACAGACGAAGAACGAACAGACGAAGAACGAACAGACGAAGAACGAACAGACGAAGAAAGAACAGACGAAGAACGAACAGACGAAGAACGAACAGACGAAGAACGAACAGACGAAGAAAGAACAGACGAAGAACGAACAGACGGAGAACGAACAGACGAAGAACGAACAGGCGAAGAAAGAACAGACGAAGAACGAACAGACGAAGAACGAACAGACGAAGAACGAACAGACGAAGAAAGAACAGACGAAGAACGAACAGACGAAGAACGAACAGCTGAAGAACGAACAGACGAAGAACGAACAGACGGAGAACGAACAGACGAAGAACGAACAGACGAAGAACGAACAGACGCAGAAAGAACAGACGAAGAACGAACAGGCGAAGAAAGAACAGACGAAGAACGAACAGACGAAGAACGAACAGACGAAGAACGAACAGACGAAGAAAGAACAGACGAAGAACGAACAGACGAAGAACGAACAGCTGAAGAACGAACAGACGAAGAACGAACAGACGGAGAACGAACAGACGAAGAACGAACAGACGAAGAAAGAACAGACGAAGAACGAACAGACGAAGAACGAACAGACGAAGAACGAACAGACGAAGAAAGAACAGACGAAGAACGAACAGACGGAGAACGAACAGACGAAGGAGGAACAGACGGCGAACGAGCAGACGAAGAAAGAACAGACGAAGAACGAACAGACGAAGAACGAACAGACGAAGAACGAACAGACGAAGAACGAACAGACGAAGAACGAACAGACGAAGAAAGAACAGACGAAGAACGAACAGACGAAGAAAGAACAGACGAAGAACGAACAGACGAAGAACGAACAGACGAAGAACGAACAGACGAAGAAAGAACAGACGAAGAAAGAACAGACGAAGAACGAACAGACGAAGAACGAACAGCTGAAGAACGAACAGACGAAGAACGAACAGACGGAGAACGAACAGACGAAGAACGAACAGACGAAGAAAGAACAGACGAAGAACGAACAGACGAAGAACGAACAGACGAAGGAGGAACAGACGGCGAACGAACAGACGAAGAAAGAACAGACGAAGAACGAACAGACGAAGAACGAACAGACGAAGAAAGAACAGACGAAGAAAGAACAGACGAAGAACGAACAGACGAAGAACGAACAGACGAAGAACGAACAGACGGAGAACGAACAGACGAAGAAGGAACAGACGAAGAACGAACAGACGAAGAACGAACAGACGGAGAACGAACAGACGAAGAAAGAACAGACGAAGAACGAACAGACAAAGAACGAACAGACGAAGAACGAACAGACGAAGAAAGAACAGACGAAAAAGGAACAGACGAAGAAGGAACAGACGAAGAAGGAACAGACGAAGAACGAACAGACGAAGAACGAACAGACGAAAAAGGAACAGACGGAGAACGAACAGACGAAGAAAGAACACACGAAGAACGAACAGACGAAGAACGAACAGACGAAGAACGAACAGACGAAGAACGAACAAACGAAAAAGGAACAGACGAAGAAGGAACAGACGAAGAAGGAACAGACGAAGAACGAACAGACGAAGAACGAACAGACGAAGAACGAACAGACGAAAAAGGAACAGACGGAGAACGAACAGACGGAGAACGAACAGACGAAGGAGGAACAGACGGCGAACGAACAGACGAAGAAAGAACAGACGAAGAACGAACAGACGAAGAAGGAACAGATGAAGAAGGAACAGACGAAGAACGAACAGACGAAGAACGAACAGACGAAGAACGAACAGACGAAGAAAGAACAGACGAAGAACGAACAGACGGAGAACGAACAGACGAAGGAGGAACAGACGGCGAACGAACAGACGAAGAAAGAACAGACGAAGAACGAACAGACGAAGAAGGAACAGACGAAGAAGGAACAGACGAAGAACGAACAGACGAAGAACGAACAGACGAAAAAGGAACAGACGAAGAACGAACAGACGGAGAACGAACAGACGAAGAAGGAACAGACGAAGAACGAACAGACGAAGAACGAACAGACGAAGAACGAACAGACGGAGAACGAACAGACGAAGAAGGAACAGACGAAGAACGAACAGACGAAGAAAGAACAGACGAAGAACGAACAGACGGAGAACGAACAGACGAAGGAGGAACAGACGGCGAACGAACAGACGAAGAAGGAACAGACGAAGAACGAACAGACGAAGAACGAACAGACGAAGAAAGAACAGACGAAGAAAGAACAGACGAAGAACGAACAGACGAAGAACGAACAGACGAAGAACGAACAGACGGAGAACGAACAGACGAAGAAGGAACAGACGAAGAACGAACAGATGAAGAACGAACAGACGGAGAACGAACAGACGAAAAAGGAACAGACGAAGAACGAACAGACGAAAAAGGAACAGACGAAGAACGAACAGACGGAGAACGAACAGACGAAGAAGGAACAGACGAAGAACGAACAGACGAAGAAAGAACAGACGAAAAACGAACAGACGGAGAACGAACAGACGAAGGAGGAACAGACGGCGAACGAACAGACGAAGAAAGAACAGACGAAGAACGAACAGACGAAGAACGAACAGACGAAGAAAGAACAGACGAAGAAAGAACAGACGAAGAACGAACAGACGAAGAACGAACAGACGAAGAACGAACAGACGGAGAACGAACAGACGAAGAAGGAACAGACGAAGAACGAACAGACGAAGAACGAACAGACGGAGAACGAACAGACGAAGAAAGAACAGACGAAGAACGAACAGACGAAGAACGAACAGACGAAGAACGAACAGACGAAGAACGAACAGACGAAAAAGGAACAGACGAAGAAGGAACAGACGAAGAAGGAACAGACGAAAAAGGAACAGACGGAGAACGAACAGACGAAGAAAGAACAGACGAAGAACGAACAGACGAAGAACGAACAGACGAAGAACGAACAGACGAAGAAAGAACAGACGAAGAACGAACAGACGGAGAACGAACAGACGAAGGAGGAACAGACGGCGAACGAACAGACGAAGAAAGAACAGACGAAGAACGAACAGACGAAGAACGAACAGACGAAGAAAGAACAGACGAAGAAAGAACAGACGAAGAACGAACAGACGAAGAACGAACAGACGAAGAAGGAACAGACGGAGAACGAACAGACGAAGAAGGAACAGACGAAGAACGAACAGACGAAGAACGAACAGACGAAGAACGAACAGACGGAGAACGAACAGACGAAGAAAGAACAGACGAAGAACGAACAGACGAAGAACGAACAGACGAAGAACGAACAGACGAAGAACGAACAGACCAAAAAGGAACAGACGAAGAAGGAACAGACGAAGAAGGAACAGACGAAGAACGAACAGACGAAGAACGAACAGACGAAAAAGGAACAGACGAAGAACGAACAGACGAAGAAAGAACAGACGAAGAACGAACAGACGAAAAAGGAACAGACGAAGAACGAACAGACGGAGAACGAACAGACGAAGAAGGAACAGACGAAGAACGAACAGACGAAGAAAGAACAGACGAAGAACGAACAGACGGAGAACGAACAGACGAAGGAGGAACAGACGGCGAACGAACAGACGAAGAAGGAACAGACGAAGAAGGAACAGACGAAGAACGAACAGACGAAGAAAGAACAGACGAAGAAAGAACAGACGAAGAACGAACAGACGAAGAACGAACAGACGAAGAACGAACAGACGGAGAACGAACAGACGAAGAAGGAACAGACGAAGAACGAACAGACGAAGAACGAACAGACGGAGAACGAACAGACGAAAAAGGAACAGACGAAGAACGAACAGACGAAAAAGGAACAGACGAAGAACGAACAGACGGAGAACGAACAGACGAAGAAGGAACAGACGAAGAACGAACAGACGAAGAAAGAACAGACGAAGAACGAACAGACGGAGAACGAACAGACGAAGGAGGAACAGACGGCGAACGAACAGACGAAGAAAGAACAGACGAAGAACGAACAGACGAAGAACGAACAGACGAAGAAAGAACAGACGAAGAAAGAACAGACGAAGAACGAACAGACGAAGAACGAACAGACGAAGAACGAACAGACGGAGAACGAACAGACGAAGAAGGAACAGACGAAGAACGAACAGACGAAGAACGAACAGACGAAGAACGAACAGACGGAGAACGAACAGACGAAGAAAGAACAGACGAAGAACGAACAGACGAAGAACGAACAGACGAAGAACGAACAGACGAAGAACGAACAGACGAAAAAGGAACAGACGAAGAAGGAACAGACGAAGAAGGAACAGACGAAAAAGGAACAGACGGAGAACGAACAGACGAAGAAAGAACAGACGAAGAACGAACAGACGAAGAACGAACAGACGAAGAACGAACAGACGAAGAAAGAACAGACGAAGAACGAACAGACGGAGAACGAACAGACGAAGGAGGAACAGACGGCGAACGAACAGACGAAGAAAGAACAGACGAAGAACGAACAGACGAAGAACGAACAGACGAAGAACGAACAGACGAAGAAAGAACAGACGAAGAACGAACAGACGGAGAACGAACAGACGAAGGAGGAACAGACGGCGAACGAACAGACGAAGAAAGAACAGACGAAGAACGAACAGACGAAGAACGAACAGACGAAAAAGGAACAGACGGAGAACGAACAGACGGAGAACGAACAGACGAAGAACGAACAGACGAAAAAGGAACAGACGGAGAACGAACAGACGAAGAAAGAACAGACGAAGAACGAACAGACGAAGAACGAACAGACGAAGAACGAACAGACGAAGAAAGAACAGACGAAGAACGAACAGACGGAGAACGAACAGACGAAGGAGGAACAGACGGCGAACGAACAGACGAAGAAAGAACAGACGAAGAACGAACAGACGAAGAACGAACAGACGAAAAAGGAACAGACGGAGAACGAACAGACGGAGAACGAACAGACGAAGAACGAACAGACGAAGAAAGAACAGACGAAGAACGAACAGACGAAGAACGAACAGACGAAGAACGAACAGACGAAGAAAGAACAGACGAAGAACGAATAGACGAAGAACGAACAGACGGAGAAAGAACAGACGAAGAACGAACAGACGAAGAAAGAACAGACGAAGAACGAACAGACGAAGAACGAACAGACGAAGAACGAACAGACGAAGAAAGAACAGACGAAGAAAGAACAGACGAAGAACGAACAGACGAAGAACGAACAGCTGAAGAACGAACAGACGAAGAACGAACAGACGGAGAACGAACAGACGAAGAACGAACAGACGAAGAAAGAACAGACGAAGAACGAACAGACGAAGAACGAACAGACGAAGAACGAACAGACGAAGAAAGAACAGACGAAGAACGAACAGACGGAGAACGAACAGACGAAGGAGGAACAGACGGCGAGCGAACAGACGAAGAAAGAACAGACGAAGAACGAACAGACGAAGAACGAACAGACGAAGAACGAACAGACGAAGAACGAACAGACGAAGAACGAACAGACGAAGAAAGAACAGACGAAGAACGAACAGACGAAGAACGAACAGACGAAGAACGAACAGACGGAGAACGAACAGACGAAGAACGAACAGACGAAGAACGAACAGACGAAGAACGAACAGACGGAGAACGAACAGACGAAGAAGGAACAGACGAAGAACGAACAGACGAAGAACGAACAGACGAAGAAAGAACAGACGAAGAACGAACGGAAGAAGAACGAACAGACGAAGAAGGAACAGACGGCGAACGAACAGACGAAGAAAGAACAGACGAAGAACGAACAGACGAAGAACGAACAGACGAAGAAAGAACAGACGAAGAACGAACAGACGAAGAACGAACAGACGAAGAACGAACAGACGAAGAACGAACAGACGAAGAAAGAACAGACGAAGAACGAACAGACGAAGAACGAACAGACGAAGAACGAACAGACGGAGAACGAACAGACGAAGAACGAACAGACGAAGAACGAACAGACGAAAAAGGAACAGACGGAGAACGAACAGACTAAGAACGAACAGACGGAGAACGAACAGACGAAGAAGGAACAGACGGCGAACGAACAGACAAAGAAAGAACAGACGAAGAACGAACAGACGAAGAACGAACAGACGAAGAACGAACAGACGAAGAAAGAACAGACGAAGAACGAACAGACGAAGAACGAACAGACGAAGAACGAACAGACGGAGAACGAACAGACGAAGAACGAACAGACGAAGAACGAACAGACGAAAAAGGAACAGACGGAGAACGAACAGACGAAGAACGAACAGACGAAAAAGGAACAGACGAAGAAGGAACAGACGAAGAAGGAACAGACGAAGAACGAACAGACGAAGAACGAACAGACGAAAAAGGAACAGACGAAGAACGAACAGACGAAGAAAGAACAGACGAAGAACGAACAGACGAAAAAGGAACAGACGAAGAATGAACAGACGGAGAACGAACAGACGAAGAAGGAACAGACGAAGAACGAACAGACGAAGAAAGAGCAGACGAAGAACGAACAGACGGAGAACGAACAGACGAAGGAGGAACAGACGGCGAACGAACAGACGAAGAAGGAACAGACGAAGAACGAACAGACGAAGAACGAACAGACGAAGAAAGAACAGACGAAGAAAGAACAGACGAAGAACGAACAGACGAAGAACGAACAGACGAAGAACGAACAGACGGAGAACGAACAGACGAAGAAGGAACAGACGAAGAACGAACAGACGAAGGACGAACAGACGGAGAACGAACAGACGAAAAAGGAACAGACGAAGAACGAACAGACGAAAAAGGAACAGACGAAGAACGAACAGACGGAGAACGAACAGACGAAGAAGGAACAGACGAAGAACGAACAGACGAAGAAAGAACAGACGAAGAACGAACAGACGGAGAACGAACAGACGAAGGAGGAACAGACGGCGAACGAACAGACGAAGAAAGAACAGACGAAGAACGAACAGACGAAGAACGAACAGACGAAGAAAGAACAGACGAAGAAAGAACAGACGAAGAACGAACAGACGAAGAAAGAACAGACGAAGAACGAACAGACGGAGAACGAACAGACGAAGAAGGAACAGACGAAGAACGAACAGACGAAGAACGAACAGACGAAGAACGAACAGACGGAGAACGAACAGACGAAGAAAGAACAGACGAAGAACGAACAGACGAAGAACGAACAGACGAAGAACGAACAGACGAAGAACGAACAGACGAAAAAGGAACAGACGAAGAAGGAACAGACGAAGAAGGAACAGACGAAAAAGGAACAGACGGAGAACGAACAGACGAAGAAAGAACAGACGAAGAACGAACAGACGAAGAACGAACAGACGAAGAACGAACAGACGAAGAAAGAACAGACGAAGAACGAACAGACGGAGAACGAACAGACGAAGGAGGAACAGACGGCGAACGAACAGACGAAGAAAGAACAGACGAAGAACGAACAGACGAAGAACGAACAGACGAAGAACGAACAGACGAAGAAAGAACAGACGAAGAACGAACAGACGGAGAACGAACAGACGAAGGAGGAACAGACGGCGAACGAACAGACGAAGAAAGAACAGACGAAGAACGAACAGACGAAGAACGAACAGACGAAAAAGGAACAGACGGAGAACGAACAGACGGAGAACGAACAGACGAAGAACGAACAGACGAAAAAGGAACAGACGGAGAACGAACAGACGAAGAAAGAACAGACGAAGAACGAACAGACGAAGAACGAACAGACGAAGAACGAACAGACGAAGAAAGAACAGACGAAGAACGAACAGACGGAGAACGAACAGACGAAGGAGGAACAGACGGCGAACGAACAGACGAAGAAAGAACAGACGAAGAACGAACAGACGAAGAACGAACAGACGAAAAAGGAACAGACGGAGAACGAACAGACGGAGAACGAACAGACGAAGAACGAACAGACGAAGAAAGAACAGACGAAGAACGAACAGACGAAGAACGAACAGACGAAGAACGAACAGACGAAGAAAGAACAGACGAAGAACGAATAGACGAAGAACGAACAGACGGAGAAAGAACAGACGAAGAACGAACAGACGAAGAAAGAACAGACGAAGAACGAACAGACGAAGAACGAACAGACGAAGAACGAACAGACGAAGAAAGAACAGACGAAGAAAGAACAGACGAAGAACGAACAGACGAAGAACGAACAGCTGAAGAACGAACAGACGAAGAACGAACAGACGGAGAACGAACAGACGAAGAACGAACAGACGAAGAAAGAACAGACGAAGAACGAACAGACGAAGAACGAACAGACGAAGAACGAACAGACGAAGAAAGAACAGACGAAGAACGAACAGACGGAGAACGAACAGACGAAGGAGGAACAGACGGCGAACGAACAGACGAAGAAAGAACAGACGAAGAACGAACAGACGAAGAACGAACAGACGAAGAACGAACAGACGAAGAACGAACAGACGAAGAACGAACAGACGAAGAAAGAACAGACGAAGAACGAACAGACGAAGAACGAACAGACGAAGAACGAACAGACGGAGAACGAACAGACGAAGAACGAACAGACGAAGAACGAACAGACGAAGAACGAACAGACGGAGAACGAACAGACGAAGAAGGAACAGACGAAGAACGAACAGACGAAGAACGAACAGACGAAGAAAGAACAGACGAAGAACGAACGGAAGAAGAACGAACAGACGAAGAAGGAACAGACGGCGAACGAACAGACGAAGAAAGAACAGACGAAGAACGAACAGACGAAGAACGAACAGACGAAGAAAGAACAGACGAAGAACGAACAGACGAAGAACGAACAGACGAAGAACGAACAGACGAAGAACGAACAGACGAAGAACGAACAGACGAAGAAAGAACAGACGAAGAACGAACAGACGAAGAACGAACAGACGAAGAACGAACAGACGGAGAACGAACAGACGAAGAACGAACAGACGAAGAACGAACAGACGAAAAAGGAACAGACGGAGAACGAACAGACTAAGAACGAACAGACGGAGAACGAACAGACGAAGAAGGAACAGACGGCGAACGAACAGACAAAGAAAGAACAGACGAAGAACGAACAGACGAAGAACGAACAGGCGAAGAACGAACAGACGAAGAAAGAACAGACGAAGAACGAACAGACGAAGAACGAACAGACGAAGAACGAACAGACGGAGAACGAACAGACGAAGAACGAACAGACGAAGAACGAACAGACGAAAAAGGAACAGACGGAGAACGAACAGACGAAGAAAGAACAGACGAAGAACGAACAGACGAAGAACGAACAGACGAAGAACGAACAGACGAAGAAAGAACAGACGAAGAACGAACAGACGGAGAACGAACAGACGAAGGAGGAACAGACGGCGAACGAACAGACGAAGAAAGAACAGACGAAGAACGAACAGACGAAGAAGGAACAGACGAAGAAGGAACAGACGAAGAACGAACAGACGAAGAACGAACAGACGAAAAAGGAACAGACGAAGAACGAACAGACGGAGAACGAACAGACGAAGAAGGAACAGACAAAGAAAGAACAGACGAAGAACGAACAGACGAAGAACGAACAGACGAAGAACGAACAGACGAAGAAAGAACAGACGAAGAACGAACAGACGAAGAACGAACAGACGAAGAACGAACAGACGGAGAACGAACAGACGAAGAACGAACAGACGAAGAACGAACAGACGAAAAAGGAACAGACGGAGAACGAACAGACTAAGAACGAACAGACGGAGAACGAACAGACGAAGAAGGAACAGACGGCGAACGAACAGACAAAGAAAGAACAGACGAAGAACGAACAGACGAAGAACGAACAGACGAAGAACGAACAGACGAAGAAAGAACAGACGAAGAACGAACAGACGAAAAACGAACAGACGAAGAACGAACAGACGGAGAACGAACAGACGAAGAACGAACAGACGAAGAACGAACAGACGAAAAAGGAACAGACGGAGAACGAACAGACGAAGAAAGAACAGACGAAGAACGAACAGACGAAGAACGAACAGACGAAGAACGAACAGACGAAGAAAGAACAGACGAAGAACGAACAGACGGAGAACGAACAGACGAAGGAGGAACAGACGGCGAACGAACAGACGAAGAAAGAACAGACGAAGAACGAACAGACGAAGAAGAAACAGACGAAGAAGGAACAGACGAAGAACGAACAGACGAAGAACGAACAGACGAAAAAGGAACAGACGAAGAACGAACAGACGGAGAACGAACAGACGAAGAAGGAACAGACGAAGAACGAACAGACGAAGAACGAACAGACGAAGAACGAACAGACGGAGAACGAACAGACGAAGGAGGAACAGACGAAGAACGAACAGACGAAGAACGAACAGACGAAGAAAGAACAGACGAAGAAAGAACAGACGAAGAACGAACAGACGAAGAACGAACAGACGAAGAACGAACAGACGGAGAACGAACAGACGAAGAAGGAACAGACGAAGAACGAACAGACGAAGAACGAACAGACGAAGAACGAACAGACGGAGAACGAACAGACGAAGAAAGAACAGACGAAGAACGAACAGACGAAGAACGAACAGACGAAGAACGAACAGACGAAGAACGAACAGACGAAAAAGGAACAGACGAAGAAGGAACAGACGAAGAAGGAACAGTCGAAGAACGAACAGACGAAGAACGAACAGACGAAAAAGGAACAGACGAAGAACGAACAGACGAAGAAAGAACAGACGAAGAACGAACAGACGAAAAAGGAAAAGACGAAGAACGAACAGACGGAGAACGAACAGACGAAGAAGGAACAGACGAAGAACGAACAGACGAAGAAAGAACAGACGAAGAACGAACAGACGGAGAACGAACAGACGAAGGAGGAACAGACGGCGAACGAACAGACGAAGAAAGAACAGACGAAGAACGAACAGACGAAGAACGAACAGACGAAGAAAGAACAGACGAAGAAAGAACAGACGAAGAACGAACAGACGAAGAACGAACAGACGAAGAACGAACAGACGGAGAACGAACAGACGAAGAAGGAACAGACGAAGAACGAACAGACGAAGAACGAACAGACGGAGAACGAACAGACGAAAAAGGAACAGACGAAGAACGAACAGACGAAAAAGGAACAGACGAAGAACGAACAGACGGAGAACGAACAGACGAAGAAGGAACAGACGAAGAACGAACAGACGAAGAAAGAACAGACGAAGAACGAACAGACGGAGAACGAACAGACGAAGGAGGAACAGACGGCGAACGAACAGACGAAGAAAGAACAGACGAAGAACGAACAGACGAAGAACGAACAGACGAAGAAAGAACAGACGAAGAAAGAACAGACGAAGAACGAACAGACGAAGAACGAACAGACGAAGAACGAACAGACGGAGAACGAACAGACGAAGAAGGAACAGACGAAGAACGAACAGACGAAGAACGAACAGACGAAGAACGAACAGACGGAGAACGAACAGACGAAGAAAGAACAGACGAAGAACGAACAGACGAAGAACGAACAGACGAAGAACGAACAGACGAAGAACGAACAGACGAAAAAGGAACAGACGAAGAAGGAACAGACGAAGAAGGAACAGACGAAGAACGAACAGACGAAGAACGAACAGACGAAAAAGGAACAGACGGAGAACGAACAGACGAAGAAAGAACAGACGAAGAACGAACAGACGAAGAAAGAACAGACGAAGAACGAACAGACGGAGAACGAACAGACGAAGGAGGAACAGACGGCGAACGAACAGACGAAGAAAGAACAGACGAAGAACGAACAGACGAAGAACGAACAGACGAAAAAGGAACAGACGGAGAACGAACAGACGGAGAACGAACAGACGAAGAACGAACAGACGAAGAAAGAACAGACGAAGAACGAACAGACGAAGAACGAACAGACGAAGAACGAACAGACGAAGAAAGAACAGACGAAGAACGAATAGACGAAGAACGAACAGACGGAGAAAGAACAGACGAAGAACGAACAGACGAAGAAAGAACAGACGAAGAACGAACAGACGAAGAACGAACAGACGAAGAACGAACAGACGAAGAAAGAACAGACGAAGAAAGAACAGACGAAGAACGAACAGACGAAGAACGAACAGCTGAAGAACGAACAGACGAAGAACGAACAGACGGAGAACGAACAGACGAAGAACGAACAGACGAAGAAAGAACAGACGAAGAACGAACAGACGAAGAACGAACAGACGAAGAACGAACAGACGAAGAAAGAACAGACGAAGAACGAACAGACGGAGAACGAACAGACGAAGGAGGAACAGACGGCGAACGAACAGACGAAGAAAGAACAGACGAAGAACGAACAGACGAAGAACGAACAGACGAAGAACGAACAGACGAAGAACGAACAGACGAAGAACGAACAGACGAAGAAAGAACAGACGAAGAACGAACAGACGAAGAACGAACAGACGAAGAACGAACAGACGGAGAACGAACAGACGAAGAACGAACAGACGAAGAACGAACAGACGAAGAACGAACAGACGAAGAACGAACAGACGAAGAACGAACAGACGAAGAACGAACAGACGAAGAAAGAACAGACGAAGAACGAACGGAAGAAGAACGAACAGACGAAGAAGGAACAGACGGCGAACGAACAGACGAAGAAAGAACAGACGAAGAACGAACAGACGAAGAACGAACAGACGAAGAAAGAACAGACGAAGAACGAACAGACGAAGAACGAACAGACGAAGAACGAACAGACGAAGAACGAACAGACGGAGAACGAACAGACGAAGAAGGAACAGACGAAGAACGAACAGACGAAGAACGAACAGACGAAGAAAGAACAGACGAAGAACGAACAGACGAAGAACGAACAGACGAAGAACGAACAGACGAAGAACGAGCAGACGAAGAAGGAACGGACGAAGAACGAACAGACGACAATCGAACAGACGAAGAACGAATAGACGAAAAAGGAACAGACGGAGAACGAACAGACGAAGAAAGAACAGACGAAGAACGAACAGACGAAGAACGAACAGACGAAGAACGAACAGACTAAGAACGAACAGACGGAGAACGAACAGACGAAGAAGGAACAGACGGCGAACGAACAGACAAAGAAAGAACAGACGAAGAACGAACAGGCGAAAAACGAACAGACGAAGAACGAACAGACGAAGAAAGAACAGACGAAGAACGAACAGACGAAGAACGAACAGACGAAGAACGAACAGACGGAGAACGAACAGATGAAGAAGGAACAGACGAAGAAAGAACAGACGAAGAACGAACGGAAGAAGAACGAACAGACGAAGAACGAACAGACGAAGAAGGAACAGACGGCGAACGAACAGACGAAGAAGGAACAGACGGCGAACGAACAGACGAAGAAAGAACAGACGAAGAAAGAACAGACGAAGAACGAACAGACGAAGAACGAACAGACGAAGAACGAACAGACGAAGGAGGAACAGACGGCGAACGAACAGGCGAAGAGGGAACAGACGGCGAACGAACAGACGAAGAAAGAACAGACGAAGAACGAACAGACGAAGAACGAACAGACGAAGAACGAACAGACGAAGAACGAACAGACGAAGAAGGAACAGACGAAGAACGAACAGACGAAGAACGAACAGACGAAGAACGAACAGACTAAGAAAGAACAGACGAAGAACGAACAGACGGAGAACGAACAGACGAAGAAAGAACAGACGGCGAACGAACAGACGAAGAAAGAACAGACGAAGAACGAACAGACGAAGAACGAACAGACGAAGAACGAACAGACGAAGAACGAACAGACGAAGAACAAACAGACGAAGAACGAACAGACGAAGAACGAACAGACGAAGAACGAACAGACGGAGAACGAACAGACGAAGAAGGAACAGACGGCGAACGAACAGACGAAGAGGGAACAGACGGCGAACGAACAGACGAAGAAAGAACAGACGAAGAACGAACAGACGAAGAACGAACAAACGAAGAACGAACAGACGAAGAACGAACAGACGAAGAAGGAACAGACGAAGAACGAACAGACGAAGAACGAACAGACGAAGAACGAACAGACTAAGAAAGAACAGACGAAGAACGAACAGACGGAGAACGAACAGACGAAGAAAGAACAGACGGCGAACGAACAGACGAAGAAAGAACAGACGAAGAACGAACAGACGAAGAACGAACAGACGAAGAACGAACAGACGAAGAACGAACAGACGAAGAACGAACAGACGAAGAACGAACAGACGAAGAACGAACAGACAAAGAACAAACAGACGAAGAACGAACAGACGAAGAACGAACAGACGAAGAACGAACAGACGAAGAACGAGCAGACGAAGAAGGAACGGACGAAGAACGAACAGACGACAATCGAACAGACGAAGAACGAACAGACGAAAAAGGAACAGACGGAGAACGAACAGACGAAGAAAGAACAGACGAAGAACGAACAGACGAAGAACGAACAGACGAAGAACGAACAGACTAAGAACGAACAGACGGAGAACGAACAGACGAAGAAGGAACAGACGGCGAACGAACAGACAAAGAAAGAACAGACGAAGAACGAACAGACGAAGAACGAACAGACGAAGAACGAACAGACGAAGAAAGAACAGACGAAGAACGAACAGACGAAGAACGAACAGACGAAGAACGAACAGACGGAGAACGAACAGACGAAGAAGGAACAGACGAAGAAAGAACAGACGAAGAACGAACGGAAGATGAACGAACAGACGAAGAACGAACAGACGAAGAAGGAACAGACGGCGAACGAACAGACGAAGAAGGAACAGACGGCGAACGAACAGACGAAGAAAGAACAGACGAAGAAAGAACAGACGAAGAACGAACAGACGAAGAACGAACAGACGAAGAACGAACAGACGAAGAAGGAACAGACGGCGAACGAACAGACGAAGAGGGAACAGACGGCGAACGAACAGACGAAGAAAGAACAGACGAAGAACGAACAGACGAAGAACGAACAGACGAAGAACGAACAGACGAAGAACGAACAGACGAAGAAGGAACAGACGAAGAACGAACAGACGAAGAACGAACAGACGAAGAACGAACAGACTAAGAAAGAACAGACGAAGAACGAACAGACGGAGAACGAACAGACGAAGAAAGAACAGACGGCGAACGAACAGACGAAGAAAGAACAGACGAAGAACGAACAGACGAAGAACGAACAGACGAAGAACGAACAGACGAAGAACGAACAGACGAAGAACAAACAGACGAAGAACGAACAGACGAAGAACGAACAGACGAAGAACGAACAGACGGAGAACGAACAGACGAAGAAGGAACAGACGGCGAACGAACAGACGAAGAGGGAACAGACGGCGAACGAACAGACGAAGAAAGAACAGACGAAGAACGAACAGACGAAGAACGAACAGACGAAGAACGAACAGACGAAGAACGAACAGACGAAGAAGGAACAGACGAAGAACGAACAGACGAAGAACGAACAGACGAAGAACGAACAGACTAAGAAAGAACAGACGAAGAACGAACAGACGAAGAACAAACAGACGAAGAACGAACAGACGGCGAACGAACAGACGAAGAAAGAACAGACGAAGAACGAACAGACGAAGAACGAACAGACGAAGAACGAACAGACGAAGAACGAACAGACGAAGAACAAACAGACGAAGAACGAACAGACGAAGAACGAACAGACGAAGAACGAACAGACGGAGAACGAACAGACGAAGAAGGAACAGACGGCGAACGAACAGACGAAGAGGGAACAGACGGCGAACGAACAGACGAAGAAAGAACAGACGAAGAACGAACAGACGAAGAACGAACAGACGAAGAACTAACAGACGAAGAACGAACAGACGAAGAACGAACAGACGAAGAACGAACAGACGGAGAACGAACAGACGAAGAAGGAACAGACGAAGAAAGAACAGACGAAGAACGAACGGAAGAAGAACGAACAGACGAAGAACGAACAGACGAAGAACGAACAGACGAAGAAGGAACAGACGGCGAACGAACAGACGAAGAAGGAACAGACGGCGAACGAACAGACGAAGAAAGAACAGACGAAGAACGAACAGACGAAGAACGAACAGACGAAGAACGAACAGACGAAGAACGAACAGACGAAGAACGAACAGACGAAGAAAGAACAGACGAAGAACGAACAGACGAAGAACGAACAGACGAAGAACGAACAGACGAAGAACGAACAGACGAAGAACAAACAGACGAAGAACGAACAGACGAAGAACGAACAGACGAAGAACGAACAGACGAAGAACGAACAGACGAAGAACGAACAGACGGAGAACGAACAGACGAAGAAGGAACAGACGAAGAACGAACAGACGAAGAACGAACAGACGAAGAACGAACAGACGGAGAACGAACAGACGAAGAAGGAACAGACGGCGAACGAACAGACGAAGAACGAACGGACGAAGAACGAACAGACGAAGAACGAACAGACGAAGAAGGAACAGACGGCGAACGAACAGACGAAGAGGGAACAGACGGCGAACGAACAGACGAAGAAAGAACAGACGAAGAACGAACAGACGAAGAACGAACAGACGAAGAACGAACAGACGAAGAAGGAACAGACGGCGAACGAACAGACGAAGAACGAACGGACGAAGAACGAACAGACGAAGAACGAACAGACGAAGAATGAACAGACGAAGAACAAACAGACGAAGAACGAACAGACGAAGAACGAACAGACGAAGAACGAACAGACGGAGAACGAACCGACGAAGAAGGAACAGACGGCGAACGAACAGACGAAGAGGGAACAGACGGCGAACGAACAGACGAAGAAAGAACAGACGAAGAACGAACAGACGAAGAACGAACAGACGAAGAACGAACAGACGAAGAACGAACAGACGAAGAACGAACAGACGAAGAACAAACAGACGAAGAACGAACAGACGAAGAACGAACAGACGAAGAACGAACAGACGAAGAACGAACAGACGAAGAACAAACAGACGAAGAACGAACAGACGAAGAACGAACAGACGAAGAACGAACAGACGAAGAACGAACAGACGGAGAACGAACAGACGAAGAAGGAACAGACGGCGAACGAACAGACGAAGAACGAACGGACGAAGAACGAACAGACGAAGAACGAACAGACGAAGAAGGAACAGACGGCGAACGAACAGACGAAGAGGGAACAGACGGCGAACGAACAGACGAAGAAAGAACAGACGAAGAACGAACAGACGAAGAACGAACAGACGAAGAACGAACAGACGAAGAAGGAACAGACGAAGAACGAACAGACGAAGAACGAACAGACGAAGAACGAACAGACTAAGAAAGAACAGACGAAGAACGAACAGACGGAGAACGAACAGACGAAGAAAGAACAGACGGCGAACGAACAGACGAAGAAAGAACAGACGAAGAACGAACAGACGAAGAACGAACAGACGAAGAACGAACAGACGAAGAACAAACAGACGAAGAACGAACAGACGAAGAACGAACAGACGAAGAACGAACAGACGAAGAAAGAACAGACGAAGAACGAACGGAAGAAGAACGAACAGACGAAGAACGAACAGACGAAGAACGAACAGACGAAGAAGGAACAGACGGCGAACGAACAGACGAAGAAGGAACAGACGGCGAACGAACAGACGAAGAAAGAACAGACGAAGAACGAACAGACGAAGAACGAACAGACGAAGAACGAACAGACGAAGAACGAACAGACGAAGAACGAACAGACGAAGAAGGAACAGACGGCGAACGAACAGACGAAGAGGGAACAGACGGCGAACGAACAGACGAAGAAAGAACAGACGAAGAACGAACAGACGAAGAACGAACAGACGAAGAACGAACAGACGAAGAACGAACAGACGAAGAAGGAACAGACGAAGAACGAACAGACGAAGAACGAACAGACGAAGAACGAACAGACTAAGAAAGAACAGACGAAGAACGAACAGACGGAGAACGAACAGACGAAGAAAGAACAGACGGCGAACGAACAGACGAAGAAAGAACAGACGAAGAACGAACAGACGAAGAACGAACAGACGAAGAACGAACAGACGAAGAACGAACAGACGAAGAACGAACAGACGGAGAACGAACAGACGAAGAAGGAACAGACGGCGAACGAACAGACGAAGAAAGAACAGACGAAGAACGAACATACGAAGAACGAACAGACGAAGAACGAACAGACGGCGAACGAACAGACGGCGAACGAACAGACGAAGAAGGAACAGACGAAGAACGAACAGACGGAAAACGAACAGACGGAGAAAGAACAGACGAAGAACGAACAGACGAAGAACGAACAGACGAAGAAAGAACAGACGAAGAACGAACAGACGAAGAACGAACAGACGAAGAAAGAACAGACGAAGAACGAACAGACGAAGAACGAACAGACGAAGAAAGAACAGACGAAGAACGAACAGACGGAAAACGAACAGACGGAGAAAGAACAGACGAAGAACGAACAGACGAAGAACGAACAGACGAAGAAAGAACAGACGAAGAACGAACAGACGGAAAACGAACAGACGGAGAAAGAACAGACGAAGAACGAACAGACGAAGAACGAACAGACGAAGAAAGAACAGACGAAGAACGAACAGACGAAGAACGAACAGACGAAGAAAGAACAGACGAAGAACGAACAGACGAAGAACGAACAGACGAAGAACGAACAGACTAAGAAAGAACCGACGAAGAACGAACAGACGGAGAACGAACAGACGAAGAAGGAACAGACGAAGAAAGAACAGACGAAGAACGAACGGAAGAAGAACGAACAGACGAAGAAGGAACAGACGGCGAACGAACAGACGAAGAAAGAACAGACGAAGAACGAACAGACGAAGAACGAACAGACGAACAGACGAAGAACGAACAGACGAAGAACGAACAGACGAAGAACGAACAGACGGCGAAGGAACAGACGGCGAACGAACAGACGAAGAAGGAACAGACGAAGAACGAACAGACGGAAAACGAACAGACGGAGAAAGAACAGACGAAGAACGAACAGACGAAGAACGAACAGACGAAGAAAGAACAGATAAAGAACGAACAGACGAAGAACGAACAGACGAAGAAAGAACAGACGAAGAACGAACAGACGAAGAACGAACAGACGAAGAAAGAACAGACGAAGAACGAACAGACGAAGAACGAACAGACGAAGAACGAACAGACGAAGAAAGAACAGACGAAGAACGAACAGACGAAGAACGAACAGACGAAGAACGAACAGACTAAGAAAGAACAGACGAAGAACGAACAGAGGGAGAACGAACAGACGAAGAAGGAACAGACGAAGAAAGAACAGACGAAGAACGAACGGAAGAAGAAAGAACAGACGAAGAACGAACAGACGAAGAACGAACAGACGAAGAAAGAACAGACGAAGAACGAACAGACGAAGAACGAACAGACGAAGAACGAACAGACGAAGAAAGAACAGACGAAGAACGAACAGACGAAGAACGAACAGACGAAGAACGAACAGACTAAGAAAGAACAGACGAAGAACGAACAGAGGGAGAACGAACAGACGAAGAACGAACAGACGAAGAAAGAACAGACGAAGAACGAACAGACGAAGAACGAACAGACGAAGAACGAACAGACGAAGAACGAACAGACTAAGAAAGAACAGACGAAGAACGAACAGAGGGAGAACGAACAGACGAAGAACGAACAGACGAAGAAAGAACAGACGAAGAACGAACAGACGAAGAACGAACAGACGAAGAACGAACAGACGAAGAACGAACAGACTAAGAAAGAACAGACGAAGAACGAACAGAGGGAGAACGAACAGACGAAGAACGAACAGACGAAGAAAGAACAGACGAAGAACGAACAGACGAAGAACGAACAGACGAAGAACGAACAGACGAAGAACGAACAGACGAAGAACGAACAGACGAAGAACGAACAGACGAAGAACGAACAGACGGAGAACGAACAGACGAAGAAGGAACAGACGGCGAACGAACAGACGAAGAAAGAACAGACGAAGAACGAACAGACGAAGAACGAACAGACGAACAGACGAAGAACGAACAGACGAAGAACGAACAGACGAAGAACGAACAGACGGCGAACGAACAGACGGCGAACGAACAGACGAAGAAGGAACGGACGAAGAACGAACAGACGGAAAACGAACAGACGGAGAAAGAACAGACGGAGAACGAACAGACGAAGAAGGAACAGACGAAGAACGAACAGACGAAGAAAGAACAGACGGAGAACGAACAGACGAAGAAGGAACAGACGAAGAACGAACAGACGAAGAACGAACAGACGAAGAACGAACAGACGAAGAACGAACAGACGAAGAACGAACAGACGAAGAACGAACAGACGAAGAACGAACAGACGAAGAACGAACAGACGAAGAACGAACAGACGGAGAACCAACGGACGAAGAACGAACAGACGAAGAACGAACAGAGGAAGAACGAACAGACGGAGAACGAACAGACGAAGAACGAACAGAGGAAGAACGAACAGACGGAGAACGAACAGACGAAGAACGAACAGACGAAGAACGAACGGACGAAGAAAGAACAGACGAAGAACGAACAGACGAAGAACGAACAGACGAACAGACGAAGAACGAACAGACGAAGAACGAACAGACGAAGAACGAACAGACGGCGAACGAAAAGACGGCGAACGAACAGACGAAGAAGGAACAGACGAAGAACGAACAGACGGAAAACGAACAGACGGAGAAAGAACAGGCGGAGAACGAACAGACGAAGAAGGAACAGACGAAGAACGAACAGACGAAGAACGAACAGACGAAGAACGAACAGACGAAGAACGAACAGACGAAGAACGAACAGACGAAGAACGAACAGACGAAGAACGAACAGACGAAGAACGAACAGACGAAGAACGAACAGACGAAGAACGAACAGACGGAGAACGAACAGACGAAGAAGGAACAGACGAAGAAAGAACAGACGAAGAACGAACGGAAGAAGAACGAACAGACGAAGAAGGAACAGACGGCGAACGAACAGATGAAGAAAGAACAGACGAAGAACGAACAGACGAAGAACGAACAGACGAAGAACGAACAGACGGAGAACGAACAGACGAAGAAGGAACAGACGGCGAACGAACAGACGAAGAAAGAACAGACGAAGAACGAACAGACGAAGAACGAACAGACGAAGAACGAACAGACGAAGAACGAACAGACGAAGAACGAACAGACGAAGAACGAACAGACGGAGAACGAACAGACGAAGAAGGAACGGACGAAGAACGAACAGACGAAGATCGAACAGACGAAGAACGAACAGACGAAAAAGGAACAGACGGAGAACGAACAGACGAAGAAAGAACAGACGAAGAACGAACAGATGAAGAACGAACAGACGAAGAACGAACAGACGAAGAACGAACAGACGGAGAACGAACAGACGAAGAAGGAACAGACGGCGAACGAACAGACGAAGAAGGAACAGACGGCGAACGAACAGACGAAGAAAGAACAGACGAAGAACGAACAGACGAAGAACGAACAGACGAAGAACGAACAGACGAAGAAAGAACAGACGAAGAACGAATAGACGAAGAACGAACAGACGAAAAAGGAACAGACGGAGAACGAACAGACGAAGAAAGAACAGACGAAGAACGAACAGACGAAGAACGAACAGACGAAGAACGAACAGACGGAGAACGAACAGGCGAAGAAGGAACAGATGGCGAACGAACAGACGAAGACAGAACAGACGAAGAACGAACAGACGAAGAACGAACAGACGAAGAACGAACAGACGAAGAAAGAACAGACGAAGAACGAACAGACGAAGAACGCACAGACGAAGAACGAACAGACGGAGAACGAACAGACGAAGGATTAACAGACGGCAAACGAACAGACGAAGAAAGAACAGACGAAGAACAAACAGACGAAGAAATAACAGACGAAGAACGAACAGACGAAGAACGAACAGACGAAGAACGAACAGACGAAGAAAGAACAGACGAAGAACGAACAGACGAAGAACGAACAGACGAAGAACGAACAGACGGAGAACGAACAGAAGAAGAACGAACAGACGGAGAACGAACAGAAGAAGAAGGAGCAGACGAAGAAAGAACAGACGAAGAACGAACGGAAGAAGAACGAACAGACGAAGAAAGAACAGACGAAGAACGAAGAGACGAAGAACGAACAGACGAAGAAAGAACAGGCGAAGAACGAACAGACGAAGAACGAACAGACGAAGAACGAACAGATGGAGAACGAACAGACGAAGAAGGAACAGACGAAGAAAGAACAGACGAAGGACGAACGGAAGAAGAACGAACAGACGAAGAAGGAACAGACGGCGAACGAACAGACCAAGAAAGAACAGACGAAGAACGAACAGACGAAGAACGAACAGACGAAGAACGAACAGACGAAGAAAGAACAGACGAAGAACGAACAGACGAAGAACGAACAGACGAAGAACGAACAGACGGAGAACGAACAGACGAAGAAGGAACAGACGAAGAACGAACAGACGAAGAACGAACAGACGAAGAGAGAACAGACGAAGAACGAACAGACGAAGAACGAACAGACGAAAAAGGAACAGACGGAGAACGAACAGACGAAGAACGAACAGACGGAGAACGAACAGATGAAGAACGAACAGACGAAGGACGAACAGACGAAGAACGAACAGACTAAGAACGAACAGACGGAGAGCGAACAGACGAAGGAGGAACAGACGGCGAACGAACAGACAAAGAAAGAACAGACGAAGAACGAACAGACGAAGAACGAACAGACGAAGAACGAACAGACGAAGAACGAACACACGAAGAAAGAACAGACGAAGAACGAACAGACGAAGAACGAACGGACGAAGAACGAACAGACGAAGAACGAACAGACGAAGAAGGAACACACGAAGAAAGAACAGACGAAGAACGAACAGACGAAGAACGAACAGACGAAGAACGAACAGACGGAGAACGAACAGACGATGAACGAACGGACGAAGAACGAACAGACGAAGAACGAACGGACGAAGATCGAACAGATGAAGAACGAACAGACGAAAAAGGAACAGACGGAGAACGAACAGACGAAGAAAGAACAGACGAAGAACGAACAGACGAAGAACGAACAGACGAAGAACGAACAGACTAAGAACGAACAGACGGAGAGCGAACAGACGAAGGAGGAACAGACGGCGAACGAACAGACAAAGAAAGAACAGACGAAGAACGAACAGACGAAGAACGAACAGACGAAGAACGAACAGACGAAGAACGAACACACGAAGAAAGAACAGACGAAGAACGAAAAGACGAAGAACGAACAGACGAAGAACGAACAGACGGAGAACGAACAGACGAAGAAGGAACAGACGAAGAAAGAACAGACGAAGAACGAACGCAAGAAGAACGAACAGACGAAAAAGGAACAGACGGAGAACGAACAGACAAAGAAAGAACAGACGAAGAACGAACAGACGAAGAATGAACAGACGAAGAACGAACAGACGAAGAACGAACAGACGAAGAACGAACAGACTAAGAACGAACAGACGGAGAGCGAACAGACGAAGGAGGAACAGACGGCGAACGAACAGACAAAGAAAGAACAGACGAAGAACGAACAGACGAAGAACGAACAGACGAAGAACGAACAGACGAAGAACGAACACACGAAGAAAGAACAAACGAAGAACGAACAGACGAAGAACGAACAGACGAAGAACGAACAGACGGAGAACGAACAGACGAAGAAGGAACAGACGAAGAAAGAACAGACGAAGAACGAACGGAAGAAGAACGAACAGACGAAAAAGGAACAGACGGAGAACGAACAGATAAAGGAAGAACAGACGAAGAACGAACAGACGAAGAACGAACAGACGAAGAAAGAACAGACGAAGAAAGAACAGACGAAGAACGAACAGACGAAGAACGAACAGACGAAGAACGAACAGACGAAGAACGAACAGACGAAGAACGAACAGACGGAGAACGAACAGACGAAGAAGGAACAGACGAAGAAAGAACAGACGAAGAACGAACGGAAGAAGAACGAACAGACGAAGAACGAACAGACGAAGAAAGAACAGACGAAGAACGAACAGACGAAGAACGAACAGACGAAGAACGAACAGACGGAGAACGAACAGACGGAGAAAGAACAGACGAAGAACGAACAGACGAAGAACGAACAGACGAAGAAAGAACAGACGAAGAACGAACAGACGGAGAACGAACAGATGAAGTAGGAACAGACGGCGAACGAACAGACGAAGAAAGAACAGACGAAGAACGAACGGAAGAAGAACGAACAGACGAAGAACGAACGGACGAAAAACGAACAGACGAAGAACGAACAGACGGAGAACGAACAGACGATGAACGAACGGACGAAGAACGAACAGACGAAGAACGAACGGATGAAGATCGAGCAGATGAAGAACGAGCAGACGAAAAAGGAACAGACGGAGAACGAACAGACGAAGAAAGAACAGACGAAGAACGAACAGACGAAGAACGAACAGACGAAGAACGAACAGACGGAGAACGAACAGACGAAGAAGGAACAGACGGCGAACGAACAGACCAAGAAAGAACAGACGAAGAACGAACAGACGAAGAACGAACAGACGAAGAACGAACAGACGAAGAAAGAACAGACGAAGAACGAACAGACGAAGAACGAACAGACGAAGAACGAACAGACGAAGAACGAACAGATGAAGAACGAACAGACGAAGAAAGAACAGACGAAAAACGAACGGAAGAAGAACGAACAGACGAAAAAGGAACAGACGGAGAACGAACAGACGAAGAAAGAACAGAGGAAGAACGAACAGACGAAGAACGAACAGACGAAAAAGGAACAGACGGAGAACGAACAGACGAATAAGGAACGGACGAAGAACGAACAGACGAAGATCGAACAGACGAAGAACGAACAGACGAAAAAGGAACAGACGGAGAACGAACAGACGAAGAAAGAACAGACGAAGAACGAACAGACGAAGAACGAACAGACGAAGAACGAACAGACGGAGAACGAACAGATGAAGAAGGAACAGACGGCGAACGAACAGACGAAGAAAGAACAGACGAAGAACGAACGGAAGAAGAACGAACAGACGAAGAAGGAACAGACGAAGAAAGAACAGACGAAGAACGAACAGACGAAGAACGAACAGACGAAGAACGAACAGACGAAGAACGAACAGACGAAGAACGAACAGACGGAGAACGAACAGACGAAGAAGGAACAGACGGCGAACGAACAGACGAAGAAAGAACAGACGAAGAACGAACAGACGAAGAACGAACAGACGAAGAACGAACAGACGAAGAAAGAACAGACGAAGAAAGAACAGACGAAGAACGAACAGACGAAGAACGAACAGACGAAGAACGAACAGACGAAGAACGAACAGACGAAGAACGAACAGACGGAGAACGAACAGACGAAGAACGAACAGACGAAGAAAGAACAGACGAAGAACGAACGCAAGAAGAACGAACAGACGAAAAAGGAACAGACGGAGAACGAACAGACAAAGAAAGAACAGACGAAGAACGAACAGACGAAGAATGAACAGACGAAGAACGAACAGACGAAGAACGAACAGACGAAGAACGAACAGACTAAGAACGAACAGACGGAGAGCGAACAGACGAAGGAGGAACAGACGGCGAACGAACAGACAAAGAAAGAACAGACGAAGAACGAACAGACGAAGAACGAACAGACGAAGAACGAACAGACGAAGAACGAACACACGAAGAAAGAACAAACGAAGAACGAACAGACGAAGAACGAACAGACGAAGAACGAACAGACGGAGAACGAACAGACGAAGAAGGAACAGACGAAGAAAGAACAGACGAAGAACGAACGGAAGAAGAACGAACAGACGAAAAAGGAACAGACGGAGAACGAACAGATAAAGGAAGAACAGACGAAGAACGAACAGACGAAGAACGAACAGACGAAGAAAGAACAGACGAAGAAAGAACAGACGAAGAACGAACAGACGAAGAACGAACAGACGAAGAACGAACAGACGAAGAACGAACAGACGAAGAACGAACAGACGGAGAACGAACAGACGAAGAAGGAACAGACGAAGAAAGAACAGACGAAGAACGAACGGAAGAAGAACGAACAGACGAAGAACGAACAGACGAAGAAAGAACAGACGAAGAACGAACAGACGAAGAACGAACAGACGAAGAACGAACAGACGGAGAACGAACAGACGGAGAAAGAACAGACGAAGAACGAACAGACGAAGAACGAACAGACGAAGAAAGAACAGACGAAGAACGAACAGACGGAGAACGAACAGATGAAGTAGGAACAGACGGCGAACGAACAGACGAAGAAAGAACAGACGAAGAACGAACGGAAGAAGAACGAACAGACGAAGAACGAACGGACGAAAAACGAACAGACGAAGAACGAACAGACGGAGAACGAACAGACGATGAACGAACGGACGAAGAACGAACAGACGAAGAACGAACGGATGAAGATCGAACAGATGAAGAACGAACAGACGAAAAAGGAACAGACGGAGAACGAACAGACGAAGAAAGAACAGACGAAGAACGAACAGACGAAGAACGAACAGACGAAGAACGAACAGACGGAGAACGAACAGACGAAGAAGGAACAGACGGCGAACGAACAGACCAAGAAAGAACAGACGAAGAACGAACAGACGAAGAACGAACAGACGAAGAACGAACAGACGAAGAAAGAACAGACGAAGAACGAACAGACGAAGAACGAACAGACGAAGAACGAACAGACGGAGAACGAACAGACGGAGAAGGAACAGACGAAGAAAGAACAGACGAAAAACGAACGGAAGAAGAACGAACAGACGAAAAAGGAACAGACGGAGAACGAACAGACGAAGAAAGAACAGAGGAAGAACGAACAGACGAAGAACGAACAGACGAAAAAGGAACAGACGGAGAACGAACAGACGAATAAGGAACGGACGAAGAACGAACAGACGAAGATCGAACAGACGAAGAACGAACAGACGAAAAAGGAACAGACGGAGAACGAACAGACGAAGAAAGAACAGACGAAGAACGAACAGACGAAGAACGAACAGACGAAGAACGAACAGACGGAGAACGAACAGATGAAGAAGGAACAGACGGCGAACGAACAGACGAAGAAAGAACAGACGAAGAACGAACGGAAGAAGAACGAACAGACGAAGAAGGAACAGACGAAGAAAGAACAGACGAAGAACGAACAGACGAAGAACGAACAGACGAAGAACGAACAGACGAAGAACGAACAGACGAAGAACGAACAGACGGAGAACGAACAGACGAAGAAGGAACAGACGGCGAACGAACAGACGAAGAAAGAACAGACGAAGAACGAACAGACGAAGAACGAACAGACGAAGAACGAACAGACGAAGAAAGAACAGACGAAGAAAGAACAGACGAAGAACGAACAGACGAAGAACGAACAGACGAAGAACGAACAGACGAAGAACGAACAGACGAAGAACGAACAGACGGAGAACGAACAGACGAAGAAGGAACAGACGAAGAAAGAACAGACGAAGAACGAACGGAAGGAGAACGAACAGACGAAGAACGAACAGACGAAGAAAGAACAGACGAAGAACGAACAGACGAAGAACGAACAGACGAAGAACGAACAGACGGAGAACGAACAGACGGAGAAAGAACAGACGAAGAACGAACAGACGAAGAACGAACAGACGAAGAAAGAACAGACGAAGAACGAACAGACGAAGAACGAACAGACGAAGAACGAACAGACGAAGAAAGAACAGACGAAGAACGAACAGACGAAGAACGAACACACGAAGAAGGAACAGACGAAGAACGAACAGACGAAGAACGAACAGACGAAGAACGAACAGACGAAGAACGAACAGACGAAGAACGAACACACGAAGAAGGAACAGACGAAGAAAGAACAGACGAAGAACGAACAGACGAAAAAGGAACAGACGGAGAACGAACAGATAAAGAAAGAACAGACGAAGAACGAACAGACGAAGAACGAACAGACGAAGAACGAACAGACGAAAAAGGAACAGACGGAGAACGAACAGACGAAGAACGAACAGACGGAGAACGAACAGATGAAGTAGGAACAGACGGCGAACGAACAGACGAAGAAAGAACAGACGAAGAACGAACGGAAGAAGAACGAACAGACGAAGAACGAACGGACGAAAAACGAACAGACGAAGAACGAACAGACGGAGAACGAACAGACGATGAACGAACGGACGAAGAACGAACAGACGAAGAACGAACGGACGAAGATCGAACAGATGAAGAACGAACAGACGAAAAAGGAACAGACGGAGAACGAACAGACGAAGAAAGAACAGACGAAGAACGAACAGACGAAGAACGAACAGACGAAGAACGAACAGACGGAGAACGAACAGACGAAGAAGGAACAGACGGCGAACGAACAGACAAAGAAAGAACAGACGAAGAACGAACAGACGAAGAACGAACAGACGAAGAACAAACAGACGAAGAAAGAACAGACGAGAACGAACAGACGGAGAAGGAACAGACGAAGAAAGAACAGACGAAAAACGAACGGAAGAAGAACGAACAGACGAAAAAGGAACAGACGGAGAACGAACAGACGAAGAAAGAACAGACGAAGAACGAACAGACGAAGAACGAACAGACGAAAAAGGAACAGACGGAGAACGAACAGAGGAATAAGGAACGGACGAAGAACGAACAGACGAAGATCGAACAGACGAAGAACGAACAGACGAAAAAGGAACAGACGGAGAACGAACAGACGAAGAAAGAACAGACGAAGAACGAACAGACGAAGAACGAACAGACGAAGAACGAACAGACGGAGAACGAACAGATGAAGAAGGAACAGACGGCGAACGAACAGACGAAGAAAGAACAGACGAAGAACGAACGGAAGAAGAACGAACAGACGAAGAACGAACAGACGGAGAACGAACAGACGAAGAAGGAACAGACGAAGAAAGAACAGACGAAGAACGAACAGACGAAGAACGAACAGACGAAGAACGAACAGACGAAGAACGAACAGACGAAGAACGAACAGACGGAGAACGAACAGACGAAGAAGGAACAGACGAAGAAAGAACAGACGAAGAACGAACGGAAGAAGAACGAACAGACGAAGAACGAACAGACGAAGAAAGAACAGACGAAGAACGAACAGACGAAGAACGAACAGACGAAGAACGAACAGACGGAGTACGAACAGACGGAGAAAGAACAGACGAAGAACGAACAGACGAAGAACGAACAGACGAAGAAAGAACAGACGAAGAACGAACAGACGAAGAACGAACAGACGAAGAACGAACAGACGAAGAAAGAACAGACGAAGAACGAACAGACGAAGAACGAACAGACGAAGAACGAACAGACGAAGAAGGAACAGACGGCGAACGAACAGACGAAGAAAGAACAGACGAAGAGCGAACAGACGAAGAACGAACAGACGAAGAAAGAACAGACGAAGAACGAACAGACGAAGAACGAACAGACGAAGAACGAACAGACGGAGAACGAACAGACGGAGAAAGAACAGACGAAGAACGAACAGACGAAGAACGAACAGACGAAGAAAGAACAGACGAAGAACGAACAGACGAAGAACGAACAGACGAAGAACGAACAGACGAAGAAAGAACAGACGAAGAACGAACAGACGAAGAACGAACAGACGAAGAACGAACAGACGGAGAACGAACAGACGAAGAAGGAACAGACGAAGAACGAACAGACGAAGAACGAACAGACGGAGAACGAACAGGCGAAGAAGGAACAGACGGCGAACGAACAGACGAAGAACGAACAGACGAAGAAATAACAGACGGCGAACGAACAGACGTAGAAGGAACAGACGGCGAACGAACAGACGAAGAAGGAACAGACGAAGAACGAACAGACGGAAAACGAACAGACGGAGAACGAACAGACGAAGAACGAACAGACGAAGAACGAACAGACGAAGAACGAACAGACGAAGAACGAACAGACGAAGAACGAACAGACGGAGAACGAACAGGCGAAGAAGGAACAGACGACGAACGAACAGACGAAGAACGAACAGACGAAGAAATAACAGACGGCGAACGAACAGACGTAGAAGGAACAGACGGCGAACGAACAGACGAAGAAGGAACAGACGAAGAACGAACAGACGGAAAACGAACAGACGGAGAACGAACAGACGAAGAACGAACAGACGAAGAACGAACAGACGGAGAACGAACAGACGATGAACGAACGGACGAAGAACGAACAGACGAAGAACGAACGGACGAAGATCGAACAGATGAAGAACGAACAGACGAAAAAGGAACAGACGGAGAACGAACAGACGAAGAAAGAACAGACGAAGAACGAACAGACGAAGAACGAACAGACGAAGAACGAACAGACGGAGAACGAACAGACGAAGAAGGAACAGACGGCGAACGAACAGACAAAGAAAGAACAGACGAAGAACGAACAGACGAAGAACGAACAGACGAAGAACAAACAGACGAAGAAAGAACAGACGAGAACGAACAGACGGAGAAGGAACAGACGAAGAAAGAACAGACGAAAAACGAACGGAAGAAGAACGAACAGACGAAAAAGGAACAGACGGAGAACGAACAGACGAAGAACGAACAGACGAAAAAGGAACAGACGAAAAAGGAACAGACGGAGAACGAACAGACGAAGAAAGAACAGACGAAGAACGAACAGACGAAGAACGAACAGACGAAGAACGAACAGACGGAGAGCGAACAGATGAAGAAGGAACAGACGGCGAACGAACAGACGAAGAAAGAACAGACGAAGAACGAACAGACGAAGAACGAACAGACGAAGAACGAACAGACGAAAAAGGAACAGACGGAGAACGAACAGACGAAGAACGAACAGACGGAGAACGAACAGATGAAGTAGGAACAGACGGCGAACGAACAGACGAAGAAAGAACAGACGAAGAACGAACGGAAGAAGAACGAACAGACGAAGAACGAACGGACGAAAAACGAACAGACGAAGAACGAACAGACGGAGAACGAACAGACGATGAACGAACGGACGAAGAACGAACAGACGAAGAACGAACGGACGAAGATCGAACAGATGAAGAACGAACAGACGAAAAAGGAACAGACGGAGAACGAACAGACGAAGAAAGAACAGACGAAGAACGAACAGACGAAGAACGAACAGACGAAGAACGAACAGACGGAGAACGAACAGACGAAGAAGGAACAGACGGCGAACGAACAGACAAAGAAAGAACAGACGAAGAACGAACAGACGAAGAACGAACAGACGAAGAACAAACAGACGAAGAAAGAACAGACGAGAACGAACAGACGGAGAAGGAACAGACGAAGAAAGAACAGACGAAAAACGAACGGAAGAAGAACGAACAGACGAAAAAGGAACAGACGGAGAACGAACAGACGAAGAAAGAACAGACGAAGAACGAACAGACGAAGAACGAACAGACGAAAAAGGAACAGACGGAGAACGAACAGAGGAATAAGGAACGGACGAAGAACGAACAGACGAAGATCGAACAGACGAAGAACGAACAGACGAAAAAGGAACAGACGGAGAACGAACAGACGAAGAAAGAACAGACGAAGAACGAACAGACGAAGAACGAACAGACGAAGAACGAACAGACGGAGAACGAACAGATGAAGAAGGAACAGACGGCGAACGAACAGACGAAGAAAGAACAGACGAAGAACGAACGGAAGAAGAACGAACAGACGAAGAACGAACAGACGGAGAACGAACAGACGAAGAAGGAACAGACGAAGAAAGAACAGACGAAGAACGAACAGACGAAGAACGAACAGACGAAGAACGAACAGACGAAGAACGAACAGACGAAGAACGAACAGACGGAGAACGAACAGACGAAGAAGGAACAGACGAAGAAAGAACAGACGAAGAACGAACGGAAGAAGAACGAACAGACGAAGAACGAACAGACGAAGAAAGAACAGACGAAGAACGAACAGACGAAGAACGAACAGACGAAGAACGAACAGACGGAGTACGAACAGACGGAGAAAGAACAGACGAAGAACGAACAGACGAAGAACGAACAGACGAAGAAAGAACAGACGAAAAAGGAACAGACGGAGAACGAACAGACGAAGAAAGAACAGACGAAGAACGAACAGACGAAGAACGAACAGACGAAGAACGAACAGACGAAGAAGGAACAGACGGCGAACGAACAGACGAAGAAAGAACAGACGAAGAGCGAACAGACGAAGAACGAACAGACGAAGAAAGAACAGACGAAGAACGAACAGACGAAGAACGAACAGACGAAGAACGAACAGACGGAGAACGAACAGACGGAGAAAGAACAGACGAAGAACGAACAGACGAAGAACGAACAGACGAAGAAAGAACAGACGAAGAACGAACAGACGAAGAACGAACAGACGAAGAACGAACAGACGAAGAAAGAACAGACGAAGAACGAACAGACGAAGAACGAACAGACGAAGAACGAACAGACGGAGAACGAACAGACGAAGAAGGAACAGACGAAGAACGAACAGACGAAGAACGAACAGACGGAGAACGAACAGGCGAAGAAGGAACAGACGGCGAACGAACAGACGAAGAACGAACAGACGAAGAAATAACAGACGGCGAACGAACAGACGTAGAAGGAACAGACGGCGAACGAACAGACGAAGAAGGAACAGACGAAGAACGAACAGACGGAAAACGAACAGACGGAGAACGAACAGACGAAGAACGAACAGACGAAGAACGAACAGACGAAGAACGAACAGACGAAGAACGAACAGACGAAGAACGAACAGACGGAGAACGAACAGGCGAAGAAGGAACAGACGACGAACGAACAGACGAAGAACGAACAGACGAAGAAATAACAGACGGCGAACGAACAGACGTAGAAGGAACAGACGGCGAACGAACAGACGAAGAAGGAACAGACGAAGAACGAACAGACGGAAAACGAACAGACGGAGAACGAACAGACGAAGAACGAACAGACGAAGAACGAACAGACGGAGAACGAACAGACGATGAACGAACGGACGAAGAACGAACAGACGAAGAACGAACGGACGAAGATCGAACAGATGAAGAACGAACAGACGAAAAAGGAACAGACGGAGAACGAACAGACGAAGAAAGAACAGACGAAGAACGAACAGACGAAGAACGAACAGACGAAGAACGAACAGACGGAGAACGAACAGACGAAGAAGGAACAGACGGCGAACGAACAGACAAAGAAAGAACAGACGAAGAACGAACAGACGAAGAACGAACAGAGGAAGAACAAACAGACGAAGAAAGAACAGACGAGAACGAACAGACGGAGAAGGAACAGACGAAGAAAGAACAGACGAAAAACGAACGGAAGAAGAACGAACAGACGAAAAAGGAACAGACGGAGAACGAACAGACGAAGAACGAACAGACGAAAAAGGAACAGACGAAAAAGGAACAGACGGAGAACGAACAGACGAAGAAAGAACAGACGAAGAACGAACAGACGAAGAACGAACAGACGAAGAACGAACAGACGGAGAACGAACAGATGAAGAAGGAACAGACGGCGAACGAACAGACGAAGAAAGAACAGACGAAGAACGAACGGAAGAAGAACGAACAGACGAAGAACGAACAGACGGAGAACGAACAGACGAAGAAGGAACAGACGAAGAAAGAACAGACGAAGAACGAACAGACGAAGAACGAACAGACGAAGAACGAACAGACGAAGAACGAACAGACGAAGAACGAACAGACGGAGAACGAACAGACGAAGAAGGAACAGACGAAGAAAGAACAGACGAAGAACGAACGGAAGAAGAACGAACAGACGAAGAACGAACAGACGGAGAACGAACAGACGAAGAAGGAACAGACGAAGAAAGAACAGACGAAGAACGAACAGACGAAGAACGAACAGACGAAGAACGAACAGACGGAGAACGAACAGACGAAGAAGGAACAGACGGCGAACGAACAGACAAAGAAAGAACAGACGAAGAACGAACAGACGAAGAACGAACAGACGAAGAACAAACAGACGAAGAAAGAACAGACGAGAACGAACAGACGGAGAAGGAACAGACGAAGAAAGAACAGACGAAAAACGAACGGAAGAAGAACGAACAGACGAAAAAGGAACAGACGAAGAACGAACAGACGAAGAACGAACAGACGAAAAAGGAACAGACGAAAAAGGAACAGACGGAGAACGAACAGACGAAGAAAGAACAGACGAAGAACGAACAGACGAAGAACGAACAGACGAAGAACGAACAGACGGAGAACGAACAGATGAAGAAGGAACAGACGGCGAACGAACAGACGAAGAAAGAACAGTCGAAGAACGAACGGAAGAAGAACGAACAGACGAAGAACGAACAGACGGAGAACGAACAGACGAAGAAGGAACAGACGAAGAAAGAACAGACGAAGAACGAACAGACGAAGAACGAACAGACGAAGAACGAACAGACGAAGAACGAACAGACGAAGATCGAACAGACGAAGAACGAACAGACGAAAAAGGAACAGACGGAGAACGAACAGACGAAGAAAGAACAGACGAAGAACGAACAGACGAAGAACGAACGGAAGAAGAACGAACAGACGAAGAACGAACAGACGGAGAACGAACAGACGAAGAAGGAACAGACGAAGAAAGAACAGACGAAGAACGAACAGACGAAGAACGAACAGACGAAGAACGAACAGACGGAGAACGAACAGACGAAGAAGGAACAGACGGCGAACGAACAGACAAAGAAAGAACAGACGAAGAACGAACAGACGAAGAACGAACAGACGAAGAACAAACAGACGAAGAAAGAACAGACGAGAACGAACAGACGGAGAAGGAACAGACGAAGAAAGAACAGACGAAAAACGAACGGAAGAAGAACGAACAGACGAAAAAGGAACAGACGAAGAACGAACAGACGAAGAACGAACAGACGAAAAAGGAACAGACGAAAAAGGAACAGACGGAGAACGAACAGACGAAGAAAGAACAGACGAAGAACGAACAGACGAAGAACGAACAGACGAAGAACGAACAGACGGAGAACGAACAGATGAAGAAGGAACAGACGGCGAACGAACAGACGAAGAAAGAACAGACGAAGAACGAACGGAAGAAGAACGAACAGACGAAGAACGAACAGACGGAGAACGAACAGACGAAGAAGGAACAGACGAAGAAAGAACAGACGAAGAACGAACAGACGAAGAACGAACAGACGAAGAACGAACAGACGAAGAACGAACAGACGAAGATCGAACAGACGAAGAACGAACAGACGAAAAAGGAACAGACGGAGAACGAACAGACGAAGAAAGAACAGACGAAGAACGAACAGACGAAGAACGAACAGACGAAGAACGAACAGACGAAGAACAAACAGACGACGAAAGAACAGACGAGAACGAACAGACGGAGAAGGAACAGACGAAGAAAGAACAGACGAAAAACGAACGGAAGAAGAACGAACAGACGAAAAAGGAACAGACGAAGAACGAACAGACGAAGAACGAACAGACGAAAAAGGAACAGACGAAAAAGGAACAGACGGAGAACGAACAGACGAAGAAAGAACAGACGAAGAACGAACAGACGAAGAACGAACAGACGAAGAACGAACAGACGGAGAACGAACAGATGAAGAAGGAACAGACGGCGAACGAACAGACGAAGAAAGAACAGACGAAGAACGAACGGAAGAAGAACGAACAGACGAAGAACGAACAGACGGAGAACGAACAGACGAAGAAGGAACAGACGAAGAAAGAACAGACGAAGAACGAACGGAAGAAGAACGAACAGACGAAGAACGAACAGACGGAGAACGAACAGACGAAGAAGGAACAGACGAAGAAAGAACAGACGAAGAACGAACAGACGAAGAACGAACAGACGAAGAACGAACAGACGGAGAACGAACAGACGAAGAAGGAACAGACGGCGAACGAACAGACAAAGAAAGAACAGACGAAGAACGAACAGACGAAGAACGAACAGACGAAGAACAAACAGACGAAGAAAGAACAGACGAGAACGAACAGACGGAGAAGGAACAGACGAAGAAAGAACAGACGAAAAACGAACGGAAGAAGAACGAACAGACGAAAAAGGAACAGACGAAGAACGAACAGACGAAGAACGAACAGACGAAAAAGGAACAGACGAAAAAGGAACAGACGGAGAACGAACAGACGAAGAAAGAACAGACGAAGAACGAACAGACGAAGAACGAACAGACGAAGAACGAACAGACGGAGAACGAACAGATGAAGAAGGAACAGACGGCGAACGAACAGACGAAGAAAGAACAGACGAAGAACGAACGGAAGAAGAACGAACAGACGAAGAACGAACAGACGGAGAACGAACAGACGAAGAAGGAACAGACGAAGAAAGAACAGACGAAGAACGAACAGACGAAGAACGAACAGACGAAGAACGAACAGACGAAGAACGAACAGACGAAGATCGAACAGACGAAGAACGAACAGACGAAAAGGGAACAGACGGAGAACGAACAGACGAAGAAAGAACAGACGAAGAACGAACAGACGAAGAACGAACAGACGAAGAACGAACAGACGGAGAACGAACAGATGAAGAAGGAACAGACGGCGAACGAACAGACGAAGAAAGAACAGACGAAGAACGAACGGAAGAAGAACGAACAGACGAAGAACGAACAGACGGAGAACGAACAGACGAAGAACGAACAGACGGAGAACGAACAGACGAAGAAGGAACAGACGAAGAAAGAACAGACGAAGAACGAACGGAAGAAGAACGAACAGACGAAGAACGAACAGACGAAGAAAGAACAGACGAAGAACGAACAGACGAAGAACGAACAGACGAAGAACGAACAGACGGAGTACGAACAGACGGAGAAAGAACAGACGAAGAACGAACAGACGAAGAACGAACAGACGAAGAAAGAACAGACGAAGAACGAACAGACGAAGAACGAACAGACGAAGAACGAACAGACGAAGAAAGAACAGACGAAGAACGAACAGACGAAGAACGAACAGACGAAGAACGAACAGACGAAGAAGGAACAGACGGCGAACGAACAGACGAAGAAAGAACAGACGAAGAGCGAACAGACGAAGAACGAACAGACGAAGAAAGAACAGACGAAGAACGAACAGACGAAGAACGAACAGACGAAGAACGAACAGACGGAGAACGAACAGACGGAGAAAGAACAGACGAAGAACGAACAGACGAAGAACGAACAGACGAAGAACGAACAGACGAAGAACGAACAGACGAAGAACGAACAGACGAAGAACGAACAGACGGAGAACGAACAGACGAAGAAGGAACAGACGAAGAAAGAACAGACGAAGAACGAACGGAAGAAGAACGAACAGACGAAGAACGAACAGACGAAGAAAGAACAGACGAAGAACGAACAGACGAAGAACGAACAGACGAAGAACGAACAGACGGAGTACGAACAGACGGAGAAAGAACAGACGAAGAACGAACAGACGAAGAACGAACAGACGAAGAAAGAACAGACGAAGAACGAACAGACGAAGAACGAACAGACGAAGAACGAACAGACGAAGAAAGAACAGACGAAGAACGAACAGACGAAGAACGAACAGACGAAGAACGAACAGACGAAGAAGGAACAGACGGCGAACGAACAGACGAAGAAAGAACAGACGAAGAGCGAACAGACGAAGAACGAACAGACGAAGAACGAACAGACGGAGAACGAACAGACGAAGAAGGAACAGACGAAGAAAGAACAGACGAAGAACGAACGGAAGAAGAACGAACAGACGAAGAACGAACAGACGAAGAAAGAACAGACGAAGAACGAACAGACGAAGAACGAACAGACGAAGAACGAACAGACGGAGTACGAACAGACGGAGAAAGAACAGACGAAGAACGAACAGACGAAGAACGAACAGACGAAGAAAGAACAGACGAAGAACGAACAGACGAAGAACGAACAGACGAAGAACGAACAGACGAAGAAAGAACAGACGAAGAACGAACAGACGAAGAACGAACAGACGAAGAACGAACAGACGAAGAAGGAACAGACGGCGAACGAACAGACGAAGAAAGAACAGACGAAGAGCGAACAGACGAAGAACGAACAGACGAAGAAAGAACAGACGAAGAACGAACAGACGAAGAACGAACAGACGAAGAACGAACAGACGGAGAACGAACAGACGGAGAAAGAACAGACGAAGAACGAACAGACGAAGAACGAACAGACGAAGAAAGAACAGACGAAGAACGAACAGACGAAGAACGAACAGACGAAGAACGAACAGACGAAGAAAGAACAGACGAAGAACGAACAGACGAAGAACGAACAGACGAAGAACGAACAGACGAAGAAGGAACAGACGGCGAACGAACAGACGAAGAAAGAACAGACGAAGAGCGAACAGACGAAGAACGAACAGACGAAGAAAGAACAGACGAAGAACGAACAGACGAAGAACGAACAGACGAAGAACGAACAGACGGAGAACGAACAGACGGAGAAAGAACAGACGAAGAACGAACAGACGAAGAACGAACAGACGAAGAACGAACAGACGAAGAACGAACAGACGAAGAACGAACAGACGAAGAACGAACAGACGGAGAACGAACAGACGAAGAAGGAACAGACGAAGAAAGAACAGACGAAGAACGAACGGAAGAAGAACGAACAGACGAAGAACGAACAGACGAAGAAAGAACAGACGAAGAACGAACAGACGAAGAACGAACAGACGAAGAACGAACAGACGGAGTACGAACAGACGGAGAAAGAACAGACGAAGAACGAACAGACGAAGAACGAACAGACGAAGAAAGAACAGACGAAGAACGAACAGACGAAGAACGAACAGACGAAGAACGAACAGACGAAGAAAGAACAGACGAAGAACGAACAGACGAAGAACGAACAGACGAAGAACGAACAGACGGAGAACGAACAGACGAAGAAGGAACAGACGAAGAACGAACAGACGAAGAACGAACAGACGGAGAACGAACAGGCGAAGAAGGAACAGACGGCGAACGAACAGACGAAGAACGAACAGACGAAGAAATAACAGACGGCGAACGAACAGACGTAGAAGGAACAGACGGCGAACGAACAGACGAAGAAGGAACAGACGAAGAACGAACAGACGGAAAACGAACAGACGGAGAACGAACAGACGAAGAACGAACAGACGAAGAACGAACAGACGAAGAACGAACAGACGAAGAACGAACAGACGAAGAACGAACAGAAGGAGAACGAACAGACGGAGAACGAACAGATGAAGAAGGAACAGACGGCGAACGAACAGACGAAGAAAGAACAGACGAAGAACGAACAGACGAAGAACGAACAGACGAAGAACGAACAGACGAAGAACGAACAGACGAAGAACGAACAGACGGAGAACGAACAGACGAAGAAGGAACAGACGAAGAAAGAACAGACGAAGAACGAACGGAAGAAGAACGAACAGACGAAGAACGAACAGACGAAGAAAGAACAGACGAAGAACGAACAGACGAAGAACGAACAGACGAAGAACGAACAGACGGAGTACGAACAGACGGAGAAAGAACAGACGAAGAACGAACAGACGAAGAACGAACAGACGAAGAAAGAACAGACGAAGAACGAACAGACGAAGAACGAACAGACGAAGAACGAACAGACGAAGAAAGAACAGACGAAGAACGAACAGACGAAGAACGAACAGACGAAGAACGAACAGACGAAGAAGGAACAGACGGCGAACGAACAGACGAAGAAAGAACAGACGAAGAGCGAACAGACGAAGAACGAACAGACGAAGAAAGAACAGACGAAGAACGAACAGACGAAGAACGAACAGACGAAGAACGAACAGACGGAGAACGAACAGACGGAGAAAGAACAGACGAAGAACGAACAGACGAAGAACGAACAGACGAAGAAAGAACAGACGAAGAACGAACAGACGAAGAACGAACAGACGAAGAACGAACAGACGAAGAAAGAACAGACGAAGAACGAACAGACGAAGAACGAACAGACGAAGAACGAACAGACGGAGAACGAACAGACGAAGAAGGAACAGACGAAGAACGAACAGACGAAGAACGAACAGACGGAGAACGAACAGGCGAAGAAGGAACAGACGGCGAACGAACAGACGAAGAACGAACAGACGAAGAAATAACAGACGGCGAACGAACAGACGTAGAAGGAACAGACGGCGAACGAACAGACGAAGAAGGAACAGACGAAGAACGAACAGACGGAAAACGAACAGACGGAGAACGAACAGACGAAGAACGAACAGACGAAGAACGAACAGACGAAGAACGAACAGACGAAGAACGAACAGACGAAGAACGAACAGAAGGAGAACGAACAGGCGAAGAAGGAACAGACGACGAACGAACAGACGAAGAACGAACAGACGAAGAAATAACAGACGGCGAACGAACAGACGTAGAAGGAACAGACGGCGAACGAACAGACGAAGAAGGAACAGACGAAGAACGAACAGACGGAAAACGAACAGACGGAGAACGAACAGACGAAGAACGAACAGACGAAGAACGAACAGACGAAGAACGAACAGATGAAGAACGAACAGACGAAGAACGAACAGACGGAGAACGAACAGACGAAGAAGGAACAGACGGCGAACGAACAGACGAAGAAAGAAGAGACGAAGAACGAACAGATGAAGAACGAACAGACGAAGAACGAACAAACGAAGAACGAACAGACGAAGAAGGAACAGACGGCGAACGAACAGACGAAGAAGGAACAGACGGCGAACGAACAGACGAAGAAGGAACAGACGAAGAACGAACAGACGGAAAACGAACAGACGGAGAAAGAACAGACGAAGAACGAACAGACGAAGAGCGAACAGACGAAGAACGAACAGACGAAGAACGAACAGACGGAGAACGAACGGACGAAGAACGAACAGACGAAGAAAGAACAGACGAAGAACGAACAGACGAAAAACGAACAGACGAAGAACGAACAGACGGAGAACGAACAGACGATGAACGAACGGACGAAGAACGAACAGACGAAGAACGAACGGACGAAGATCGAACAGACGAAGAACGAACAGACTAAAAAGGAACAGACGGAGAACGAACAGACGAAGAAAGAACAGACGAAGAACGAACAGACGAAGAACGAACAGACGAAGAACGAACAGACGGAGAACGAACAGACGAAGAAGGAACAGACGGCGAACGAACAGACAAAGAAAGAACAGACGAAGAACGAACAGACGAAGAACGAACAGACGAAGAACGAACAGACGAAGAAAGAACAGACGAAGAACGAACAGACGAAGAACGAACAGACGGAGAACGAACAGATGAAGAAGGAACAGACGGCGAACGAACAGACGAAGAAAGACTAGACGAAGAACGAACGGAAGAAGAAAGAATAGACGAAGAACGAACGGAAGAAGAACGAACCGACGAAGAACGAACAGACGAAGAACGAACAGACGAAGAACGAACAGACGAAGAAAGAACAGACGAAGATCGAACAGACGAAGAACGAACAGACTAAAAAGGAACAGACGGAGAACGAACAGACGAAGAAAGAATAGACGAAGAACGAACGGAAGAAGAACGAACCGACGAAGAACGAACAGACGAAGAACGAACAGACGAAGAACGAACAGACGAAAAAGGAACAGACGGAGAACGAACAGACGAAGAAGGAACGGACGAAGAACGAACAGACGAAGATCGAACAGACGAAGAACGAACAGACGGAGAACGAACAGATGAAGAAGGAACAGACGGCGAACGAACAGACGAAGATAGAATAGACGAAGAACGAACGGAAGAAGAACGAACCGACGAAGAACGAACAGACGAAGAACGAACAGACGAAGAAAGAACAGACGTAGAACGAACAGACGAAGAACGAATAGACGAAGAACGAACGGAAGAAGAACGAACCGACGAAGAACGAACAGACGAAGAACGAACAGACGAAAAAGGAACAGACGGAGAACGAACAGACGAAGAAGGAACGGACGAAGAACGAACAGACGAAGATCGAACAGACGAAGAACGAACAGACGGAGAACGAACAGATGAAGAAGGAACAGACGGCGAACGAACAGACGAAGATAGAATAGACGAAGAACGAACGGAAGAAGAACGAACCGACGAAGAACGAACCGACGAAGAACGAACAGACGAAGAACGAACAGACGAAGAAAGAACAGACGTAGAACGAATAGACGAAGAACGAACGGAAGAAGAACGAACCGACGAAGAACGAACAGACGAAGAACGAACAGACGAAAAAGGAACAGACGGAGAACGAACAGACGAAGAAGGAACGGACGAAGAACGAACAGACGAAGATCGAACAGACGAAGAACGAACAGACGGAGAACGAACAGATGAAGAAGGAACAGACGGCGAACGAACAGACGAAGATAGAATAGACGAAGAACGAACGGAAGAAGAACGAACCGACGAAGAACGAACCGACGAAGAACGAACAGACGAAGAACGAACAGACGAAGAAAGAACAGACGTAGAACGAACAGACGAAGAACGAATAGACGAAGAACGAACGGAAGAAGAACGAACCGACGAAGAACGAACAGACGAAGAACGAACAGACGAAAAAGGAACAGACGGAGAACGAACAGACGAAGAAGGAACGGACGAAGAACGAACAGACGAAGATCGAACAGACGAAGAACGAACAGACGGAGAACGAACAGATGAAGAAGGAACAGACGGCGAACGAACAGACGAAGATAGAATAGACGAAGAACGAACGGAAGAAGAACGAACCGGCGAAGAACGAACCGACGAAGAACGAACAGACGAAGAACGAACAGACGAAGAAAGAACAGACGTAGAACGAATAGACGAAGAACGAACGGAAGAAGAACGAACCGACGAAGAACGAACAGACGAAGAACGAACAGACGAAAAAGGAACAGACGGAGAACGAACAGACGAAGAAGGAACGGACGAAGAACGAACAGACGAAGATCGAACAGACGAAGAACGAACAGACGGAGAACGAACAGATGAAGAAGGAACAGACGGCGAACGAACAGACGAAGAAAGAATAGACGAAGAACGAACGGAAGAAGAACGAACCGACGAAGAACGAACAGACGAAGAACGAACAGACGAAGAACGAACAGACGAAGAAAGAACAGACGTAGAACGAACAGACGAAGAACGAACAGACGAAGAACGAACAGACGAAGAACGAACAGACGGAGAACGAACAGATGAAGAAGGAACAGACGGCGAACGAACAGACGAAGAAAGAATAGACGAAGAACGAACGGAAGAAGAACGAACCGACGAAGAACGAACAGACGGAGAACGAACAGATGAAGTAGGAACAGACGGCGAACGAACAGACGAAGAAAGAACAGACGAAGAACGAACGGAAGAAGAACGAACAGACGAAGAACGAACGGACGAAAAACGAACAGACGAAGAACGAACAGACGGAGAACGAACAGACGATGAACGAACGGACGAAGAACGAACAGACGAAGAACGAACGGACGAAGATCGAACAGACGAAGAACGAACAGACGAAAAAGGAACAGACGGAGAACGAACAGACGGAGAACGAACAGACGAAGAAAGAACAGACGGCGAACGAACAGACAAAGAAAGAACAGACGAAGAACGAACAGACGAAGAACGAACAGACGAAGAAAGAACAGACGAAGAACGAACAGACGAAGAACGAACAGATGAAGAACGAACAGACGGAGAACGAACAGACGAAGAAGGAACAGACGAAAAAGGAACAGACGGAGAACGAACAGACGAAGAAAGAACAGACGGCGAACGAACAGACAAAGAAAGAACAGACGAAGAACGAACAGACGAAGAACGAACAGACGAAGAACGAACAGACGAAGAACGAACAGACGAAGAACGAACAGACGAAGAACGAACAGACGAAGAACGAACAGAAGAAGAACGAACAGACGAAGAAAGAACAGACGAAGAACGAACAGACGAAGAAAGAACAGACGAAGAAAGAACAGACGAAGAACGAACAGACGAAGAACGAACAGACGAAGAACGAACAGACGAAGAACGAACAGACGAAGATCGAACAGACGAAGAACGAACAGAAGAAGAACGAACAGACGAAGAACGAACAGACGAAGAACGAACAGAAGAAGAACGAACAGACGAAGAAAGAACAGACGAAGAACGAACAGACGAAGAAAGAACAGACGAAGAAAGAACAGACGAAGAACGAACAGACGAAGAACGAACAGACGAAGAACGAACAGACGAAGAACGAACAGACGAAGATCGAACAGACGAAGAACGAACAGAAGAAGAACGAACAGACGAAGAACGAACAGACGAAGAACGAACAGAAGAAGAACGAACAGACGAAGAAAGAACAGACGAAGAACGAACAGACGAAGAAAGAACAGACGAAGAACGAACAGACGAAGAAAGAACAGACGGCGAACGAACAGACAAAGAAAGAACAGACGAAGAACGAACAGACGAAGAACGAACAGACGAAGAAAGAACAGACGAAGAACGAACAGACGAAGAACGAACAGACGAAGAACGAACAGATGAAGAAGGAACAGACGAAGAAAGAACAGACGAAGAACGAACAGACGAAGAACGAACAGATGAAGAACGAACAGACGGAGAACGAACAGACGAAGAAGGAACAGACGAAAAAGGAACAGACGGAGAACGAACAGACGAAGAAAGAACAGACGGCGAACGAACAGACAAAGAAAGAACAGACGAAGAACGAACAGACGAAGAACGAACAGACGAAGAACGAACAGACGAAGAACGAACAGACGAAGAACGAACAGACGAAGAACGAACAGACGAAGAACGAACAGAAGAAGAACGAACAGACGAAGAAAGAACAGACGAAGAACGAACAGACGAAGAAAGAACAGACGAAGAAAGAACAGACGAAGAACGAACAGACGAAGAACGAACAGACGAAGAACGAACAGACGAAGAACGAACAGACGAAGATCGAACAGACGAAGAAAGAACAGACGTAGAACGAACAGACGAAGAACGAATAGACGAAGAACGAACGGAAGAAGAACGAACCGACGAAGAAAGAACAGACGAAGAAGGAACAGACGGCGAACGAACAGACGAAGATAGAATAGACGAAGAACGAACGGAAGAAGAACGAACCGACGAAGAACGAACCGACGAAGAACGAACAGACGAAGAACGAACAGACGAAGAAAGAACAGACGTAGAACGAACAGACGAAGAACGAATAGACGAAGAACGAACGGAAGAAGAACGAACCGACGAAGAAAGAACAGACGAAGAAGGAACAGACGGCGAACGAACAGACGAAGATAGAATAGACGAAGAACGAACGGAAGAAGAACGAACCGACGAAGAACGAACCGACGAAGAACGAACAGACGAAGAACGAACAGACGAAGAAAGAACAGACGTAGAACGAACAGACGAAGAACGAATAGACGAAGAACGAACGGAAGAAGAACGAACAGACGAAGAAAGAACAGACGAAGAAGGAACAGACGGCGAACGAACAGACGAAGATAGAATAGACGAAGAACGAACGGAAGAAGAACGAACCGACGAAGAACGAACCGACGAAGAACGAACAGACGAAGAACGAACAGACGAAGAAAGAACAGACGTAGAACGAACAGACGAAGAACGAATAGACGAAGAACGAACGGAAGAAGAACGAACCGACGAAGAACGAACAGACGAAGAACGAACAGACGAAAAAGGAACAGACGGAGAACGAACAGACGAAGAAGGAACGGACGAAGAACGAACAGACGAAGATCGAACAGACGAAGAACGAACAGACGGAGAACGAACAGATGAAGAAGGAACAGACGGCGAACGAACAGACGAAGATAGAATAGACGAAGAACGAACGGAAGAAGAACGAACCGACGAAGAACGAACCGACGAAGAACGAACAGACGAAGAACGAACAGACGAAGAAAGAACAGACGTAGAACGAATAGACGAAGAACGAACGGAAGAAGAACGAACCGACGAAGAACGAACAGACGAAGAACGAACAGACGAAAAAGGAACAGACGGAGAACGAACAGACGAAGAAGGAACGGACGAAGAACGAACAGACGAAGATCGAACAGACGAAGAACGAACAGACGGAGAACGAACAGATGAAGAAGGAACAGACGGCGAACGAACAGACGAAGAAAGAATAGACGAAGAACGAACGGAAGAAGAACGAACCGACGAAGAACGAACAGACGAAGAACGAACAGACGAAGAACGAACAGACGAAGAAAGAACAGACGTAGAACGAACAGACGAAGAACGAACAGACGAAGAACGAACAGACGGAGAACGAACAGATGAAGAAGGAACAGACGGCGAACGAACAGACGAAGAAAGAATAGACGAAGAACGAACGGAAGAAGAACGAACCGACGAAGAACGAACAGACGGAGAACGAACAGATGAAGTAGGAACAGACGGCGAACGAACAGACGAAGAAAAAACAGACGAAGAACGAACGGAAGAAGAACGAACAGACGAAGAACGAACGGACGAAAAACGAACAGACGAAGAACGAACAGACGGAGAACGAACAGACGATGAACGAACGGACGAAGAACGAACAGACGAAGAACGAACGGACGAAGATCGAACAGACGAAGAACGAACAGACGAAAAAGGAACAGACGGAGAACGAACAGACGGAGAACGAACAGACGAAGAAAGAACAGACGGCGAACGAACAGACAAAGAAAGAACAGACGAAGAACGAACAGACGAAGAACGAACAGACGAAGAAAGAACAGACGAAGAACGAACAGACGAAGAACGAACAGATGAAGAACGAACAGACGGAGAACGAACAGACGAAGAAGGAACAGACGAAAAAGGAACAGACGGAGAACGAACAGACGAAGAAAGAACAGACGGCGAACGAACAGACAAAGAAAGAACAGACGAAGAACGAACAGACGAAGAACGAACAGACGAAGAACGAACAGACGAAGAACGAACAGACGAAGAACGAACAGACGAAGAACGAACAGACGAAGAACGAACAGAAGAAGAACGAACAGACGAAGAAAGAACAGACGAAGAACGAACAGACGAAGAAAGAACAGACGAAGAAAGAACAGACGAAGAACGAACAGACGAAGAACGAACAGACGAAGAACGAACAGACGAAGAACGAACAGACGAAGATCGAACAGACGAAGAACGAACAGAAGAAGAACGAACAGACGAAGAACGAACAGACGAAGAACGAACAGAAGAAGAACGAACAGACGAAGAAAGAACAGACGAAGAACGAACAGACGAAGAAAGAACAGACGGCGAACGAACAGACAAAGAAAGAACAGACGAAGAACGAACAGACGAAGAACGAACAGACGAAGAAAGAACAGACGAAGAACGAACAGACGAAGAACGAACAGACGAAGAACGAACAGATGAAGAAGGAACAGACGGCGAACGAACAGACGAAGAAAGAATAGACGAAGAACGAACGGAAGAAGAACGAACCGACGAAGAACGAACAGACGGAGAACGAACAGATGAAGTAGGAACAGACGGCGAACGAACAGACGAAGAAAGAACAGACGAAGAACGAACGGAAGAAGAACGAACAGACGAAGAACGAACGGACGAAAAACGAACAGACGAAGAACGAACAGACGGAGAACGAACAGACGAAGAACGAACAAACGAAGAACGAACAGACGAAGATCGAACAGACGAAGAACGAACAGAAGAAGAACGAACAGACGAAGAACGAACAGACGAAGAACGAACAGACGAAGAAGGAACAGACGAAAAAGGAACAGACGGAGAACGAACAGACGAAGAAAGAACAGACGGCGAACGAACAGACAAAGAAAGAACAGACGAAGAACGAACAGACGAAGAACGAACAGACGAAGAACGAACAGACGAAGAACGAACAGACGAAGAACGAACAGACGAAGATCGAACAGACGAAGAACGAACAGAAGAAGAACGAACAGACGAAGAAAGAACAGACGGCGAACGAACAGACAAAGAAAGAACAGACGAAGAACGAACAGACGAAGAACGAACAGACGAAGAAAGAACAGACGAAGAACGAACAGACGAAGAACGAACAGATGAAGAACGAACAGACGGAGAACGAACAGACGAAGAAGGAACAGACGAAAAAGGAACAGACGGAGAACGAACAGACGAAGAAAGAACAGACGGCGAACGAACAGACAAAGAAAGAACAGACGAAGAAAGAACAGACGGCGAACGAACAGACAAAGAAAGAACAGACGAAGAACGAACAGACGAAGAACGAACAGACGGAGAACGAACAGACGAAGAAGGAACAGACGAAGAAAGAGCAGACGAAGAACGAACGGAAGAAGAACGAACAGACGAAAAAGGAACAGACGGAGAACGAACAGACGAAGAAAGAACAGACGAAGAACGAACATACGAAAAAGGAACAGACGGAGAACGAACAGACGAAGAAGGAACGGACGAAGAACGAACAGACGAAGATCGAACAGACGAAGAACGAACAGACGAAAAAGGAACAGACGGAGAACGAACAGACGAAGAAAGAACAGACGAAGAACGAACAGACGAAGAACGAACAGACGAAGAACGAACAGACGGAGAACGAACAGATGAAGAAGGAACAGACGGCGAACGAACAGACGAAGAAAGAACAGACGAAGAACGAACGGAAGAAAAACGAACAGACGAAGAACGAACAGACGGAGAACGAACAGACGAAGAAGGAACAGACGAAGAACGAACAGAAGAAGAACGAACAGACGAAGAACGAACAGACGGAGAACGAACAGACGAAGAAAGAACAGACGGCGAACGAACAGACAAAGAAAGAACAGACGAAGAACGAACAGACGAAGAACGAACAGACGGAGAACGAACAGACGAAGAAGGAACAGACGAAGAAAGAGCAGACGAAGAACGAACGGAAGAAGAACGAACAGACGAAAAAGGAACAGACGGAGAACGAACAGACGAAGAAAGAACAGACGAAGAACGAACAGACGAAGAACGAACAGACGGAAAACGAACAGACGGAAAACGAACAGACGGAGAAAGAACAGACGAAGAACGAACAGACGGCGAACGAACAGACGAAGAAAGAACAGACGAAGAACGAACAGACGAAGAACGAACAGACGAAGAAAGAACAGACGAAGAACGAACAGACGAAGAACGAACAGACGAAGAACGAACAGACGGAGAACGAACAGACGAAGAAGGAACAGACGAAGAAAGAACAGACGAAGAACGAACGGAAGAAGAACGAACAGACGAAGAAGGAACAGACGGCGAACGAACAGACGAAGAACGAACAGACGAAGAACGAACAGACGAAGAACGAACAGACGAAGAACGAACAGACGAGGAAATAACATACGGCGAACGAACAGACGAAGAAGGAACAGACGGCGAACGAACAGACGAAGAAGGAACAGACGAAGAACGAACAGACGGAAAACGAACAGACGGAGAAAGAACAGACGAAGAACGAACAGACGAAGAACGAACAGACGGAAAACGAACAGACGGAGAAAGAACATTCGAAGAACGAACAGACGAAGAACGAACAGACGAAAAAGGAACAGACGGAGAACGAACAGACGAAGAAGGAACAGACGAAGAACGAACAGACGGAGAACGAACAGACGAAGAAGGAACAGACGAAGAAAGAACAGACGAAGAACGAACGGAAGAAAAACGAACAGACGAAGAACGAACAGACGAAGAACGAACAGACGAAGAACGAACAGACGAAGAACGAACAGACGAAGAACGAACAGACGAAGAACGAACAGACGAAGAACGAACAGACGGAGAACGAACAGACGAAGAAGGAACAGACGGCGAACGAACAGACGAAGAAAGAACAGACGAAGAACGAACAGACGAAGAACGAACAGACGAAGAACGAACAGACGAAGAAAGAACAGACGAAGAAAGAACAGACTAAGAACGAACAGACGAAGAACGAACAGACGAAGAACGAACAGACGAAGAACGAACAGACGAAGAACGAACAGACGGAGAACGAACAGACGAAGAAGGAACAGATGAAGAAAGAACAGACGAAGAACGAACAGAAGAAGAACGAACAGACGAAGAACGAACAGACGAAGAAAGAACAGACGAAGAACGAACAGACGAAGAACGAACAGACGAAGAACGAACAGACGGCGAACGAACAGACGAAGAAAGAACAGACGAAGAACGAACAGACGAAGAACGAACTGACGAAGAACGAACAGACGAAGAAAGAACAGACGAAGAACGAACAGACGAAGAACGAACAGACGAAGAACGAACAGACGAAGAAAGAACAGACGGCGAACGAACAGACAAAGAAAGAACAGACGAAGAACGAACAGACGAAGAACGAACAGACGAAGAACGAACAGACGAAGAACGAACAGACGAAGAACGAACAGACGAAGATCGAACAGACGAAGAACGAACAGAAGAAGAACGAACAGACGAAGAAAGAACAGACGGCGAACGAACAGACAAAGAAAGAACAGACGAAGAACGAACAGACGAAGAACGAACAGACGAAGAAAGAACAGACGAAGAACGAACAGACGAAGAACGAACAGATGAAGAACGAACAGACGGAGAACGAACAGACGAAGAAGGAACAGACGAAAAAGGAACAGACGGAGAACGAACAGACGAAGAAAGAACAGACGGCGAACGAACAGACAAAGAAAGAACAGACGAAGAAAGAACAGACGGCGAACGAACAGACAAAGAAAGAACAGACGAAGAACGAACAGACGAAGAACGAACAGACGGAGAACGAACAGACGAAGAAGGAACAGACGAAGAAAGAGCAGACGAAGAACGAACGGAAGAAGAACGAACAGACGAAAAAGGAACAGACGGAGAACGAACAGACGAAGAAAGAACAGACGAAGAACGAACATACGAAAAAGGAACAGACGGAGAACGAACAGACGAAGAAGGAACGGACGAAGAACGAACAGACGAAGATCGAACAGACGAAGAACGAACAGACGAAAAAGGAACAGACGGAGAACGAACAGACGAAGAAAGAACAGACGAAGAACGAACAGACGAAGAACGAACAGACGAAGAACGAACAGACGGAGAACGAACAGATGAAGAAGGAACAGACGGCGAACGAACAGACGAAGAAAGAACAGACGAAGAACGAACGGAAGAAAAACGAACAGACGAAGAACGAACAGACGGAGAACGAACAGACGAAGAAGGAACAGACGAAGAACGAACAGAAGAAGAACGAACAGACGAAGAACGAACAGACGGAGAACGAACAGACGAAGAAAGAACAGACGGCGAACGAACAGACAAAGAAAGAACAGACGAAGAACGAACAGACGAAGAACGAACAGACGGAGAACGAACAGACGAAGAAGGAACAGACGAAGAAAGAGCAGACGAAGAACGAACGGAAGAAGAACGAACAGACGAAAAAGGAACAGACGGAGAACGAACAGACGAAGAAAGAACAGACGAAGAACGAACAGACGAAGAACGAACAGACGGAAAACGAACAGACGGAAAACGAACAGACGGAGAAAGAACAGACGAAGAACGAACAGACGGCGAACGAACAGACGAAGAAAGAACAGACGAAGAACGAACAGACGAAGAACGAACAGACGAAGAAAGAACAGACGAAGAACGAACAGACGAAGAACGAACAGACGAAGAACGAACAGACGGAGAACGAACAGACGAAGAAGGAACAGACGAAGAAAGAACAGACGAAGAACGAACGGAAGAAGAACGAACAGACGAAGAAGGAACAGACGGCGAACGAACAGACGAAGAACGAACAGACGAAGAACGAACAGACGAAGAACGAACAGACGAAGAACGAACAGACGAGGAAATAACATACGGCGAACGAACAGACGAAGAAGGAACAGACGGCGAACGAACAGACGAAGAAGGAACAGACGAAGAACGAACAGACGGAAAACGAACAGACGGAGAAAGAACAGACGAAGAACGAACAGACGAAGAACGAACAGACGGAAAACGAACAGACGGAGAAAGAACATTCGAAGAACGAACAGACGAAGAACGAACAGACGAAAAAGGAACAGACGGAGAACGAACAGACGAAGAAGGAACAGACGAAGAACGAACAGACGGAGAACGAACAGACGAAGAAGGAACAGACGAAGAAAGAACAGACGAAGAACGAACGGAAGAAAAACGAACAGACGAAGAACGAACAGACGAAGAACGAACAGACGAAGAACGAACAGACGAAGAACGAACAGACGAAGAACGAACAGACGAAGAACGAACAGACGAAGAACGAACAGACGGAGAACGAACAGACGAAGAAGGAACAGACGGCGAACGAACAGACGAAGAAAGAACAGACGAAGAACGAACAGACGAAGAACGAACAGACGAAGAACGAACAGACGAAGAAAGAACAGACGAAGAAAGAACAGACTAAGAACGAACAGACGAAGAACGAACAGACGAAGAACGAACAGACGAAGAACGAACAGACGAAGAACGAACAGACGGAGAACGAACAGACGAAGAAGGAACAGATGAAGAAAGAACAGACGAAGAACGAACAGAAGAAGAACGAACAGACGAAGAACGAACAGACGAAGAAAGAACAGACGAAGAACGAACAGACGAAGAACGAACAGACGAAGAACGAACAGACGGCGAACGAACAGACGAAGAAAGAACAGACGAAGAACGAACAGACGAAGAACGAACTGACGAAGAACGAACAGACGAAGAAAGAACAGACGAAGAACGAACAGACGAAGAACGAACAGACGAAGAAAGAACAGACGAAGAAAGAACAGACGAGGAACGAACAGACGAAGAAGGAACAGACGAAGAAAGAACAGACGAAGAACGAACGGAAGAAGAACGAACAGACGAAGAAGGAACAGACGGCGAACGAACAGACGAAGAAAGAACAGACGAAGAACGAACAGACGAAGAACGAACAGACGAAGAAATAACAGACGGCGAACGAAAAGACGAAGAAGGAACAGACGGCGAACGAACAGACGAAGAAGGAACAGACGAAGAACGAACAGAGGGAAAAGGAACAGACGGAGAACGAACAGACGAAGAAGGAACGGACGAAGAACGAACAGACGAAGATCGAACAGACGAAGAACGAACAGACGGAGAACGAACAGATGAAGAAGGAACAGACGGCGAACGAACAGACGAAGAAAGAATAGACGAAGAACGAACGGAAGAAGAACGAACCGACGAAGAACGAACAGACGAAGAACGAACAGACGAAGAACGAACAGACGAAGAAAGAACAGACGAAGAACGAACAGACGAAGAACGAACAGACGAAAAAGGAACAGACGGAGAACGAACAGACGAAGAAGGAACGGACGAAGAACGAACAGACGAAGATCGAACAGACGAAGAACGAACAGACGGAGAACGAACAGATGAAGAAGGAACAGACGGCGAACGAACAGACGAAGAAAGAATAGACGAAGAACGAACGGAAGAAGAACGAACCGACGAAGAACGAACAGACGAAGAACGAACAGACGAAGAACGAACAGACGAAGAAAGAACAGACGTAGAACGAACAGACGAAGAACGAACAGACGAAGAACGAACAGACGGAGAACGAACAGATGAAGAAGGAACAGACGGCGAACGAACAGACGAAGAAAGAATAGACGAAGAACGAACGGAAGAAGAACGAACCGACGAAGAACGAACAGACGGAGAACGAACAGATGAAGTAGGAACAGACGGCGAACGAACAGACGAAGAAAGAACAGACGAAGAACGAACGGAAGAAGAACGAACAGACGAAGAACGAACGGACGAAAAACGAACAGACGAAGAACGAACAGACGGAGAACGAACAGACGATGAACGAACGGACGAAGAACGAACAGACGAAGAACGAACGGACGAAGATCGAACAGACGAAGAACGAACAGACGAAAAAGGAACAGACGGAGAACGAACAGACGAAGAACGAACAGACGAAGAAAGAACAGACGAAGAACGAACAGACGAAGAACGAACAGATGAAGAACGAACAGACGGAGAACGAACAGACGAAGAAGGAACAGACGAAAAAGGAACAGACGGAGAACGAACAGACGAAGAAAGAACAGACGGCGAACGAACAGACAAAGAAAGAACAGACGAAGAACGAACAGACGAAGAACGAACAGACGAAGAACGAACAGACGAAGAACGAACAGACGAAGAACGAACAGACGAAGATCGAACAGACGAAGAACGAACAGAAGAAGAACGAACAGACGAAGAACGAACAGACGGAGAACGAACAGACGAAGAAAGAACAGACGGCGAACGAACAGACAAAGAAAGAACAGACGAAGAACGAACAGACGAAGAACGAACAGACGAAGAACGAACAGACGAGGAAATAACATACGGCGAACGAACAGACGAAGAAGGAACAGACGGCGAACGAACAGACGAAGAAGGAACAGACGAAGAACGAACAGACGGAAAACGAACAGACGGAGAAAGAACGGAAGAAGAACGAACAGACGAAGAAGGAACAGACGGCGAACGAACAGACGAAGAAAGAACAGACGAAGAACGAACAGACGAAGAACGAACAGACGGAAAACGAACAGACGGAAAACGAACAGACGGAGAAAGAACAGACGAAGAACGAACAGACGAAGAACGAACAGACGGAAAAGGAACAGACGGAGAACGAACAGATGAAGAACGAACAGACGGAGAACGAACAGACGAAGAAGGAACAGACGAAGAACGAACAGACGGAAAACGAACAGACGGAGAAAGAACAGACGAAGAACGAACAGACGAAGAACGAACAGACGAAGAACGAACAGACGAAGAACGAACAGACGAAGAACGAACAGACGGAAAACGAACAGACGGAAAACGAACAGACGGAGAAAGAACAGACGAAGAACGAACAGACGAAGAACGAACAGACGGAAAAGGAACAGACGGAGAACGAACAGATGAAGAACGAACAGACGGAGAACGAACAGACGAAGAAGGAACAGACGAAGAACGAACAGACGGAAAACGAACAGACGGAGAAAGAACAGACGAAGAACGAACAGACGGCGAACGAACAGACGAAGAAAGAACAGACGAAGAACGAACAGACGAAGAACGAACAGACGAAGAAAGAACAGACGAAGAACGAACAGACGAAGAACGAACAGACGAAGAACGAACAGACGGAGAACGAACAGACGAAGAAGGAACAGACGAAGAAAGAACAGACGAAGAACGAACGGAAGAAGAACGAACAGACGAAGAAGGAACAGACGGCGAACGAACAGACGAAGAACGAACAGACGAAGAAAGAACAGACGAAGAACGAACAGACGAAGAACGAACGGACGAAGAAAGAACAGACGGCGAACGAACAGACAAAGAAAGAACAGACGAAGAACGAACAGACGAAGAACGAACAGACGAAGAAAGAACAGACGAAGAACGAACAGACGAAGAACGAACAGATGAAGAAGGAACAGACGGCGAACGAACAGACGAAGAAAGAATAGACGAAGAACGAACGGAAGAAGAACGAACCGACGAAGAACGAACAGACGGAGAACGAACAGATGAAGTAGGAACAGACGGCGAACGAACAGACGAAGAAAGAACAGACGAAGAACGAACGGAAGAAGAACGAACAGACGAAGAACGAACGGACGAAAAACGAACAGACGAAGAACGAACAGACGGAGAACGAACGGACGAAGAACGAACAGACGAAGAACGAACGGACGAAGAAAGAACAGACGGCGAACGAACAGACAAAGAAAGAACAGACGAAGAACGAACAGACGAAGAACGAACAGACGAAGAAAGAACAGACGAAGAACGAACAGACGAAGAACGAACAGATGAAGAACGAACAGACGGAGAACGAACAGACGAAGAAGGAACAGACGAAAAAGGAACAGACGGAGAACGAACAGACGAAGAAAGAACAGACGGCGAACGAACAGACAAAGAAAGAACAGACGAAGAACGAACAGACGAAGAACGAACAGACGAAGAACGAACAGACGAAGAACGAACAGACGAAGAACGAACAGACGAAGATCGAACAGACGAAGAACGAACAGAAGAAGAACGAACAGACGAAGAACGAACAGACGGAGAACGAACAGACGAAGAAAGAACAGACGGCGAACGAACAGACAAAGAAAGAACAGACGAAGAACGAACAGACGAAGAACGAACAGACGGAGAACGAACAGACGAAGAAGGAACAGACGAAGAAAGAGCAGACGAAGAACGAACGGAAGAAGAACGAACAGACGAAAAAGGAACAGACGGAGAACGAACAGACGAAGAAAGAACAGACGAAGAACGAACATACGAAAAAGGAACAGACGGAGAACGAACAGACGAAGAAGGAACGGACGAAGAACGAACAGACGAAGATCGAACAGACGAAGAACGAACAGACGAAAAAGGAACAGACGGAGAACGAACAGACTAAGAAAGAACAGACGAAGAACGAACAGACGAAGAACGAACAGACGAAGAACGAACAGACGGAGAACGAACAGATGAAGAAGGAACAGACGGCGAACGAACAGACGAAGAAAGAACAGACGAAGAACGAACGGAAGAAAAACGAACAGACGAAGAACGAACAGACGGAGAACGAACAGACGAAGAAGGAACAGACGAAGAACGAACAGAAGAAGAACGAACAGACGAAGAACGAACAGACGGAGAACGAACAGACGAAGAAAGAACAGACGGCGAACGAACAGACAAAGAAAGAACAGACGAAGAACGAACAGACGAAGAACGAACAGACGGAGAACGAACAGACGAAGAAGGAACAGACGAAGAAAGAGCAGACGAAGAACGAACGGAAGAAGAACGAACAGACGAAAAAGGAACAGACGGAGAACGAACAGACGAAGAAAGAACAGACGAAGAACGAACAGACGAAGAACGAACAGACGGAAAACGAACAGACGGAAAACGAACAGACGGAGAAAGAACAGACGAAGAACGAACAGACGAAGAACTAACAGACGGAAAACGAACAGACGGAGAAAGAACAGACGAAGAACGAACAGACGGCGAACGAACAGACGAAGAAAGAACAGACGAAGAACGAACAGACGAAGAACGAACAGACGAAGAACGAACAGACGGAGAACGAACAGACGAAGAAGGAACAGACGAAGAAAGAACAGACGAAGAACGAACGGAAGAAGAACGAACAGACGAAGAAGGAACAGACGGCGAACGAACAGACGAAGAACGAACAGACGAAGAAAGAACAGACGAAGAACGAACAGACGAAGAACGAACAGACGAGGAAATAACATACGGCGAACGAACAGACGAAGAAGGAACAGACGGCGAACGAACAGACGAAGAAGGAACAGACGAAGAACGAACAGACGGAAAACGAACAGACGGAGAAAGAACAGACGAAGAACGAACAGACGAAGAACGAACAGACGGAAAACGAACAGACGGAGAAAGAACAGACGAAGAACGAACAGACGAAGAACGAACAGACGAAAAAGGAACAGACGGAGAACGAACAGACGAAGAAGGAACAGACGAAGAACGAACAGACGGAGAACGAACAGACGAAGAAGGAACAGACGAAGAAAGAACAGACGAAGAACGAACGGAAGAAAAACGAACAGACGAAGAACGAACAGACGAAGAACGAACAGACGAAGAACGAACAGACGAAGAACGAACAGACGAAGAACGAACAGACGGAGAACGAACAGACGAAGAAGGAACAGACGGCGAACGAACAGACGAAGAAAGAACAGACGAAGAACGAACAGACGAAGAACGAACAGACGAAGAACGAACAGACGAAGAAAGAACAGACGAAGAAAGAACAGACTAAGAACGAACAGACGAAGAACGAACAGACGAAGAACGAACAGACGAAGAACGAACAGACGGAGAACGAACAGACGAAGAAGGAACAGATGAAGAAAGAACAGACGAAGGACGAACGGAAGAAGAACGAACAGACGAAGAACGAACAGACGAAGAAAGAACAGACGAAGAACGAACAGACGAAGAACGAACAGACGAAGAACGAACAGACGGCGAACGAACAGACGAAGAAAGAACAGACGAAGAACGAACAGACGAAGAACGAACTGACGAAGAACGAACAGACGAAGAAAGAACAGACGAAGAACGAACAGACGAAGAACGAACAGACGGAGAAAGAACAGACGAAGAAAGAACAGACGAGGAACGAACAGACGAAGAAGGAACAGACGAAGAAAGAACAGACGAAGAACGAACGGAAGAAGAACGAACAGACGAAGAAGGAACAGACGGCGAACGAACAGACGAAGAAAGAACAGACGAAGAACGAACAGACGAAGAACGAACAGACGAAGAACGAACAGACGAAGAACGAACAGACGAAGAACGAACAGACGAAGAACGAACAGACGAAGAACGAACAGACGGAGCACGAACAGACGAAGAAGGAACAGACGGCGAACGAACAGACGAAGAAAGAACAGACGAAGAACGAACAGACGAAGAACGAACAGACGGAGAACGAACAGACGAAGAACGAACAGACGAAGAACGAACAGACGAAGAACGAACAGACGAAGAACGAACAGACGGAGAACGAACAGACGAAGAAAGAACAAACGAAGAACGAACAGACGAAGAACGAACAGACGAAGAACGAACAGACGGAGAACGAACAGACGAAGAAGGAACAGACGAAGAACGAACAGACGAAGAACGAACAAACGAAGAACGAACAGACGAAGAAGGAACAGACGGCGAACGAACAGACGAAGAAGGAACAGACGAAGAAAGAACAGACGAAGAACGAACAGACGAAGAACGAACACACGAAAAAGGAACAGACGGAGAACGAACAGACGAAGAAAGAACAGACGAAGAACGAACAGACGAAGAACGAACAGACGAAGAACGAACAGACGGAGCACGAACAGACGAAGAAGGAACAGACGGCGAACGAACAGACGAAGAAAGAACAGACGAAGAACGAACAGACGAAGAACGAACAGACGGAGAACGAAAAGACGAAGAAGGAACAGACGGCGAACGAACAGACGAAGAAGGAACAGACGAAGAACGAACAGACGGAAAACGAACAGACGGAGAAAGAACAGACGGAGAAAGAACAGACGAAGAACGAACAGACGAAGAACGAACACACGAAAAAGGAACAGACGGAGAACGAACAGACGAAGAAAGAACAGACGAAGAACGAACAGACGAAGAACGAACAGACGAAGAACGAACAGACGGAGCACGAACAGACGAAGAAGGAACAGACGGCGAACGAACAGACGAAGAAAGAACAGACGAAGAACGAACAGACGAAGAACGAACAGACGGAGAACGAACAGACGAAGAAGGAACAGACGAAGAACGAACAGACGAAGAACGAACAGACGAAGAACGAACAGACGGAGAACGAACAGACGAAGAAAGAACAAACGAAGAACGAACAGACGAAGAACGAACAGACGAAGAACGAACAGACAAAGAAAGAACAGACGAAGAACGAACAGACGAAGAAAGAACAGACGAAGAACGAACAGACGGAGAACGAACAGACGGAGAACGAACAGACGAAGAAGGAACAGACGGCGAACGAACAGACGAAGAAAGAACAGACGAAGAACGAACAGACGAAGAACGAACAGACGAAGAACGAACAGACGAAGAACGAACAGACGAAGAACGAACAGACGAAGAACGAACAGACGAAGAACGAACAGACGGAGCACGAACAGACGAAGAAGGAACAGACGGCGAACGAACAGACGAAGAAAGAACAGACGAAGAACGAACAGACGAAGAACGAACAGACGGAGAACGAACAGACGAAGAACGAACAGACGAAGAACGAACAGACGAAGAACGAACAGACGAAGAACGAACAGACGGAGAACGAACAGACGAAGAAAGAACAAACGAAGAACGAACAGACGAAGAACGAACAGACGAAGAACGAACAGACGGAGAACGAACAGACGAAGAAGGAACAGACGAAGAACGAACAGACGAAGAACGAACAAACGAAGAACGAACAGACGAAGAAGGAACAGACGGCGAACGAACAGACGAAGAAGGAACAGACGAAGAAAGAACAGACGAAGAACGAACGGAAGAAGAACGAACAGACGAAGAACGAACAGACGAAGAAGGAACAGACGAAGAAGGAACAGACGAAGAAAGAACAGACGAAGAACGAACAGACGAAGAACGAAAAGACGAAAAACGAACAGACGAAGAACGAACAGACTAAGAACGAACAGACTAAGAACGAACAGACGAAGAACGAACAGACGAAGAACGAACAGACGGAGAACGAACAGACGAAGAAGGAACAGACGGCGAACGAACAGACGAAGAAAGAACAGACGAAGAACGAACAGACGAAGAACGAACAAACGAAGAACGAACAGACGAAGGATTAACAGACGGCGAACGAACAGACGAAGAACGAACAGACGAAGAACGAACAGACGAAGAACGAACAGACGGAGAACGAACAGACGAAGAAGGAACAGACGGCGAACGAACAGACGAAGAAGGAACAGACGAAGAAAGAACAGACGAAGAACGAACAGACGAAGAACGAACAGACGAAAAACGAACAGACGAAAAACGAACAGACGAAGAACGAACAGACGAAGAACGAACAGACGAAGAACGAACAGACGAAGAACGAACAGGTGAAGAACGACCAGACGAAGAAGGAACAGACGGCGAACGAACAGACGAAGAAAGAACAGACGAAGAACGAACAGACGAAGAACGCACAGACGAAGAACGAACAGACGGAGAACGAACAGACGAAGAAAGAACAGACGAAGCACGAACAGAAGAAGAACGAACAGACGAAGAAAGAACAGACGAAGAAAGAACAGACGAAGAACGTCCAGACGAAGAACGAACAGACGAAGAACGAACAGACGAAGAACGAACGGACGAAGAACGAACAGACGGAGAACGAACAGACGAAGAAAGAACAGACGAAGAACGAACAGACGAAGAACGAACAGACGAAGAACGAACAGACGAAGAACGAACAGACGAAGAACGAACAAACGAAGAACGAACAGACGGAGAACGAACAGACGAAGAAAGAACAAACGAAGAACGAACAGACGAAGAACGAACAGACGAAGAACGAACAGACGGCGAACGAACAGACGAAGAAGGAACAGACGAAGAAAGAACAGACGAAGAACGAACAGACGAAGAACGAACAGACGAAAAACGAACAGACGAAGAACGAACAGACTAAGAACGAACAGACGAAGAACGAACAGACGAAGAACGAACAGACGAAGAACGAACAGACGGAGAACGAACAGACGAAGAAGGAACAGACGGCGAACGAACAGACGAAGAAAGAACAGACGAAGAACGAACAGACGAAGAACGCACAGACGAAGAACGAACAGACGGAGAACGAACAGACGAAGGATTAACAGACGGCGAACGAACAGACGAAGAAAGAACAGACGAAGAACGAACAGACGAAGAAAGAACAGACGAAGAACGAACAGACGAAGAACGAACAGACGAAGAACGAACAGACGAAGAAAGAACAGACGAAGAACGAACAGACGAAGAACGAACAGACGAAGAACGAACAGACGGAGAACGAACAGAAGAAGAAGGAGCAGACGAAGAAAGAACAGACGAAGAACGAACGGAAGAAGAACGAACAGACGAAGAAGGAACAGACGGCGAACGAACAGACGAAGAAAGAACAGACGAAGAACGAACAGACGAAGAACGAACAGACGAAGAAAGAACAGACGAAGAACGAACAGACGAAGAACGAACAGACGAAGAACGAACAGACGGAGAACGAACAGACGAAGAAGGAACAGACGAAGAACGAACAGACTAAGAACGAACAGACGGAGAGCGAACAGACGAAGGAGGAACAGACGGCGAACGAACAGACAAAGAAAGAACAGACGAAGAACGAACAGACGAAGAACGAACAGACGAAGAACGAACAGACGAAGAACGAACAGACGAAAAAGGAACAGACGGAGAACGAACAGACGAAGAACGAACAGACGGAGAACGAACAGATGAAGAACGAACAGACGAAGAACGAACAGACGAAGAACAAACAGACTAAGAACGAACAGACGGAGAGCGAACAGACGAAGGAGGAGCAGACGGCGAACGAACAGACAAAGAAAGAACAGACGAAGAACGAACAGACGAAGAACGAACAGACGAAGCACGAACAGACGAAGAACGAACACACGAAGAAAGAACAGACGAAGAACGAACAGACGAAGAACGAACAGAGGAAGAACGAACAGACGAAGAACGAACAGACGAAGAACGAACAGACGAAGAAGGAACACACGAAGAAAGAACAGACGAAGAACGAACAGACGAAGAACGAACGGACGACGATCGAACAGATGAAGAACGAACAGACGAAAAAGGAACAGACGGAGAACGAACAAACGAAGAAAGAACAGACGAAGAACGAACAGACGAAGAACGAACAGACGGAGAACGAACAGACGAAGAAAGAACAGACGAAGAACGAACAGACGAAGAACGAACAGACTAAGAACGACCAGACGGAGAGCGAACAGACGAAGGAGGAACAGACGGCGAACGAACAGACAAAGAAAGAACAGACGAAGAACGAACAGACGAAGAACGAACAGACGAAGAACGAACAGACGAAGAACGAACACACGAAGAAAGAACAGACGAAGAACGAACAGACGAAGAAAGAACAGACGAAGAACGAACAGACGGAGAACGAACAGACGAAGAAGGAACAGACGAAGAAATAACAGACGAAGAACGAACGGAAGAAGAACGAACAGACGAAAAAGGAACAGACGGAGAACGAACAGACAAAGAAAGAACAGACGAAGAACGAACAGACGAAGAAAGAACAGACGAAGAACGAACAGACGAAGAACGAACAGACTAAGAACGAACAGACGAAGAAAGAACAGACGAAGAACGAACGGAAGAAGAACGAACGGAAGAAGAACGAACAGACTAAGAACGAACAGACGGAGAGCGAACAGACGAAGGAGGAACAGACGGCGAACGAACAGACAAAGAAAGAACAGACGAAGAACGAACAGACGAAGAACGAACAGACGAAGAACGAACAGACGAAGAACGAACACACGAAGAAAGAACAGACGAAGAACGAACAGACGAAGAACGAACAGACTAAGAACGAACAGACGGAGAGCGAACAGACGAAGGAGGAACAGACGGCGAACGAACAGACAAAGAAAGAACAGACGAAGAACGAACAGACGAAGAACGAACAGACGAAGAACGAACAGACGAAGAACGAACACACGAAGAAAGAACAGACGAAGAACGAACAGACGAAGAACGAACAGACGAAGAACGAACAGACGGAGAACGAACAGACGAAGAAGGAACAGACGAAGAAAGAACAGACGAAGAACGAACGGAAGAAGAACGAACAGACGAAAAAGGAATAGACGGAGAACGAACAGACAAAGAAAGAACAGACGAAGAACGAACAGACGAAGAAAGAACAGACGAAGAACGAACAGACGAAGAACGAACAGACGAAGAACGAACAGACTAAGAACGAACAGACGGAGAGCGAACAGACGAAGGAGGAACAGACGGCGAACGAACAGACAAAGAAAGAACAGACGAAGAACGAACAGACGAAGAACGAACAGACGAAGAACGAACAGACGAAGAACGAACAGACGGAAAACGAACAGACGGAGAAAGAACAGAAGAAGAACGAACAGACGAAGAACGAACAGACGAAAAAGGAACAGACGGAAAACGAACAGACGAAGAACGAACAGACGAAGAACGAACAGACGGAGAACGAACAGACGAAGAAGGAACAGACGAAGAAAGAACAGACGAAGAACGAACGGAAGAAAAACGAACAGACGAAGAACGAACAGACGAAGAACGAACAGACGAAGAACGAACAGACGAAGAACGAACAGACGAAGAACGAACAGACGAAGAACGAACAGACGGAGAACGAACAGACGAAGAAGGAACAGACGGCGAACGAACAGACGAAGAAAGAACAGACGAAGAACGAACAGACGAAGAACGAACAGACGAAGAACGAACAGACGAAGAAAGAACAGACGAAGAAAGAACAGACGAAGAACGAACAGACGAAGAACGAACAGACGAAGAACGAACAGACGAAGAACGAACAGACGAAGAACGAACAGACGGAGAACGAACAGACGAAGAAGGAACAGACGAAGAAAGAACAGACGAAGAACGAACGGAAGAAGAACGAACAGACAAAGAACGAACAGACGAAGAAAGAACAGACGAAGAACGAACAGACGAAGAACGAACAGACGAAGAACGAACAGACGAAGAACGAACAGACGAAGAAGGAACAGACGGCGAACGAACAGACGAAGAAAGAACAGACGAAGAACGAACAGACGAAGAACGAACTGACGAAGAACGAACAGACGAAGAAAGAACAGACGAAGAACGAACAGACGAAGAAAGAACAGACAAGGAACGAACAGACGAAGAAGGAACAGACGAAGAAAGAACAGACGAAGAACGAACGGAAGAAGAACGAACAGACGAAGAAGGAACAGACGGCGAACGAACAGACGAAGAGAGAACAGACGAAGAACGAACAGACGAAGAACGAACAGACGAAGAACGAACAGACGAAGACCGAACAGACGAAGAAATAACAGACGGCGAACGAAAAGACGAAGAAGGAACAGACGGCGAACGAACAGACGAAGAAGGAACAGACGAAGAACGAACAGGCGGAAAACGAACAGACGGAGAAAGAACAGACGAAGAACGAACAGACGAAGAACGAACAGACGGAAAACGAACAGACGGAGAAAGAACAGACGAAGAACGAACAGACGAAGAACGAACACACGAAAAAGGAACAGACGGAGAACGAACAGACGAAGAAAGAACAGACGAAGAACGAACAGACGAAGAACGAACAGACGAAGAACGAACAGACGGAGCACGAACAGACGAAGAAAGAACAGACGAAGAACGAACAGACGAAGAACGAACAGACGGAGAACGAACAGACGAAGAAGGAACAGACGAAGAACGAACAGACGAAGAACGAACAGACGAAGAACGAACAGACGGAGAACGAACAGACGAAGAAAGAACAAACGAAGAACGAACAGACGAAGAACGAACAGACGAAGAACGAACAGACGGAGAACGAACAGACGAAGAAGGAACAGACGGCGAACGAACAGACGAAGAAAGAACAGACGAAGAACGAACAGACGAAGAACGAACAGACGAAGAACGAACAGACGAAGAACGAACAGACGAAGAACGAACAGACGAAGAACGAACAGACGGAGCACGAACAGACGAAGAAGGAACAGACGGCGAACGAACAGACGAAGAAAGAACAGACGAAGAACGAACAGACGAAGAACGAACAGACGGAGAACGAACAGACGAAGAAGGAACAGACGAAGAACGAACAGACGAAGAACGAACAGACGAAGAACGAACAGACGGAGAACGAACAGACGAAGAAAGAACAAACGAAGAACGAACAGACGAAGAACGAACAGACGAAGAACGAACAGACGGAGAACGAACAGACGAAGAAGGAACAGACGGCGAACGAACAGACGAAGAAAGAACAGACGAAGAACGAACAGACGAAGAACGAACAGACGAAGAACGAACAGACGAAGAACGAACAGACGAAGAACGAACAGACGAAGAACGAACAGACGGAGCACGAACAGACGAAGAAGGAACAGACGGCGAACGAACAGACGAAGAAAGAACAGACGAAGAACGAACAGACGAAGAACGAACAGACGGAGAACGAACAGACGAAGAACGAACAGACGAAGAACGAACAGACGAAGAACGAACAGACGAAGAACGAACAGACGGAGAACGAACAGACGAAGAAAGAACAAACGAAGAACGAACAGACGAAGAACGAACAGACGAAGAACGAACAGACAAAGAAAGAACAGACGAAGAACGAACAGACGAAGAAAGAACAGACGAAGAACGAACAGCCGAAGAACGAACAGACGGAGAACGAACAGACGAAGAAGGAACAGACGAAGAACGAACAGACGAAGAACGAACAAACGAAGAACGAACAGACGAAGAAGGAACAGACGGCGAACGAACAGACGAAGAAGGAACAGACGAAGAAAGAACAGACGAAGAACGAACGGAAGAAGAACGAACAGACGAAGAAGGAACAGACGGCGAACGAACAGACGAAGAAAGAACAGACGAAGAACGAACAGACGAAGAACGAACAGACGAAAAACGAACAGACGAAGAACGAACAGACTAAGAACGAACAGACGAAGAACGAACAGACGAAGAACGAACAGACGAAGAACGAACGGAAGAAGAACGAACAGACGAAGAAGGAACAGACGGCGAACGAACAGACGGAGAACGAACAGACGAAGAAGGAACAGACGGCGAACGAACAGACGAAGAAAGAACAGACGAAGAACGAACAGACGAAGAACGAACAGACGAAGAACGAACAGACGAAGAACGAACAGACGAAGAACGAACAGACGGAGCACGAACAGACGAAGAAGGAACAGACGGCGAACGAACAGACGAAGAAAGAACAGACGAAGAACGAACAGACGAAGAACGAACAGACGGAGAACGAACAAACGAAGAACGAACAGACGAAGAACGAACAGACGAAGAACGAACAGACGAAGAACGAACAGACGGAGAACGAACAGACGAAGAAAGAACAAACGAAGAACGAACAGACGAAGAACGAACAGACGAAGAACGAACAGACAAAGAAAGAACAGACGAAGAACGAACAGACGAAGAAAGAACAGACGAAGAACGAACAGCCGAAGAACGAACAGACGGAGAACGAACAGACGAAGAAGGAACAGACGAAGAACGAACAGACGAAGAACGAACAAACGAAGAACGAACAGACGAAGAAGGAACAGACGGCGAACGAACAGACGAAGAAGGAACAGACGAAGAAAGAACAGACGAAGAACGAACGGAAGAAGAACGAACAGACGAAGAAGGAACAGACGGCGAACGAACAGACGAAGAAAGAACAGACGAAGAACGAACAGACGAAGAACGAACAGACGAAAAACGAACAGACGAAGAACGAACAGACTAAGAACGAACAGACGAAGAACGAACAGACGAAGAACGAACAGACGAAGAACGAACAGACGGAGAACGAACAGACGAAGAACGAACAGACGAAGAAAGAACAGACGAAGAACGAACAGACGAAGAACGAACAGACGAAGAACGAACAGACGAAGAACGAACAGACGAAGAACGAACAGACGAAGAACGAACAGACTAAGAACGAACAGACGAAGAACGAACAGACGAAGAACGAACAGACGGAGAACGAACAGACGAAGAAGGAACAGACGGCGAACGAACAGACGAAGAAAGAACAGACGAAGAACGAACAGACGAAGAACGAACAGACGAAGAAAGAACAGACGAAGAACGAACAGACGAAGAACGAACAGACGAAAAACGAACAGACGAAGAACGAACAGACTAAGAACGAACAGACGAAGAACGAACTGACGAAGAACGAACAGACGGAGAACGAACAGACGAAGAAGGAACAGACGGCGAACGAACAGACGAAGAAAGAACAGACGAAGAACGAACAGACGAAGAACGAACAGACGAAGAACGAACAGACGAAGAACGAACAGACGAAGAACGAACAGACGAAGAACGAACAGACGGAGCACGAACAGACGAAGAAGGAACAGACGGCGAACGAACAGACGAAGAAAGAACAGACGAAGAACGAACAGACGAAGAACGAACAGACGAAGAAAGAACAGACGAAGAACGAACAGCCGAAGAACGAACAGACGGAGAACGAACAGACGAAGAAGGAACAGACGAAGAACGAACAGACGAAGAACGAACAAACGAAGAACGAACAGACGAAGAAGGAACAGACGGCGAACGAACAGACGAAGAAGGAACAGACGAAGAAAGAACAGACGAAGAACGAACGGAAGAAGAACGAACGAAAGAAGAACGAACAGACTAAGAACGAACAGACGGAGAGCGAACAGACGAAGGAGGAACAGACGGCGAACGAACAGACAAAGAAAGAACAGACGAAGAACGAACAGACGAAGAACGAACAGACGAAGAACGAACAGACGAAGAACGAACACACGAAGAAAGAACAGACGAAGAACGAACAGACGAAGAACGAACAGACTAAGAACGAACAGACGGAGAGCGAACAGACGAAGGAGGAACAGACGGCGAACGAACAGACAAAGAAAGAACAGACGAAGAACGAACAGACGAAGAACGAACAGACGAAGAACGAACAGACGAAGAACGAACACACGAAGAAAGAACAGACGAAGAACGAACAGACGAAGAACGAACAGACGAAGAACGAACAGACGGAGAACGAACAGACGAAGAAGGAACAGACGAAGAAAGAACAGACGAAGAACGAACGGAAGAAGAACGAACAGACGAAAAAGGAATAGACGGAGAACGAACAGACAAAGAAAGAACAGACGAAGAACGAACAGACGAAGAAAGAACAGAAGAAGAACGAACAGACGAAGAACGAACAGACGAAGAACGAACAGACTAAGAACGAACAGACGGAGAGCGAACAGACGAAGGAGGAACAGACGGCGAACGAACAGACAAAGAAAGAACAGACGAAGAACGAACAGACGAAGAACGAACAGACGAAGAACGAACAGACGAAGAACGAACAGACGGAAAACGAACAGACGGAGAAAGAACAGACGAAAAACGAACAGACGAAGAACGAACAGACGAAAAAGGAACAGACGGAAAACGAACAGACGAAGAACGAACAGACGAAGAACGAACAGACGGAGAACGAACAGACGAAGAAGGAACAGACGAAGAAAGAACAGACGAAGAACGAACGGAAGAAAAACGAACAGACGAAGAACGAACAGACGAAGAACGAACAGACGAAGAACGAACAGACGAAGAACGAACAGACGAAGAACGAACAGACGAAGAACGAACAGACGAAGAACGAACAGACGGAGAACGAACAGACGAAGAAGGAACAGACGGCGAACGAACAGACGAAGAAAGAACAGACGAAGAACGAACAGACGAAGAACGAACAGACGAAGAACGAACAGACGAAGAAAGAACAGACGAAGAAAGAACAGACGAAGAACGAACAGACGAAGAACGAACAGACGAAGAACGAACAGACGAAGAACGAACAGACGAAGAACGAACAGACGAAGAACGAACAGACGGAGAACGAACAGACGAAGAAGGAACAGACGAAGAAAGAACAGACGAAGAACGAACGGAAGAAGAACGAACAGACGAAGAACGAACAGACGAAGAAAGAACAGACGAAGAACGAACAGACGAAGAACGAACAGACGAAGAACGAACAGACGAAGAACGAACAGACGAAGAAGGAACAGACGGCGAACGAACAGACGAAGAAAGAACAGACGAAGAACGAACAGACGAAGAACGAACAGACGAAGAACGAACAGACGAAGAAAGAACAGACGAAGAAAGAACAGACAAGGAACGAACAGACGAAGAAGGAACAGACGAAGAAAGAACAGACGAAGAACGAACGGAAGAAGAACGAACAGACGAAGAAGGAACAGACGGCGAACGAACAGACGAAGAAAGAACAGACGAAGAACGAACAGACGAAGAACGAACAGACGAAGAACGAACAGACGAAGACCGAACAGACGAAGAAATAACAGACGGCGAACGAAAAGACGAAGAAGGAACAGACGGCGAACGAACAGACGAAGAAGGAACAGACGAAGAACGAACAGGCGGAAAACGAACAGACGGAGAAAGAACAGACGAAGAACGAACAGACGAAGAACGAACAGACGGAAAACGAACAGACGGAGAAAGAACAGACGAAGAACGAACAGACGAAGAACGAACACACGAAAAAGGAACAGACGGAGAACGAACAGACGAAGAAAGAACAGACGAAGAACGAACAGACGAAGAACGAACAGACGAAGAACGAACAGACGGAGCACGAACAGACGAAGAAAGAACAGACGAAGAACGAACAGACGAAGAACGAACAGACGGAGAACGAACAGACGAAGAAGGAACAGACGAAGAACGAACAGACGAAGAACGAACAGACGAAGAACGAACAGACGGAGAACGAACAGACGAAGAAAGAACAAACGAAGAACGAACAGACGAAGAACGAACAGACGAAGAACGAACAGACGGAGAACGAACAGACGAAGAAGGAACAGACGGCGAACGAACAGACGAAGAAAGAACAGACGAAGAACGAACAGACGAAGAACGAACAGACGAAGAACGAACAGACGAAGAACGAACAGACGAAGAACGAACAGACGAAGAACGAACAGACGGAGCACGAACAGACGAAGAAGGAACAGACGGCGAACGAACAGACGAAGAAAGAACAGACGAAGAACGAACAGACGAAGAACGAACAGACGGAGAACGAACAGACGAAGAAGGAACAGACGAAGAACGAACAGACGAAGAACGAACAGACGAAGAACGAACAGACGGAGAACGAACAGACGAAGAAAGAACAAACGAAGAACGAACAGACGAAGAACGAACAGACGAAGAACGAACAGACGGAGAACGAACAGACGAAGAAGGAACAGACGGCGAACGAACAGACGAAGAAAGAACAGACGAAGAACGAACAGACGAAGAACGAACAGACGAAGAACGAACAGACGAAGAACGAACAGACGAAGAACGAACAGACGAAGAACGAACAGACGAAGAAGGAACAGACGGCGAACGAACAGACGAAGAAAGAACAGACGAAGAACGAACAGACGAAGAACGAACAGACGAAGAACGAACAGACGGAGAACGAACAGACGAAGAAAGAACAAACGAAGAACGAACAGACGAAGAACGAACAGACGAAGAACGAACAGACGGAGAACGAACAGACGAAGAAGGAACAGACGGCGAACGAACAGACGAAGAAAGAACAGACGAAGAACGAACAGACGAAGAACGAACAGACGAAGAACGAACAGACGAAGAACGAACAGACGAAGAACGAACAGACGGAGAACGAACAGACGAAGAAGGAACAGACGGCGAACGAACAGACGAAGAAAGAACAGACGAAGAACGAACAGACGAAGAACGAACAGACGGAGAACGAACAGACGAAGAACGAACAGACGAAGAACGAACAGACGAAGAACGAACAGACGAAGAACGAACAGACGGAGAACGAACAGACGAAGAAAGAACAAACGAAGAACGAACAGACGAAGAACGAACAGACGAAGAACGAACAGACAAAGAAAGAACAGACGAAGAACGAACAGACGAAGAAAGAACAGACGAAGAACGAACAGCCGAAGAACGAACAGACGGAGAACGAACAGACGAAGAAGGAACAGACGAAGAACGAACAGACGAAGAACGAACAAACGAAGAACGAACAGACGAAGAAGGAACAGACGGCGAACGAACAGACGAAGAAGGAACAGACGAAGAAAGAACAGACGAAGAACGAACGGAAGAAGAACGAACAGACGAAGAACGAACAGACGAAGAAGGAACAGACGGCGAAAGAACAGACGAAGAAAGAACAGACGAAGAACGAACAGACGAAGAACGAACAGACGAAAAACGAACAGACGAAGAACGAACAGACTAAGAACGAACAGACGAAGAACGAACAGACGAAGAACGAACAGACGAAGAACGAACAGACGGAGAACGAACAGACGAAGAACGAACAGACGAAGAAAGAACAGACGAAGAACGAACAGACGGAGAACGAACAGACGAAGAACGAACAGACGAAGAACGAACAGACGGAGAACGAACAGACGAAGAAAGAACAAACGAAGAACGAACAGACGAAGAACGAACAGACGAAGAACGAACAGACGAAGAACGAACAGACGGAGAACGAACAGACGAAGAAAGAACAAACGAAGAACGAACAGACGAAGAACGAACAGACGAAGAACGAACAGACGGAGAACGAACAGACGAAGAAGGAACAGACGGCGAACGAACAGACGAAGAAAGAACAGACGAAGAACGAACAGACGAAGAACGAACAGACGAAGAACGAACAGACGAAGAACGAACAGACGAAGAACGAACAGACGGAGAACGAACAGACGAAGAACGAACAGACGAAGAAAGAACAGACGAAGAACGAACAGACGAAGAACGAACAGACGAAGAACGAACAGACGAAGAACGAACAGACGGAGCACGAACAGACGAAGAAGGAACAGACGGCGAACGAACAGACGAAGAAAGAACAGACGAAGAACGAACAGACGAAGAACGAACAGACGGAGAACGAACAGACGAAGAACGAACAGACGAAGAACGAACAGACGAAGAACGAACAGACGAAGAACGAACAGACGGAGAACGAACAGACGAAGAAAGAACAAACGAAGAACGAACAGACGAAGAACGAACAGACGAAGAACGAACAGACAAAGAAAGAACAGACGAAGAACGAACAGACGAAGAAAGAACAGACGAAGAACGAACAGCCGAAGAACGAACAGACGGAGAACGAACAGACGAAGAACGAACAGACAAAGAAAGAACAGACGAAGAACGAACAGACGAAGAAAGAACAGACGAAGAAAGAACAGACGAAGAACGAACAGACGAAGAACGAACAGACGAAAAACGAACAGACGAAGAACGAACAGACTAAGAACGAACAGACGAAGAACGAACAGACGAAGAACGAACAGACGAAGAACGAACAGACGGAGAACGAACAGACGAAGAACGAACAGACGAAGAAAGAACAGACGAAGAACGAACAGACGGAGAACGAACAGACGAAGAACGAACAGACGAAGAACGAACAGACGGAGAACGAACAGACGAAGAAAGAACAAACGAAGAACGAACAGACGAAGAACGAACAGACGAAGAACGAACAGACGAAGAACGAACAGACGGAGAACGAACAGACGAAGAAAGAACAAACGAAGAACGAACAGACGAAGAACGAACAGACGAAGAACGAACAGACGGAGAACGAACAGACGAAGAAGGAACAGACGGCGAACGAACAGACGAAGAAGGAACAGACGAAGAAAGAACAGACGAAGAACGAACGGAAGAAGAACGAACAGACGAAGAAGGAACAGACGGCGAACGAACAGACGAAGAAAGAACAGACGAAGAACGAACAGACGAAGAACGAACAGACGAAAAACGAACAGACGAAGAACGAACAGACTAAGAACGAACAGACGAAGAACGAACAGACGAAGAACGAACAGACGAAGAACGAACAGACGGAGAACGAACAGACGAAGAACGAACAGACGAAGAAAGAACAGACGAAGAACGAACAGACGGAGAACGAACAGACGAAGAAGGAACAGACGGCGAACGAACAGACGAAGAAAGAACAGACGAAGAACGAACAGACGAAGAACGAACAGACGAAGAACGAACAGACGAAGAACGAACAGACGAAGAACGAACAGACGAAGAACGAACAGACGAAGAAAGAACAGACGAAGAACGAACAGCCGAAGAACGAACAGACGGAGAACGAACAGACGAAGAAGGAACAGACGAAGAACGAACAGACGAAGAACGAACAAACGAAGAACGAACAGACGAAGAAGGAACAGACGGCGAACGAACAGACGAAGAAGGAACAGACGAAGAAAGAACAGACGAAGAACGAACGGAAGAAGAACGAACAGACGAAGAAGGAACAGACGGCGAACGAACAGACGGAGAACGAACAGACGAAGAAGGAACAGACGGCGAACGAACAGACGAAGAAAGAACAGACGAAGAACGAACAGACGAAGAACGACCAGACGAAGAACGAACAGACGAAGAACGAACAGACGAAGAAAGAACAGACGAAGAACGAACAGCCGAAGAACGAACAGACGGAGAACGAACAGACGAAGAAGGAACAGACGAAGAAAGAACAGACGAAGAACGAACAGACGAAGAACGAACAGACGAAGAACGAACAGACGAAGAACGAACAGACGAAGAACGAACAGACTAAGAACGAACAGACGAAGAACGAACAGACGAAGAACGAACAGACGGAGAACGAACAGACGAAGAAGGAACAGACGGCGAACGAACAGACGAAGAAAGAACAGACGAAGAACGAACAGACGAAGAACGAACAGACGAAGAAAGAACAGACGAAGAACGAACAGACGAAGAACGAACAGACGAAAAACGAACAGACGAAGAACGAACAGACTAAGAACGAACAGACGAAGAACGAACAGACGAAGAACGAACAGACGGAGAACGAACAGACGAAGAAGGAACAGACGGCGAACGAACAGACGAAGAAAGAACAGACGAAGAACGAACAGACGAAGAACGAACAGACGAAGAACGAACAGACGAAGAACGAACAGACGGAGAACGAACAGACGAAGGATTAACAGACGGCGAACGAACAGACGAAGAAAGAACAGACGAAGAACGAACAGACGAAGAAAGAACAGACGAAGAACGAACAGACGAAGAACGAACAGACGAAGAACGAACAGACGAAGAAAGAACAGACGAAGAACGAACAGACGAAGACGAAACAGACGAAGAACGAACAGACGGAGAACGAACAGAAGAAGGAGGAGCAGACGAAGAAAGAACAGACGTAGAACGAACGGAAGAAGAACGAACAGACGAAGAAGGAACAGACGGCGAACGAACAGACCAAGAAAGAACAGACGAAGAACGAGCAGACGAAGAACGAACAGACGAAGAAAGAACAGACGAAGAACGAACAGACGAAGAACGAACGGAAGAAGAACGAACAGACGAAGAAGGAACAGACGAAGAACGAACAGACGAAGAACGAACAAACGAAGAACGAACAGACGAAGAAGGAACAGACGGCGAACGAACAGACGAAGAAGGAACAGACGAAGAACGAACAGACGAAGAAGGAACAGACGGCGAACGAACAGACGAAGAAAGAACAGACGAAGAACGAACAGACGAAGAACGCACAGACGAAGAACGAACAGACGGAGAACGAACAGACGAAGAAGGAACAGACGAAGAAAGAACAGACGAAGAACGAACGGAAGAAGAACGAACAGACGAAGAAGGAACAGACGGCGAACGAACAGACCAAGAAAGAACAGACGAAGAACGAACAGACGAAGAACGAACAGACGAAGAAAGAACAGACGAAGAACGAACAGACGAAGAACGAACAGACGAAGAACGAACAGACGGAGAACGAACAGACGAAGAAGGAACAGACGAAGAACGAACAGACGAAGAACGAACAGACGAAGAAAGAACAGACGAAGAACGAACAGACGAAGAACGAACAGACGAAGAACGAACAGACGAAAAAGGAACAGACGGAGAACGAACAGACGAAGAACGAACAGACGGAGAACGAACAGATGAAGAACGAACAGACGAAGAACGAACAGACGAAGAACGAACAGACTAAGAACGAACAGACGGAGAGCGAACAGACGAAGGAGGAACAGACGGCGAACGAACAGACAAAGAAAGAACAGACGAAGAACGAACAGACGAAGAACGAACAGACGAAGAACGAACAGACGAAGAACGAACACACGAAGAAAGAACAGACGAAGAACGAACAGACGAAGAACGAACAGACGAAGAACGAACAGACGAAGAACGAACAGACGCAGAACGAACAGACGAAGAAGGAACACACGAAGAAAGAACAGACGAAGAACGAACAGACGAAGAACGAACAGACGAAGAACGAACAGACGGAGAACGAACAGACGATGAACGAACGGACGAAGAACGAACAGACGAAGAACGAACGGACGAAGATCGAACAGATGAAGAACGAACAGACGAAAAAGGAACAGACGGAGAACGAACAGACGAAGAAAGAACAGACGAAAAACGAACAGACGAAGAACGAACAGACGAAGAACGAACAGACTAAGAACGAACAGACGGAGAGCGAACAGACGAAGGAGGAACAGACGGCGAACGAACAGACAAAGAAAGAACAGACGAAGAACGAACAGACGAAGAACGAACAGACGAAGAACGAACAGACGAAGAACGAACACACGAAGAAAGAACAGACGAAGAACGAACAGACGAAGAACGAACAGACGAAGAACGAACAGACGGAGAACGAACAGACGAAGAAGGAACAGACGAAGAAAGAACAGACGAAGAACGAACGGAAGAAGAACGAACAGACGAAAAAGGAACAGACGGAGAACGAACAGACAAAGAAAGAACAGACGAAGAACGAACAGACGAAGAAAGAACAGACGAAGAACGAACAGACGAAGAACGAACAGACGAAGAACGAACAGACTAAGAACGAACAGACGGAGAGCGAACAGACGGAGAGCGAACAGACGAAGGAGGAACAGACGGCGAACGAACAGACAAAGAAAGAACAGACGAAGAACGAACAGACGAAGAACGAACAGACGAAGAACGAACAGACGAAGAACGAACACACGAAGAAATAACAGACGAAGAACGAACAGACGAAGAACGAACAGACGAAGAACGAACAGACGGAGAACGAACAGACGAAAAAAGAACAGACGGAGAACGAACAGATAAAGAAAGAACAGACGAAGAACGAACAGACGAAGAACGAACAGACGAAGAACGACCAGACTAAGAACGAACAGACGGAGAGCGAACAGACGGAGAGCGAACAGACGAAGGAGGAACAGACGGCGAACGAACAGACAAAGAAAGAACAGACGAAGAACGAACAGACGAAGAACGAACAGACGAAGAACGAACAGACTAAGAACGAACAGACGAAGAACGAACAGACGAAGAACGAACAGACGGAGAACGAACAGACGAAGAAGGAACAGACGGCGAACGAACAGACGAAGAAAGAACAGACGAAGAACGAACAGACGAAGAACGAACAGACGAAGAAAGAACAGACGAAGAACGAACAGACGAAGAACGAACAGACGAAAAACGAACAGACGAAGAACGAACAGACTAAGAACGAACAGACGAAGAACGAACAGACTAAGAACGAACAGACGGAGAGCGAACAGACGGAGAGCGAACAGACGAAGGAGGAACAGACTTCGAACGAACAGACAAAGAAAGAACAGACGAAGAACGAACAGACGAAGAACGAACAGACGAAGAACGAACAGACTAAGAACGAACAGACGAAGAACGAACAGACGAAGAACGAACAGACGGAGAACGAACAGACGAAGAAGGAACAGACGGCGAACGAACAGACGAAGAAAGAACAGACGAAGAACGAACAGACGAAGAACGAACAGACGAAGAAAGAACAGACGAAGAACGAACAGACGAAGAACGAACAGACGAAAAACGAACAGACGAAGAACGAACAGACTAAGAACGAACAGACGAAGAACGAACAGACGAAGAACGAACAGACGGAGAACGAACAGACGAAGAAGGAACAGACGGCGAACGAACAGACGAAGAAAGAACAGACGAAGAACGAACAGACGAAGAACGAACAGACGAAGAACGAACAGACGAAGAACGAACAGACGAAGAACGAACAGACGGAGCACGAACAGACGAAGAAGGAACAGACGGCGAACGAACAGACGAAGAAAGAACAGACGAAGAACGAACAGACGAAGAACGAACAGACGGAGAACGAACAGACGAAGAACGAACAGACGAAGAACGAACAGACGAAGAACGAACAGACGAAGAACGAACAGACGGAGAACGAACAGACGAAGAAAGAACAAACGAAGAACGAACAGACGAAGAACGAACAGACGAAGAACGAACAGACAAAGAAAGAACAGACGAAGAACGAACAGACGAAGAAAGAACAGACGAAGAACGAACAGCCGAAGAACGAACAGACGGAGAACGAACAGACGAAGAAGGAACAGACGAAGAACGAACAGACGAAGAACGAACAAACGAAGAACGAACAGACGAAGAAGGAACAGACGGCGAACGAACAGACGAAGAAGGAACAGACGAAGAACGAACAGACGAAGAAGGAACAGACGGCGAACGAACAGACGAAGAAAGAACAGACGAAGAACGAACAGACGAAGAACGCACAGACGAAGAACGAACAGACGGAGAACGAACAGACGAAGGATTAACAGACGGCGAACGAACAGACGAAGAAAGAACAGACGAAGAACGAACAGACGAAGAAAGAACAGACGAAGAACGAACAGACGAAGAAGGAACAGACGGCGAACGAACAGACGAAGAAAGAACAGACGAAGAACGAACAGACGAAGAACGAACAGACGAAAAACGAACAGACGAAGAACGAACAGACTAAGAACGAACAGACGAAGAACGAACAGACGAAGAACGAACAGACGAAGAACGAACAGACGGAGAACGAACAGACGAAGAAGGAACAGACGGCGAACGAACAGACGAAGAAAGAACAGACGAAGAACGAACAGACGAAGAACGCACAGACGAAGAACGAACAGACGGAGAACGAACAGACGAAGGATTAACAGACGGCGAACGAACAGACGAAGAAAGAACAGACGAAGAACGAACAGACGAAGAACGAACAGACGAAGAACGAACAGACGAAGAAAGAACAGACGAAGAACGAACAGACGAAGAACGAACAGACGAAGAACGAACAGACGGAGAACGAACAGAAGAAGAAGGAGCAGACGAAGAAAGAACAGACGTAGAACGAACGGAAGAAGAACGAACAGACGAAGAAGGAACAGACGGCGAACGAACAGACCAAGAAAGAACAGACGAAGAACGAACAGACGAAGAACGAACAGACGAAGAAAGAACAGACGAAGAACGAACAGACGAAGAACGAACGGAAGAAGAACGAACAGACGAAGAAGGAACAGACGAAGAACGAACAGACGAAGAACGAACAAACGAAGAACGAACAGACGAAGAAGGAACAGACGGCGAACGAACAGACGAAGAAGGAACAGACGAAGAACGAACAGACGAAGAAGGAACAGACGGCGAACGAACAGACGAAGAAAGAACAGACGAAGAACGAACAGACGAAGAACGCACAGACGAAGAACGAACAGACGGAGAACGAACAGACGAAGAAGGAACAGACGAAGAAAGAACAGACGAAGAACGAACGGAAGAAGAACGAACAGACGAAGAAGGAACAGACGGCGAACGAACAGACCAAGAAAGAACAGACGAAGAACGAACAGACGAAGAACGAACAGACGAAGAAAGAACAGACGAAGAACGAACAGACGAAGAACGAACAGACGAAGAACGAACAGACGGAGAACGAACAGACGAAGAAGGAACAGACGAAGAACGAACAGACGAAGAACGAACAGACGAAGAAAGAACAGACGAAGAACGAACAGACGAAGAACGAACAGACGAAGAACGAACAGACGAAAAAGGAACAGACGGAGAACGAACAGACGAAGAACGAACAGACGGAGAACGAACAGATGAAGAACGAACAGACGAAGAACGAACAGACGAAGAACGAACAGACTAAGAACGAACAGACGGAGAGCGAACAGACGAAGGAGGAACAGACGGCGAACGAACAGACAAAGAAAGAACAGACGAAGAACGAACAGACGAAGAACGAACAGACGAAGAACGAACAGACGAAGAACGAACACACGAAGAAAGAACAGACGAAGAACGAACAGACGAAGAACGAACAGACGAAGAACGAACAGACGAAGAACGAACAGACGCAGAACGAACAGACGAAGAAGGAACACACGAAGAAAGAACAGACGAAGAACGAACAGACGAAGAACGAACAGACGAAGAACGAACAGACGGAGAACGAACAGACGATGAACGAACGGACGACGAACGAACAGACGAAGAACGAACGGACGAAGATCGAACAGATGAAGAACGAACAGACGAAAAAGGAACAGACGGAGAACGAACAGACGAAGAAAGAACAGACGAAAAACGAACAGACGAAGAACGAACAGACGAAGAACGAACAGACTAAGAACGAACAGACGGAGAGCGAACAGACGAAGGAGGAACAGACGGCGAACGAACAGACAAAGAAAGAACAGACGAAGAACGAACAGACGAAGAACGAACAGACGAAGAACGAACAGACGAAGAACGAACACACGAAGAAAGAACAGACGAAGAACGAACAGACGAAGAACGAACAGACGAAGAACGAACAGACGGAGAACGAACAGACGAAGAAGGAACAGACGAAGAAAGAACAGACGAAGAACGAACGGAAGAAGAACGAACAGACGAAAAAGGAACAGACGGAGAACGAACAGACAAAGAAAGAACAGACGAAGAACGAACAGACGAAGAAAGAACAGACGAAGAACGAACAGACGAAGAACGAACAGACGAAGAACGAACAGACTAAGAACGAACAGAGGGAGAGCGAACAGACGGAGAGCGAACAGACGAAGGAGGAACAGACGGCGAACGAACAGACAAAGAAAGAACAGACGAAGAACGAACAGACGAAGAACGAACAGACGAAGAACGAACAGACGAAGAACGAACACACGAAGAAATAACAGACGAAGAACGAACAGACGAAGAACGAACAGACGAAGACCGAACAGACGGAGAACGAACAGACGAAAAAAGAACAGACGGAGAACGAACAGATAAAGAAAGAACAGACGAAGAACGAACAGACGAAGAACGAACAGACGAAGAACGACCAGACGAAAAAGGAACATACGAAAAAGGAACAGACGGAGAACGAACAGACGAAGAACGAACAGACGGAGAACGAACAGATGAAGTAGGAACAGACGGCGAACGAACAGACGAAGAAAGAACAGACGAAGAACGAACGGAAGAAGAACGAACAGACGAAGAACGAACGGACGAAAAACGAACAGACGAAGAACGAACAGACGGAGAACGAACAGACGATGAACGAACGGACGAAGAACGAACAGACGAAGAACGAACGGACGAAGATCGAACAGATGAAGAACGAACAGACGAAAAAGGAACAGACGGAGAACGAACAGACGAAGAAAGAACAGACGAAGAACGAACAGACGAAGAACGAACAGACGAAGAACGAACAGACGGAGAACGAACAGACGAAGAAGGAACAGACGGCGAACGAACAGACAAAGAAAGAACAGACGAAGAACGAACAGACGAAGAACGAACAGACGAAGAACGAACAGACGAAGAAAGAACAGACGAAGAACGAACAGACGAAGAACGACAGACGAAGAACGAACAGACGAAGAACGAACAGACGGAGAACGAACAGACGGAGAAGGAACAGACGAAGAAAGAACAGACGAAAAACGAACGGAAGAAGAACGAACAGACGAAAAAGGAACAGACGGAGAACGAACAGACGAAGAAAAAACAGACGAAGAATGAACAGACGAAGAACGAACAGACGAAAAAGGAACAGACGGAGAACGAACAGACGAATAAGGAACGGAAGAAGAACGAACAGACGAAAAAGGAACAGACGGAGAACGAACAGACGAAGAACGAACAGACGGAGAACGAACAGATGAAGTAGGAACAGACGGCGAACGAACAGACGAAGAAAGAACAGACGAAGAACGAACAGACGAAGAACGAACAGACGAAGAACGAACAGACGGAGAACGAACAGACGAAGAAGGAACAGACGAAGAAAGAACAGACGAAGAACGAACGGAAGAAGAACGAACAGACGAAAAAGGAACAGACGGAGAATGAACAGACAAAGAAAGAACAGACGAAGAACGAACAGACGAAGAAAGAACAGACGAAGAGCGAACAGACGGAGAGCGAACAGACGAAGGAGGAACAGACGGCGAACGAACAGACAAAGAAAGAACAGACGAAGAACGAACAGACGAAGAACGAACAGACGAAGAACGAACAGACGGAGAACGAACAGACGGAGAAGGAACAGATGAAGAAAGAACAGACGAAAAACGAACGGACGAAGAACGAACAGACGAAAAAGGAACAGACGGAGAACGAACAGACGAAGAAAGAACAGACGAAGAATGAACAGACGAAGAACGCACAGACGAAAAAGGAACAGACGGAGAACGAACAGACGAATAAGGAACGGAAGAAGAACGAACAGACGAAAAAGGAACAGACGGAGAACGAACAGACGAAGAACGAACAGACGGAGAACGAACAGATGAAGTAGGAACAGACGGCGAACGAACAGACGAAGAAAGAACAGACGAAGAACGAACAGACGAAGAACGAACAGACGAAGAACGAACAGACGGAGAACGAACAGACGAAGAAGGAACAGACGAAGAAAGAACAGACGAAGAACGAACGGAAGAAGAACGAACAGACGAAAAAGGAACAGACGGAGAATGAACAGACAAAGAAAGAACAGACGAAGAACGAACAGACGAAGAAAGAACAGACGAAGAGCGAACAGACGGAGAGCGAACAGACGAAGGAGGAACAGACGGCGAACGAACAGACAAAGAAAGAACAGACGAAGAACGAACAGACGAAGAACGAACAGACGAAGAACGAACAGACGGAGAACGAACAGACGGAGAAGGAACAGATGAAGAAAGAACAGACGAAAAACGAACGGACGAAGAACGAACAGACGAAAAAGGAACAGACGGAGAACGAACAGACGAAGAAAGAACAGACGAAGAATGAACAGACGAAGAACGCACAGACGAAAAAGGAACAGACGGAGAACGAACAGACGAATAAGGAACGGAAGAAGAACGAACAGACGAAAAAGGAACAGACGGAGAACGAACAGACGAAGAACGAACAGACGGAGAACGAACAGATGAAGTAGGAACAGACGGCGAACGAACAGACGAAGAAAGAACAGACGAAGAACGAACAGACGAAGAACGAACAGACGAAGAACGAACAGACGGAGAACGAACAGACGAAGAAGGAACAGACGAAGAAAGAACAGACGAAGAACGAACGGAAGAAGAACGAACAGACGAAAAAGGAACAGACGGAGAACGAACAGACAAAGAAAGAACAGACGAAGAACGAACAGACGAAGAAAGAACAGACGAAGAGCGAACAGACGGAGAGCGAACAGACGAAGGAGGAACAGACGGAGAACGAACAGATGAAGTAGGAACAGACGGCGAACGAACAGACGAAGAAAGAACAGACGAAGAACGAACAGACAAAGAAAGAACAGACGAAGAACGAACAGACGAAGAACGAACAGACGAAGAACGAACAGACGAAGAACGAACAGACGAAGAACGAACAGACGAAAAAGGAACAGACGGAGCACGAACAGACGAAGAAGGAACAGACGGCGAACGAACAGACGAAGAAAGAACAGACGAAGAACGAACAGACGAAGAAAGAACAGACGAAGAACGAACAGACAAAGAAAGAACAGACGAAGAACGAACAGACGAAGAACGAACAGACGAAGAACGAACAGACGAAGAACGAACAGACGAAGAACGAACAGACGAAAAAGGAACAGACGGAGCACGAACAGACGAAGAAGGAACAGACGGCGAACGAACAGACGAAGAAAGAACAGACGAAGAACGAACAGACGAAGAACGAACAGACGGAGAACGAACAGACGAAGAACGAACAGACGAAGAACGAACAGACGAAGAACGAACAGACGAAGAACGAACAGACGGAGAACGAACAGACGAAGAAAGAACAAACGAAGAACGAACAGACGAAGAACGAACAGACGAAGAACGAACAGACAAAGAAAGAACAGACGAAGAACGAACAGACGAAGAAAGAACAGACGAAGAACGAACAGCCGAAGAACGAACAGACGGAGAACGAACAGACGAAAAAGGAACAGACGGAGCACGAACAGACGAAGAAGGAACAGACGGCGAACGAACAGACGAAGAAAGAACAGACGAAGAACGAACAGACGAAGAACGAACAGACGGAGAACGAACAGACGAAGAACGAACAGACGAAGAACGAACAGACGAAGAACGAACAGACGAAGAACGAACAGACGAAAAAGGAACAGACGGAGCACGAACAGACGAAGAAGGAACAGACGGCGAACGAACAGACGAAGAAAGAACAGACGAAGAACGAACAGACGAAGAACGAACAGACGGAGAACGAACAGACGAAGAACGAACAGACGAAGAACGAACAGACGAAGAACGAACAGACGAAGAACGAACAGACGGAGAACGAACAGACGAAGAAAGAACAAACGAAGAACGAACAGACGAAGAACGAACAGACGAAGAACGAACAGACAAAGAAAGAACAGACGAAGAACGAACAGACGAAGAACGAACAGACGAAGAACGAACAGACGAAGAACGAACAGACGAAGAACGAACAGACGAAAAAGGAACAGACGGAGCACGAACAGACGAAGAAGGAACAGACGGCGAACGAACAGACGAAGAAAGAACAGACGAAGAACGAACAGACGAAGAACGAACAGACGGAGAACGAACAGACGAAGAACGAACAGACGAAGAACGAACAGACGAAGAACGAACAGACGGAGAACGAACAGACGAAGAAAGAACAAACGAAGAACGAACAGACGAAGAACGAAAAGACGAAAAACGAACAGACGAAGAACGAACAGACTAAGAACGAACAGACGAAGAACGAACAGACGAAGAACGAACAGACGAAGAACGAACAGACGAAAAAGGAACAGACGGAGCACGAACAGACGAAGAAGGAACAGACGGCGAACGAACAGACGAAGAAAGAACAGACGAAGAACGAACAGACGAAGAACGAACAGACGGAGAACGAACAGACGAAGAACGAACAGACGAAGAACGAACAGACGAAGAAAGAACAGACGAAGAACGAACAGACGAAGAACGAACAGACGGAGAACGAACAGACGAAGAACGAACAGACGAAGAACGAACAGACGGAGAACGAACAGACGAAGAAAGAACAAACGAAGAACGAACAGACGAAGAACGAACAGACGAAGAACGAACAGACAAAGAAAGAACAGACGAAGAACGAACAGACGAAGAACGAACAGACGAAGAACGAACAGACGAAGAACGAACAGACGAAGAACGAACAGACGAAAAAGGAACAGACGGAGCACGAACAGACGAAGAACGAACAGACGGAGAACGAACAGATGAAGTAGGAACAGACGGCGAACGAACAGACGAAGAAAGAACAGACGAAGAACGAACAGACAAAGAAAGAACAGACGAAGAACGAACAGACGAAGAACGAACAGACGAAGAACGAACAGACGAAGAACGAACAGACGAAAAAGGAACAGACGGAGCACGAACAGACGAAGAAGGAACAGACGGCGAACGAACAGACGAAGAAAGAACAGACGAAGAACGAACAGACGAAGAACGAACAGACGGAGAACGAACAGACGAAGAACGAACAGACGAAGAACGAACAGACGAAGAACGAACAGACGAAGAACGAACAGACGGAGAACGAACAGACGAAGAAAGAACAAACGAAGAACGAACAGACGAAGAACGAACAGACGAAGAACGAACAGACAAAGAAAGAACAGACGAAGAACGAACAGACGAAGAAAGAACAGACGAAGAACGAACAGCCGAAGAACGAACAGACGGAGAACGAACAGATGAAGTAGGAACAGACGGCGAACGAACAGACGAAGAAAGAACAGACGAAGAACGAACAGACGAAGAACGAACAGACGGAGAACGAACAGACGAAGAACGAACAGACGAAGAACGAACAGACGAAGAACGAACAGACGAAGAACGAACAGACGGAGAATGAACAGACGAAGAAAGAACAAACGAAGAACGAACAGACGAAGAACGAACAGACGAAGAACGAACAGACAAAGAAAGAACAGACGAAGAACGAACAGACGAAGAAAGAACAGACGAAGAACGAACAGCCGAAGAACGAACAGACGAAGAACGAACAGACAAAGAAAGAACAGACGAAGAACGAACAGACGAAGAACGAACAGACGAAGAACGAACAGACGAAGAACGAACAGACGAAGAACGAACAGACGGAGAACGAACAGATGAAGTAGGAACAGACGGCGAACGAACAGACGAAGAAAGAACAGACGAAGAACGAACAGACAAAGAAAGAACAGACGAAGAACGAACAGACGAAGAACGAACAGACGAAGAACGAACAGACGAAGAACGAACAGACGAAGAACGAACAGACGAAAAAGGAACAGACGGAGCACGAACAGACGAAGAAGGAACAGACGGCGAACGAACAGACGAAGAAAGAACAGACGAAGAACGAACAGACGAAGAACGAACAGACGGAGAACGAACAGACGAAGAACGAACAGACAAAGAAAGAACAGACGAAGAACGAACAGACGAAGAAAGAACAGACGAAGAACGAACAGCCGAAGAACGAACAGACGGAGAACGAACAGACGAAGAAGGAACAGACGAAGAACGAACAGACGAAGAACGAACAAACGAAGAACGAACAGACGAAGAAGGAACAGACGGCGAACGAACAGACGAAGAAGGAACAGACGAAGAACGAACAGACGGAGAACGAACAGACGAAGAAAGAACAAACGAAGAACGAACAGACGAAGAACGAACAGACGAAGAACGAACAGACAAAGAAAGAACAGACGAAGAACGAACAGACGAAGAAAGAACAGACGAAGAACGAACAGCCGAAGAACGAACAGACGGAGAACGAACAGACGAAGAAGGAACAGACGAAGAACGAACAGACGAAGAACGAACAAACGAAGAACGAACAGACGAAGAAGGAACAGACGGCGAACGAACAGACGAAGAAGGAACAGACGAAGAAAGAACAGACGAAGAACGAACGGAAGAAGAACGAACAGACGAAGAACGAACGGACGAAAAACGAACAGACGAAGAACGAACAGACGGAGAACGAACAGACGATGAACGAACGGACGAAGAACGAACAGACGAAGAACGAACGGACGAAGATCGAACAGATGAAGAACGAACAGACGAAAAAGGAACAGACGGAGAACGAACAGACGAAGAAAGAACAGACGAAGAACGAACAGACGAAGAACGAACAGACGAAGAACGAACAGACGGAGAACGAACAGACGAAGAAGGAACAGACGGCGAACGAACAGACAAAGAAAGAACAGACGAAGAACGAACAGACGAAGAACGAACAGACGAAGAACGAACAGACGGAGAACGAACAGACGAAGAAAGAACAAACGAAGAACGAACAGACGAAGAACGAACAGACGAAGAACGAACAGACAAAGAAAGAACAGACGAAGAACGAACAGACGAAGAAAGAACAGACGAAGAACGAACAGCCGAAGAACGAACAGACGGAGAACGAACAGACGAAGAAGGAACAGACGAAGAACGAACAGACGAAGAACGAACAAACGAAGAACGAACAGACGAAGAAGGAACAGACGGCGAACGAACAGACGAAGAAGGAACAGACGAAGAAAGAACAGACGAAGAACGAACGGAAGAAGAACGAACAGACGAAGAACGAACGGACGAAAAACGAACAGACGAAGAACGAACAGACGGAGAACGAACAGACGATGAACGAACGGACGAAGAACGAACAGACGAAGAACGAACGGACGAAGATCGAACAGATGAAGAACGAACAGACGAAAAAGGAACAGACGGAGAACGAACAGACGAAGAAAGAACAGACGAAGAACGAACAGACGAAGAACGAACAGACGAAGAACGAACAGACGGAGAACGAACAGACGAAGAAGGAACAGACGGCGAACGAACAGACAAAGAAAGAACAGACGAAGAACGAACAGACGAAGAACGAACAGACGAAGAACGAACAGACGAAGAAAGAACAGACGAAGAACGAACAGACGAAGAACGAACAGACGAAGAACGAACAGACGGAGAAGGAACAGACGAAGAAAGAACAGACGAAAAACGAACGGAAGAAGAACGAACAGACGAAAAAGGAACAGACGGAGAACGAACAGACGAAGAAAGAACAGACGAAGAATGAACAGACGAAGAACGAACAGACGAAAAAGGAACAGACGGAGAACGAACAGACGAATAAGGAACGGAAGAAGAACGAACAGACGAAAAAGGAACAGACGGAGAACGAACAGACGAAGAACGAACAGACGGAGAACGAACAGATGAAGTAGGAACAGACGGCGAACGAACAGACGAAGAAAGAACAGACGAAGAACGAACAGACGAAGAACGAACAGACGAAGAACGAACAGACGGAGAACGAACAGACGAAGAAGGAACAGACGAAGAAAGAACAGACGAAGAACGAACGGAAGAAGAACGAACAGACGAAAAAGGAACAGACGGAGAACGAACAGACAAAGAAAGAACAGACGAAGAACGAACAGACGAAGAAAGAACAGACGAAGAGCGAACAGACGGAGAGCGAACAGACGAAGGAGGAACAGACGGCGAACGAACAGACAAAGAAAGAACAGACGAAGAACGAACAGACGAAGAACGAACAGACGAAGAACGAACAGACGGAGAAGGAAAAGATGAAGAAAGAACAGACGAAAAACGAACGGAAGAAGAACGAACAGACGAAAAAGGAACAGACGGAGAATGAACAGACGAAGAAAGAACAGACGAAGAATGAACAGACGAAGAACGAACAGACGAAAAAGGAACAGACGGAGAACGAACAGACGAATAAGGAACGGAAGAAGAACGAACAGACGAAAAAGGAACAGACGGAGAACGAACAGACGAAGAACGAACAGACGGAGAACGAACAGATGAAGTAGGAACAGACGGCGAACGAACAGACGAAGAAAGAACAGACGAAGAACGAACAGACGAAGAACGAACAGACGAAGAACGAACAGACGGAGAACGAACAGACGAAGAAGGAACAGACGAAGAAAGAACAGACGAAGAACGAACGGAAGAAGAACGAACAGACGAAAAAGGAACAGACGGAGAACGAACAGACAAAGAAAGAACAGACGAAGAACGAACAGACGAAGAAAGAACAGACGAAGAGCGAACAGACGGAGAGCGAACAGACGAAGGAGGAACAGACGGCGAACGAACAGACAAAGAAAGAACAGATGAAGAACGAACAGACGAAGAGCGAACAGACGAAGAACGAACAGACGAAGAACGAACAGACGAAGAACGAACAGACGAAAAAGGAACAGACGGAGCACGAACAGACGAAGAAGGAACAGACGGCGAACGAACAGACGAAGAAAGAACAGACGAAGAACGAACAGACGAAGAACGAACAGACGGAGAACGAACAGACGAAGAACGAACAGACGAAGAACGAACAGACGAAGAACGAACAGACGAAGAACGAACAGACGAAGAAGGAACACACGAAGAAAGAACAGACGAAGAACGAACAGACGAAGAACGAACAGACGAAGAACGAACAGACGGAGAACGAACAGACGATGAACGAACGGACGAAGAACGAACAGACGAAGAACGAACGGACGAAGATCGAACAGATGAAGAACGAACAGACGAAAAAGGAACAGACGGAGAACGAACAGACGAAGAAAGAACAGACGAAAAACGAACAGACGAAGAACGAACAGACGAAGAACGAACAGACTAAGAACGAACAGACGGAGAGCGAACAGACGAAGGAGGAACAGACGGCGAACGAACAGACAAAGAAAGAACAGACGAAGAACGAACAGACGAAGAACGAACAGACGAAGAACGAACAGACGAAGAACGAACACACGAAGAAAGAACAGACGAAGAACGAACAGACGAAGAACGAACAGACGAAGAACGAACAGACGGAGAACGAACAGACGAAGAAGGAACAGACGAAGAAAGAACAGACGAAGAACGAACGGAAGAAGAACGAACAGACGAAAAAGGAACAGACGGAGAACGAACAGACAAAGAAAGAACAGACGAAGAACGAACAGACGAAGAAAGAACAGACGAAGAACGAACAGACGAAGAACGAACAGACGAAGAACGAACAGACTAAGAACGAACAGACGAAGAACGAACACACGAAGAAATAACAGACGAAGAACGAACAGACGAAGAACGAACAGACGAAGAACGAACAGACGGAGAACGAACAGACGAAAAAAGAACAGACGGAGAACGAACAGATAAAGAAAGAACAGACGAAGAACGAACAGACGAAGAACGAACAGACGAAGAACGAACAGACGAAAAAGGAACAGACGAAAAAGGAACAGACGGAGAACGAACAGACGAAGAACGAACAGACGGAGAACGAACAGATGAAGTAGGAACAGACGGCGAACGAACAGACGAAGAAAGAACAGACGAAGAACGAACGGAAGAAGAACGAACAGACGAAGAACGAACGGACGAAAAACGAACAGACGAAGAACGAACAGACGGAGAACGAACAGACGATGAACGAACGGACGAAGAACGAACAGACGAAGAACGAACGGACGAAGATCGAACAGATGAAGAACGAACAGACGAAAAAGGAACAGACGGAGAACGAACAGACGAAGAAAGAACAGACGAAGAACGAACAGACGAAGAACGAACAGACGAAGAACGAACAGACGGAGAACGAACAGACGAAGAAGGAACAGACGGCGAACGAACAGACAAAGAAAGAACAGACGAAGAACGAACAGACGAAGAACGAACAGACGAAGAACGAACAGACGAAGAAAGAACAGACGAAGAACGAACAGACGAAGAACGAACAGACGAAGAACGAACAGACGAAGAACGAACAGACGGAGAACGAACAGACGGAGAAAGAACAGACGAAGAACGAACAGACGAAGAACGAACAGACGAAGAAAGAACAAACGAAGAACGAACAGACGAAGAACGAACAGACGAAGAACGAACAGACAAAGAAAGAACAGACGAAGAACGAACAGACGAAGAACGAACAGACGAAGAACGAACAGACGAAGAACGAACAGACAAAGAACGAACAGACGAAGAACGAACAGACGGAGAACGAACAGACGAAGAAAGAACAGACGAAGAACGAACAGACGAAGAACGAACAGACGAAGAAAGAACAAACGAAGAACGAACAGACGAAGAACGAACAGACGAAGAACGAACAGACAAAGAAAGAACAGACGAAGAACGAACAGACGAAGAACGAACAGACGGAGAACGAACAGACGGAGAAAGAACAGACGAAGAACGAACAGACGAAGAACGAACAGACGAAGAACGAACAGACGGAGAACGAACAGACGAAGAAAGAACAGACGAAGAACGAACAGACGAAGAACGAACAGACGAAGAAAGAACAAACGAAGAACGAACAGACGAAGAACGAACAGACGAAGAACGAACAGACAAAGAAAGAACAGACGAAGAACGAACAGACGAAGAACGAACAGACGAAGAACGAACAGACGAAGAACGAACAGACGAAGAACGAACAGACGAAAAAGGAACAGACGGAGCACGAACAGACGAAGAACGAACAGACGGAGAACGAACAGATGAAGTAGGAACAGACGGCGAACGAACAGACGAAGAAAGAACAGACGAAGAACGAACAGACGAAGAACGAACAGACGAAGAACGAACAGACGAAGAACGAACAGACGGAGAACGAACAGACGGAGAACGAACAGATAAAGAAAGAACAGACGAAGAACGAACAGACGAAGAAAGAACAGACGAAGAGCGAACAGACGGAGAGCGAACAGACGAAGGAGGAACAGACGGCGAACGAACAGACAAAGAAAGAACAGACGAAGAACGAACAGACGAAGAACGAACAGACGAAGAACGAACAGACGAAGAACGAACAGACGAAGAACGAACAGACGAAAAAGGAACAGACGGAGCACGAACAGACGAAGAAGGAACAGACGGCGAACGAACAGACGGCGAACGAACAGACGAAGAAAGAACAGACGAAGAACGAACAGACGAAGAACGAACAGACGGAGAACGAACAGACGAAGAACGAACAGACGAAGAACGAACAGACGAAGAACGAACAGACGAAGAACGAACAGACGAAAAAGGAACAGACGGCGAACGAACAGACGAAGAAAGAACAGACGAAGAACGAACAGACGAAGAACGAACAGACGGAGAACGAACAGACGAAGAACGAACAGACGAAGAACGAACAGACGAAGAACGAACAGACGAAGAACGAACAGACGGAGAACGAACAGACGAAGAAAGAACAAACGAAGAACGAACAGACGAAGAACGAACAGACGAAGAACGAACAGACAAAGAAAGAACAGACGAAGAACGAACAGACGAAGAAAGAACAGACGAAGAACGAACAGCCGAAGAACGAACAGACGGAGAACGAACAGACGAAGAAGGAACAGACGAAGAACGAACAGACGAAGAACGAACAAACGAAGAACGAACAGACGAAGAAGGAACAGACGGCGAACGAACAGACGAAGAAGGAACAGACGAAGAAAGAACAGACGAAGAACGAACGGAAGAAGAACGAACAGACGAAGAAGGAACAGACGGCGAACGAACAGACGAAGAAGGAACAGACGAAGAAAGAACAGACGAAGAACGAACAGACGAAGAACGAACAGACGAAGAACGAACAGACGAAGAACGAACAGACGGAGAACGAACAGACGAAGAAAGAACAAACGAAGAACGAACAGACGAAGAACGAACAGACGAAGAACGAACAGACAAAGAAAGAACAGACGAAGAACGAACAGACGAAGAAAGAACAGACGAAGAACGAACAGCCGAAGAACGAACAGACGGAGAACGAACAGACGAAGAAGGAACAGACGGCGAACGAACAGACGAAGAAAGAACAGACGAAGAACGAACAGACGAAGAACGAACAGACGGAGAACGAACAGACGAAGAACGAACAGACGAAGAACGAACAGACGAAGAACGAACAGACGAAGAACGAACAGACGAAGAAGGAACACACGAAGAAAGAACAGACGAAGAACGAACAGACGAAGAACGAACAGACGAAGAACGAACAGACGGAGAACGAACAGACGATGAACGAACGGACGAAGAACGAACAGACGAAGAACGAACGGACGAAGATCGAACAGATGAAGAACGAACAGACGAAAAAGGAACAGACGGAGAACGAACAGACGAAGAAAGAACAGACGAAAAACGAACAGACGAAGAACGAACAGACGAAGAACGAACAGACTAAGAACGAACAGACGGAGAGCGAACAGACGAAGGAGGAACAGACGGCGAACGAACAGACAAAGAAAGAACAGACGAAGAACGAACAGACGAAGAACGAACAGACGAAGAACGAACAGACGAAGAACGAACACACGAAGAAAGAACAGACGAAGAACGAACAGACGAAGAACGAACAGACGAAGAACGAACAGACGGAGAACGAACAGACGAAGAAGGAACAGACGAAGAAAGAACAGACGAAGAACGAACGGAAGAAGAACGAACAGACGAAAAAGGAACAGACGGAGAACGAACAGACAAAGAAAGAACAGACGAAGAACGAACAGACGAAGAAAGAACAGACGAAGAACGAACAGACGAAGAACGAACAGACGAAGAACGAACAGACTAAGAACGAACAGACGGAGAGCGAACAGACGGAGAGCGAACAGACGAAGGAGGAACAGACGGCGAACGAACAGACAAAGAAAGAACAGACGAAGAACGAACAGACGAAGAACGAACAGACGAAGAACGAACAGACGAAGAACGAACACACGAAGAAATAACAGACGAAGAACGAACAGACGAAGAACGAACAGACGAAGAACGAACAGACGGAGAACGAACAGACGAAAAAAGAACAGACGGAGAACGAACAGATAAAGAAAGAACAGACGAAGAACGAACAGACGAAGAACGAACAGACGAAGAACGAACAGACGAAAAAGGAACAGACGAAAAAGGAACAGACGAAGAACGAACAGACGGAGAACGAACAGACGAAGAAAGAACAGACGAAGAACGAACGGAAGAAGAACGAACAGACGAAGAACGAACGGACGAAAAACGAACAGACGAAGAACGAACAGACGGAGAACGAACAGACGATGAACGAACGGACGAAGAACGAACAGACGAAGAACGAACGGACGAAGATCGAACAGATGAAGAACGAACAGACGAAAAAGGAACAGACGGAGAACGAACAGACGAAGAAAGAACAGACGAAGAACGAACAGACGAAGAACGAACAGACGAAGAACGAACAGACGGAGAACGAACAGACGAAGAAGGAACAGACGGCGAACGAACAGACAAAGAAAGAACAGACGAAGAAAGAACAGACGAAGAACGAACGGAAGAAGAACGAACAGACGAAGAACGAACGGACGAAAAACGAACAGACGAAGAACGAACAGACGAAGAACGAACAGACGGAGAACGAACAGATGAAGTAGGAACAGACGGCGAACGAACAGACGAAGAAAGAACAGACGAAGAACGAACAGACGAAGAACGAACAGACGGAGAACGAACAGATGAAGTAGGAACAGACGGCGAACGAACAGACGAAGAAAGAACAGACGAAGAACGAACGGAAGAAGAACGAACAGACGAAGAACGAACGGACGAAAAACGAACAGACGAAGAACGAACAGACGGAGAACGAACAGACGATGAACGAACGGACGAAGAACGAACAGACGAAGAACGAACAGACGATGAACGAACGGACGAAGAACGAACAGACGAAGAACGAACGGACGAAGATCGAACAGATGAAGAACGAACAGACGAAAAAGGAACAGACGGAGAACGAACAGACGAAGAAAGAACAGACGAAAAACGAACAGACGAAGAACGAACAGACGAAGAACGAACAGACTAAGAACGAACAGACGGAGAGCGAACAGACGAAGGAGGAACAGACGGCGAACGAACAGACAAAGAAAGAACAGACGAAGAACGAACAGACGAAGAACGAACAGACGGAGAACGAACAGATGAAGTAGGAACAGACGGCGAACGAACAGACGAAGAAAGAACAGACGAAGAACGAACGGAAGAAGAACGAACAGACGAAGAACGAACGGACGAAAAACGAACAGACGAAGAACGAACAGACGAAGAACGAACAGACGGAGAACGAACAGATGAAGTAGGAACAGACGGCGAACGAACAGACAAAGAAAGAACAGACGAAGAACGAACAGACGAAGAACGAACAGACGGAGAACGAACAGATGAAGTAGGAACAGACGGCGAACGAACAGACGAAGAAAGAACAGACGAAGAACGAACGGAAGAAGAACGAACAGACGAAGAACGAACGGACGAAAAACGAACAGACGAAGAACGAACAGACGGAGAACGAACAGACGATGAACGAACGGACGAAGAACGAACAGACGAAGAACGAACGGACGAAGATCGAACAGATGAAGAACGAACAGACGAAAAAGGAACAGACGGAGAACGAACAGACGAAGAAAGAACAGACGAAGAACGAACAGACGAAGAACGAACAGACGAAGAACGAACAGACGGAGAACGAACAGACGAAGAAGGAACAGACGGCGAACGAACAGACAAAGAAAGAACAGACGAAGAACGAACAGACGAAGAACGAACAGACGGCGAACGAACAGACGAAGAAAGAACAGACGAAGAACGAACAGACGAAGAACGAACAGACGAAGAACGAACAGACGAAGAACGAACAGACGGAGAACGAACAGACGGAGAAGGAACAGACGAAGAAAGAACAGACGAAAAACGAACGGAAGAAGAACGAACAGACGAAAAAGGAACAGACGGAGAACGAACAGACGAAGAAAGAACAGACGAAGAATGAACAGACGAAGAACGAACAGACGAAAAAGGAACAGACGGAGAACGAACAGACGAATAAGGAACGGAAGAAGAACGAACAGACGAAAAAGGAACAGACGGAGAACGAACAGACGAAGAACGAACAGACGGAGAACGAACAGATGAAGTAGGAACAGACGGCGAACGAACAGACGAAGAAAGAACAGACGAAGAACGAACAGACGAAGAACGAACAGACGAAGAACGAACAGACGGAGAACGAACAGACGAAGAAGGAACAGACGAAGAAAGAACAGACGAAGAACGAACGGAAGAAGAACGAACAGACGAAAAAGGAACAGACGGAGAACGAACAGACAAAGAAAGAACAGACGAAGAACGAGCAGACGAAGAAAGAACAGACGAAGAGCGAACAGACGAAGAGCGAACAGACGAAGGAGGAACAGACGGCGAACGAACAGACAAAGAAAGAACAGACGAAGAACGAACAGACGAAGAACGAACAGACGAAGAACGAACAGACGAAGAACGAACAGACGAAGAACGAACAGACGAAGAATGAACAGACGAAGAACGAACAGACGAAAAAGGAACAGACGGAGAACGAACAGACGAATAAGGAACGGAAGAAGAACGAACAGACGAAAAAGGAACAGACGGAGAACGAACAGACGAAGAACGAACAGACGGAGAACGAACAGATGAAGTAGGAACAGACGGCGAACGAGCAGACGAAGAAAGAACAGACGAAGAACGAACAGACGAAGAACGAACAGACGAAGAACGAACAGACGAAGAACGAACAGACGGAGAACGAACAGACGAAGAAAGAACAAACGAAGAACGAACAGACGAAGAACGAACAGACGAAGAACGAACAGACAAAGAAAGAACAGACGAAGAACGAACAGACGAAGAAAGAACAGACGAAGAACGAACAGCCGAAGAACGAACAGACGGAGAACGAACAGACGAAGAAGGAACAGACGTAGAACGAACAGACGAAGAACGAACAAACGAAGAACGAACAGACGAAGAAGGAACAGACGAAGAAAGAACAGACGAAGAACGAACGGAAGAAGAACGAACAGACGAAGAAGGAACAGACGGCGAACGAACAGACGAAAAACGAACAGACGAAGAACGAACAGACTAAGAACGAACAGACGGAGAGCGAACAGACGGAGAGCGAACAGACGAAGGAGGAACAGACGGCGAACGAACAGACGAAGAACGAACAGACGAAGAACGAACAGACGGAGCACGAACAGACGAAGAAAGAACAGACGAAGAACGAACAGACGAAGAACGAACAGACGAAGAACGAACAGACGGAGAACGAACAGACGAAGAAAGAACAGACGAAGAAAGAACAGACGAAGAACGAACAGACGAAGAACGAACAGCTGAAGAACGAACAGACGAAGAACGAACAGACGGAGAACGAACAGACGAAGAACGAACAGACGAAGAAAGAACAGACGAAGAACGAACAGACGAAGAACGAACAGACGAAGAACGAACAGACGAAGAAAGAACAGACGAAGAACGAACAGACGAAGAACGAACAGACGAAGAACGAACGGAAGAAGAACGAACAGACGAAAAAGGAACAGACGGAGAACGAACAGACAAAGAAAGAACAGACGAAGAACGAACAGACGAAGAAAGAACAGACGAAGAGCGAACAGACGGAGAGCGAACAGACGAAGGAGGAACAGACGGCGAACGAACAGACAAAGAAAGAACAGACGAAGAACGAACAGACGAAGAACGAACAGACGAAGAACGAACAGACGAAGAACGAACAGACGAAGAACGAACAGACGAAAAACGAACAGACGAAGAACGAACAGACGGAGAACGAACAGACGAAGAAGGAACAGACGGCGAACGAACAGACAAAGAAAGAACAGACGAAGAACGAACAGACGAAGAAAGAACAGACGAAGAGCGAACAGACGAAGAACGAACAGACGAAGAACGAACAGACGGAGAACGAACAGACGAAGAAGGAACAGACGAAGAACGAACAGACGGAGAACGAACAGACGAAGAAGGAACAGACGAAGAAAGAACAGACGAAGAACGAACGGAAGAAGAACGAACAGACGAAAAAGGAACAGACGGAGAACGAACAGACAAAGAAAGAACAGACGAAGAACGAACAGACGAAGAAAGAACAGACGAAGAGCGAACAGACGGAGAGCGAACAGACGAAGAAAGAACAGACGAAGAACGAACAGAAGAAGAACGAACAGACGAAGAACGAACAGACGGAGAACGAACAGATGAAGTAGGAACAGACGGCGAACGAACAGACGAAGAAAGAACAGACGAAGAACGAACAGACGAAGAACGAACAGACGAAGAACGAACAGACGGAGAACGAACAGACGAAGAAGGAACAGACGAAGAAAGAACAGACGAAGAACGAACGGAAGAAGAACGAACAGACGAAAAAGGAACAGACGGAGAACGAACAGACAAAGAAAGAACAGACGAAGAACGAACAGACGAAGAAAGAACAGACGAAGAGCGAACAGACGGAGAGCGAACAGACGAAGGAGGAACAGACGGCGAACGAACAGACGAAGAACGAACAGACGAAAAAGGAACAGACGGAGCACGAACAGACGAAGAAGGAACAGACGGCGAACGAACAGACGAAGAAAGAACAGACGAAGAACGAACAGACGAAGAACGAACAGACGAAAAACGAACAGACGAAGAACGAACAGACTAAGAACGAACAGACGGAGAGCGAACAGACGGAGAGCGAACAGACGAAGGAGGAACAGACGGCGAACGAACAGACGAAGAACGAACAGACGAAGAACGAACAGACGGAGCACGAACAGACGAAGAAGGAACAGACGGCGAACGAACAGACGAAGAAAGAACAGACGAAGAACGAACAGACGAAGAACGAACAGACGAAGAACGAACAGACTAAGAACGAACAGACGGAGAGCGAACAGACGGAGAGCGAACAGACGAAGGAGGAACAGACGGCGAACGAACAGACGAAGAACGAACAGACGAAGAACGAACAGACGGAGCACGAACAGACGAAGAAGGAACAGACGGCGAACGAACAGACGAAGAAAGAACAGACGAAGAACGAACAGACGAAGAACGAACAGACGGAGAACGAACAGACGAAGAACGAACAGACGAAGAACGAACAGACGAAGAACGAACAGACGAAGAACGAACAGACGGAGAACGAACAGACGAAGAAAGAACAAACGAAGAACGAACAGACGAAGAACGAACAGACGAAGAACGAACAGACAAAGAAAGAACAGACGAAGAACGAACAGACGAAGAAAGAACAGACGAAGAACGAACAGCCGAAGAACGAACAGACGGAGAACGAACAGACGAAGAAGGAACAGACGAAGAACGAACAGACGAAGAACGAACAAACGAAGAACGAACAGACGAAGAAGGAACAGACGGCGAACGAACAGACGAAGAAGGAACAGACGAAGAAAGAACAGACGAAGAACGAACGGAAGAAGAACGAACAGACGAAGAAGGAACAGACGGCGAACGAACAGACGAAGAAAGAACAGACGAAGAACGAACAGACGAAGAACAAACAGACGAAAAACGAACAGACGAAGAACGAACAGACTAAGAACGAACAGACGAAGAACGAACAGACGAAGAACGAACAGACGAAGAACGAACAGACGGAGAACGAACAGACGAAGAAGGAACAGACGGCGAACGAACAGACGAAGAAAGAACAGACGAAGAACGAACAGACGAAGAACGCACAGACGAAGAACGAACAGACGGAGAACGAACAGACGAAGGATTAACAGACGGCGAACGAACAGACGAAGAAAGAACAGACGAAGAACGAACAGACGAAGAAAGAACAGACGAAGAACGAACAGACGAAGAACGAACAGACGAAGAACGAACAGACGAAGAAAGAACAGACGAAGAACGAACAGACGAAGAACGAACAGACGAAGAACGAGCAGACGGAGAACGAACAGAAGAAGAAGGAGCAGACGAAGAAAGAACAGACGAAGAACGAACGGAAGAAGAACGAACAGACGAAGAAGGAACAGACGGCGAACGAACAGACGAAGAAAGAACAGACGAAGAACGAACAGACGAAGAACGAACAGACGAAGAAAGAACAGACGAAGAACGAACAGACCAAGAAAGAACAGACGAAGAACGAACAGACGAAGAACGAACAGACGAAGAAAGAACAGACGAAGAACGAACAGACGAAGAACGAACAGACGAAGAACGAACAGACGGAGAACGAACAGACGAAGAAGGAACAGACGAAGAACGAACAGACGAAAAAGGAACAGACGGACAACGAACAGACGAAGAACGAACAGACGGAGAACGAACAGATGAAGAACGAACAGACGAAGAACGAACAGACGAAGAACGAACAGACTAAGAACGAACAGACGGAGAGCGAACAGACGAAGGAGGAACAGACGGCGAACGAACAGACAAAGAAAGAACAGACGAAGAACGAACAGACGAAGAACGAACAGACGAAGAACGAACAGATGAAGAACGAACACACGAAGAAAGAACAGACGAAGAACGAACAGACGAAGAACGAACAGACGAAGAACGAACAGACGAAGAACGAACAGACGAAGAACGAACAGACGAAGAAGGAACACACGAAGAAAGAACAGACGAAGAACGAACAGACGAAGAACGAACAGACGAAGAACGAACAGACGGAGAACGAACAGACGATGAACGAACGGACGAAGAACGAACAGACGAAGAACGAACGGACGAAGATCGAACAGATGAAGAACGAACAGACGAAAAAGGAACAGACGGAGAACGAACAGACGAAGAAAGAACAGACGAAGAACGAACAGACGAAGAACGAACAGACGAAGAACGAACAGACTAAGAACGAACAGACGGAGAGCGAACAGACGAAGGAGGAACAGACGGCGAACGAACAGACAAAGAAAGAACAGACGAAGAACGAACAGACGAAGAACGAACAGACGAAGAACGAACAGACGAAGAACGAACACACGAAGAAAGAACAGACGAAGAACGAACAGACGAAGAACGAACAGACGAAGAACGAACAGACGGAGAACGAACAGACGAAGAAGGAACAGACGAAGAAAGAACAGACGAAGAACGAACGGAAGAAGAACGAACAGACGAAAAAGGAACAGATGGAGAACGAACAGACAAAGAAAGAACAGACGAAGAACGAACAGACGAAGAAAGAACAGACGAAGAACGAACAGACGAAGAACGAACAGACGAAGAACGAACAGACTAAGAACGAACAGACGGAGAGCGAACAGACGGAGAGCGAACAGACGAAGGAGGAACAGACGGCGAACGAACAGACAAAGAAGGAACAGACGAAGAAAGAACAGACGAAGAACGAACGGAAGAAGAACGAACAGACGAAAAAGGAACAGACGGAGAACGAACAGACAAAGAAAGAACAGATGAAGAACGAACAGACGAAGAAAGAACAGACGAAGAACGAACAGACGAAGAAGGAACAGACGGCGAACGAACAGACGAAGAAGGAACAGACGAAGAAAGAACAGACGAAGAACGAACGGAAGAAGAACGAACAGACGAAGGAGGAACAGACGGCGAACGAACAGACGAAGAACGAACAGACGAAAAAGGAACAGACGGAGCACGAACAGACGAAGAAGGAACAGACGGCGAACGAACAGACGAAGAAAGAACAGACGAAGAACGAACAGACGGAGCACGAACAGACGAAGAAAGAACAGACGAAGAACGAACAGACGAAGAACGAACAGACGAAGAACGAACAGACGAAGAACGAACAGACGAAGAACGAACAGACTAAGAACGAACAGACGGAGAGCGAACAGACGAAGGAGGAACAGACGGCGAACGAACAGACAAAGAAAGAACAGACGAAGAACGAACAGACGAAGAACGAACAGACGAAGAACGAACAGACGAAGAACGAACACACGAAGAAAGAACAGACGAAGAACGAACAGACGAAGAACGAACAGACGAAGAACGAACAGACGGAGAACGAACAGACGAAGAAGGAACAGACGAAGAAAGAACAGACGAAGAACGAACGGAAGAAGAACGAACAGACGAAAAAGGAACAGACGGAGAACGAACAGACAAAGAAAGAACAGACGAAGAACGAACAGACGAAGAAAGAACAGACGAAGAACGAACAGACGAAGAACGAACAGACGAAGAACGAACAGACTAAGAACGAACAGACGGAGAGCGAACAGACGGAGAGCGAACAGACGAAGGAGGAACAGACGGCGAACGAACAGACAAAGAAAGAACAGACGAAGAACGAACAGACGAAGAACGAACAGACGAAGAACGAACAGACGAAGAACGAACACACGAAGAAATAACAGACGAAGAACGAACAGACGAAGAACGAACAGACGAAGAACGAACAGACGGAGAACGAACAGACGAAAAAAGAACAGACGGAGAACGAACAGATAAAGAACGAACAGACGAAGAACGAACAGACGAAGAACGAACAGACGAAGAACGAACAGACGAAAAAGGAACAGACGAAAAAGGAACAGACGAAGAACGAACAGACGGAGAACGAACAGACGAAGAAAGAACAGACGAAGAACGAACGGAAGAAGAACGAACAGACGAAGAACGAACGGACGAAAAACGAACAGACGAAGAACGAACAGACGGAGAACGAACAGACGATGAACGAACGGACGAAGAACGAACAGACGAAGAACGAACGGACGAAGATCGAACAGATGAAGAACGAACAGACGAAAAAGGAACAGACGGAGAACGAACAGACGAAGAAAGAACAGACGAAGAACGAACAGACGAAGAACGAACAGACGAAGAACGAACAGACGGAGAACGAACAGACGAAGAAGGAACAGACGGCGAACGAACAGACAAAGAAAGAACAGACGAAGAAAGAACAGACGAAGAACGAACGGAAGAAGAACGAACAGACGAAGAACGAACGGACGAAAAACGAACAGACGAAGAACGAACAGACGAAGAACGAACAGACGGAGAACGAACAGATGAAGTAGGAACAGACGGCGAACGAACAGACGAAGAAAGAACAGACGAAGAACGAACAGACGAAGAACGAACAGACGGAGAACGAACAGATGAAGTAGGAACAGACGGCGAACGAACAGACGAAGAAAGAACAGACGAAGAACGAACGGAAGAAGAACGAACAGACGAAGAACGAACGGACGAAAAACGAACAGACGAAGAACGAACAGACGGAGAACGAACAGACGATGAACGAACGGACGAAGAACGAACAGACGAAGAACGAACAGACGATGAACGAACGGACGAAGAACGAACAGACGAAGAACGAACGGACGAAGATCGAACAGATGAAGAACGAACAGACGAAAAAGGAACAGACGGAGAACGAACAGACGAAGAAAGAACAGACGAAAAACGAACAGACGAAGAACGAACAGACGAAGAACGAACAGACTAAGAACGAACAGACGGAGAGCGAACAGACGAAGGAGGAACAGACGGCGAACGAACAGACAAAGAAAGAACAGACGAAGAACGAACAGACGAAGAACGAACAGATGGAGAACGAACAGATGAAGTAGGAACAGACGGCGAACGAACAGACGAAGAAAGAACAGACGAAGAACGAACGGAAGAAGAACGAACAGACGAAGAACGAACGGACGAAAAACGAACAGACGAAGAACGAACAGACGAAGAACGAACAGACGGAGAACGAACAGATGAAGTAGGAACAGACGGCGAACGAACAGACAAAGAAAGAACAGACGAAGAACGAACAGACGAAGAACGAACAGACGGAGAACGAACAGATGAAGTAGGAACAGACGGCGAACGAACAGACGAAGAAAGAACAGACGAAGAACGAACGGAAGAAGAACGAACAGACGAAGAACGAACGGACGAAAAACGAACAGACGAAGAACGAACAGACGGAGAACGAACAGACGATGAACGAACGGACGAAGAACGAACAGACGAAGAACGAACGGACGAAGATCGAACAGATGAAGAACGAACAGACGAAAAAGGAACAGACGGAGAACGAACAGACGAAGAAAGAACAGACGAAGAACGAACAGACGAAGAACGAACAGACGAAGAACGAACAGACGGAGAACGAACAGACGAAGAAGGAACAGACGGCGAACGAACAGACAAAGAAAGAACAGACGAAGAACGAACAGACGAAGAACGAACAGACGGCGAACGAACAGACGAAGAAAGAACAGACGAAGAACGAACAGACGAAGAAAGAACAGACGAAGAACGAACGGAAGAAGAACGAACAGACGAAAAAGGAACAGACGGAGAACGAACAGACAAAGAAAGAACAGACGAAGAACGAACAGACGAAGAAAGAACAGACGAAGAGCGAACAGACGGAGAGCGAACAGACGAAGAAAGAACAGACGAAGAACGAACAGAAGAAGAACGAACAGACGAAGAACGAACAGACGGAGAACGAACAGATGAAGTAGGAACAGACGGCGAACGAACAGACGAAGAAGGAACAGACGAAGAAAGAACAGACGAAGAACGAACGGAAGAAGAACGAACAGACGAAAAAGGAACAGACGGAGAACGAACAGACAAAGAAAGAACAGACGAAGAACGAACAGACGAAGAAAGAACAGACGAAGAGCGAACAGACGGAGAGCGAACAGACGAAGAAAGAACAGACGAAGAACGAACAGAAGAAGAACGAACAGACGAAGAACGAACAGACGGAGAACGAACAGATGAAGTAGGAACAGACGGCGAACGAACAGACGAAGAAAGAACAGACGAAGAACGAACAGACGAAGAACGAACAGACGAAGAACGAACAGACGGAGAACGAACAGACGAAGAAGGAACAGACGAAGAAAGAACAGACGAAGAACGAACGGAAGAAGAACGAACAGACGAAAAAGGAACAGACGGAGAACGAACAGACAAAGAAAGAACAGACGAAGAACGAACAGACGAAGAAAGAACAGACGAAGAGCGAACAGACGGAGAGCGAACAGACGAAGGAGGAACAGACGGCGAACGAACAGACGAAGAACGAACAGACGAAAAAGGAACAGACGGAGCACGAACAGACGAAGAAGGAACAGACGGCGAACGAACAGACGAAGAAAGAACAGACGAAGAACGAACAGACGAAGAACGAACAGACGAAAAACGAACAGACGAAGAACGAACAGACTAAGAACGAACAGACGGAGAGCGAACAGACGGAGAGCGAACAGACGAAGGAGGAACAGACGGCGAACGAACAGACGAAGAACGAACAGACGAAGAACGAACAGACGGAGCACGAACAGACGAAGAAGGAACAGACGGCGAACGAACAGACGAAGAAAGAACAGACGAAGAACGAACAGACGAAGAACGAACAGACGAACAGACGAAGAACGAACAGACTAAGAACGAACAGACGGAGAGCGAACAGACGGAGAGCGAACAGACGAAGGAGGAACAGACGGCGAACGAACAGACGAAGAACGAACAGACGAAGAACGAACAGACGGAGCACGAACAGACGAAGAAGGAACAGACGGCGAACGAACAGACGAAGAAAGAACAGACGAAGAACGAACAGACGAAGAACGAACAGACGGAGAACGAACAGACGAAGAACGAACAGACGAAGAACGAACAGACGAAGAACGAACAGACGAAGAACGAACAGACGGAGAACGAACAGACGAAGAAAGAACAAACGAAGAACGAACAGACGAAGAACGAACAGACGAAGAACGAACAGACAAAGAAAGAACAGACGAAGAACGAACAGACGAAGAAAGAACAGACGAAGAACGAACAGCCGAAGAACGAACAGACGGAGAACGAACAGACGAAGAAGGAACAGACGAAGAACGAACAGACGAAGAACGAACAAACGAAGAACGAACAGACGAAGAAAGAACAGACGGCGAACGAACAGACGAAGAAGGAACAGACGAAGAAAGAACAGACGAAGAACGAACGGAAGAAGAACGAACAGACGAAGAAGGAACAGACGGCGAACGAACAGACGAAGAAAGAACAGACGAAGAACGAACAGACGAAGAACAAACAGACGAAAAACGAACAGACGAAGAACGAACAGACTAAGAACGAACAGACGAAGAACGAACAGACGAAGAACGAACAGACGAAGAACGAACAGACGGAGAACGAACAGACGAAGAAGGAACAGACGGCGAACGAACAGACGAAGAAAGAACAGACGAAGAACGAACAGACGAAGAACGCACAGACGAAGAACGAACAGACGGAGAACGAACAGACGAAGGATTAACAGACGGCGAACGAACAGACGAAGAAAGAACAGACGAAGAACGAACAGACGAAGAAAGAACAGACGAAGAACGAACAGACGAAGAACGAACAGACGAAGAACGAACAGACGAAGAAAGAACAGACGAAGAACGAACAGACGAAGAACGAACAGACGAAGAACGAACAGACGGAGAACGAACAGAAGAAGAAGGAGCAGACGAAGAAAGAACAGACGAAGAACGAACGGAAGAAGAACGAACAGACGAAGAAGGAACAGACGGCGAACGAACAGACGAAGAAAGAACAGACGAAGAACGAACAGACGAAGAACGAACAGACGAAGAAAGAACAGACGAAGAACGAACAGACCAAGAAAGAACAGACGAAGAACGAACAGACGAAGAACGAACAGACGAAGAAAGAACAGACGAAGAACGAACAGACGAAGAACGAACAGACGAAGAACGAACAGACGGAGAACGAACAGACGAAGAAGGAACAGACGAAGAACGAACAGACGAAAAAGGAACAGACGGACAACGAACAGACGAAGAACGAACAGACGGAGAACGAACAGATGAAGAACGAACAGACGAAGAACGAACAGACGAAGAACGAACAGACTAAGAACGAACAGACGGAGAGCGAACAGACGAAGGAGGAACAGACGGCGAACGAACAGACAAAGAAAGAACAGACGAAGAACGAACAGACGAAGAACGAACAGACGAAGAACGAACAGACGAAGAACGAACACACGAAGAAAGAACAGACGAAGAACGAACAGACGAAGAACGAACAGACGAAGAACGAACAGACGAAGAACGAACAGACGAAGAACGAACAGACGAAGAAGGAACACACGAAGAAAGAACAGACGAAGAACGAACAGACGAAGAACGAACAGACGAAGAACGAACAGACGGAGAACGAACAGACGATGAACGAACGGACGAAGAACGAACAGACGAAGAACGAACGGACGAAGATCGAACAGATGAAGAACGAACAGACGAAAAAGGAACAGACGGAGAACGAACAGACGAAGAAAGAACAGACGAAGAACGAACAGACGAAGAACGAACAGACGAAGAACGAACAGACTAAGAACGAACAGACGGAGAGCGAACAGACGAAGGAGGAACAGACGGCGAACGAACAGACAAAGAAAGAACAGACGAAGAACGAACAGACGAAGAACGAACAGACGAAGAACGAACAGACGAAGAACGAACACACGAAGAAAGAACAGACGAAGAACGAACAGACGAAGAACGAACAGACGAAGAACGAACAGACGGAGAACGAACAGACGAAGAAGGAACAGACGAAGAAAGAACAGACGAAGAACGAACGGAAGAAGAACGAACAGACGAAAAAGGAACAGATGGAGAACGAACAGACAAAGAAAGAACAGACGAAGAACGAACAGACGAAGAAAGAACAGACGAAGAACGAACAGACGAAGAACGAACAGACGAAGAACGAACAGACTAAGAACGAACAGACGGAGAGCGAACAGACGGAGAGCGAACAGACGAAGGAGGAACAGACGGCGAACGAACAGACAAAGAAGGAACAGACGAAGAAAGAACAGATGAAGAACGAACGGAAGAAGAACGAACAGACGAAAAAGGAACAGACGGAGAACGAACAGACAAAGAAAGAACAGATGAAGAACGAACAGACGAAGAAAGAACAGACGAAGAACGAACAGACGAAGAAGGAATAGACGGCGAACGAACAGACGAAGAAGGAACAGACGAAGAAAGAACAGACGAAGAACGAACGGAAGAAGAACGAACAGACGAAGGAGGAACAGACGGCGAACGAACAGACGAAGAACGAACAGACGAAAAAGGAACAGACGGAGCACGAACAGACGAAGAAGGAACAGACGGCGAACGAACAGACGAAGAAAGAACAGACGAAGAACGAACAGACGGAGCACGAACAGACGAAGAAAGAACAGACGAAGAACGAACAGACGAAGAACGAACAGACGAAGAACGAACAGACGAAGAACGAACAGACGAAGAACGAACAGACTAAGAACGAACAGACGGAGAGCGAACAGACGAAGGAGGAACAGACGGCGAACGAACAGACAAAGAAAGAACAGACGAAGAACGAACAGACGAAGAACGAACAGACGAAGAACGAACAGACGAAGAACGAACACACGAAGAAAGAACAGACGAAGAACGAACAGACGAAGAACGAACAGACGAAGAACGAACAGACGGAGAACGAACAGACGAAGAAGGAACAGACGAAGAAAGAACAGACGAAGAACGAACGGAAGAAGAACGAACAGACGAAAAAGGAACAGACGGAGAACGAACAGACAAAGAAAGAACAGACGAAGAACGAACAGACGAAGAAAGAACAGACGAAGAACGAACAGACGAAGAACGAACAGACGAAGAACGAACAGACTAAGAACGAACAGACGGAGAGCGAACAGACGGAGAGCGAACAGACGAAGGAGGAACAGACGGCGAACGAACAGACAAAGAAAGAACAGACGAAGAACGAACAGACGAAGAACGAACAGACGAAGAACGAACAGACGAAGAACGAACACACGAAGAAATAACAGACGAAGAACGAACAGACGAAGAACGAACAGACGAAGAACGAACAGACGGAGAACGAACAGACGAAAAAAGAACAGACGGAGAACGAACAGATAAAGAAAGAACAGACGAAGAACGAACAGACGAAGAACGAACAGACGAAGAACGAACAGACGAAAAAGGAACAGACGAAAAAGGAACAGACGAAGAACGAACAGACGGAGAACGAACAGACGAAGAAAGAACAGACGAAGAACGAACGGAAGAAGAACGAACAGACGAAGAACGAACGGACGAAAAACGAACAGACGAAGAACGAACAGACGGAGAACGAACAGACGATGAACGAACGGACGAAGAACGAACAGACGAAGAACGAACGGACGAAGATCGAACAGATGAAGAACGAACAGACGAAAAAGGAACAGACGGAGAACGAACAGACGAAGAAAGAACAGACGAAGAACGAACAGACGAAGAACGAACAGACGAAGAACGAACAGACGGAGAACGAACAGACGAAGAAGGAACAGACGGCGAACGAACAGACAAAGAAAGAACAGACGAAGAAAGAACAGACGAAGAACGAACGGAAGAAGAACGAACAGACGAAGAACGAACGGACGAAAAACGAACAGACGAAGAACGAACAGACGAAGAACGAACAGACGGAGAACGAACAGATGAAGTAGGAACAGACGGCGAACGAACAGACGAAGAAAGAACAGACGAAAAACGAACAGACGAAGAACGAACAGACGGAGAACGAACAGATGAAGTAGGAACAGACGGCGAACGAACAGACGAAGAAAGAACAGACGAAGAACGAACGGAAGAAGAACGAACAGACGAAGAACGAACGGACGAAAAACGAACAGACGAAGAACGAACAGACGGAGAACGAACAGACGATGAACGAACGGACGAAGAACGAACAGACGAAGAACGAACAGACGATGAACGAACGGACGAAGAACGAACAGACGAAGAACGAACGGACGAAGATCGAACAGATGAAGAACGAACAGACGAAAAAGGAACAGACGGAGAACGAACAGACGAAGAAAGAACAGACGAAAAACGAACAGACGAAGAACGAACAGACGAAGAACGAACAGACTAAGAACGAACAGACGGAGAGCGAACAGACGAAGGAGGAACAGACGGCGAACGAACAGACAAAGAAAGAACAGACGAAGAACGAACAGACGAAGAACGAACAGACGGAGAACGAACAGATGAAGTAGGAACAGACGGCGAACGAACAGACGAAGAAAGAACAGACGAAGAACGAACGGAAGAAGAACGAACAGACGAAGAACGAACGGACGAAAAACGAACAGACGAAGAACGAACAGACGAAGAACGAACAGACGGAGAACGAACAGATGAAGTAGGAACAGACGGCGAACGAACAGACAAAGAAAGAACAGACGAAGAACGAACAGACGAAGAACGAACAGACGGAGAACGAACAGATGAAGTAGGAACAGACGGCGAACGAACAGACGAAGAAAGAACAGACGAAGAACGAACGGAAGAAGAACGAACAGACGAAGAACGAACGGACGAAAAACGAACAGACGAAGAACGAACAGACGGAGAACGAACAGACGATGAACGAACGGACGAAGAACGAACAGACGAAGAACGAACGGACGAAGATCGAACAGATGAAGAACGAACAGACGAAAAAGGAACAGACGGAGAACGAACAGACGAAGAAAGAACAGACGAAGAACCAACAGACGAAGAACGAACAGACGAAGAACGAACAGACGGAGAACGAACAGACGAAGAAGGAACAGACGGCGAACGAACAGACAAAGAAAGAACAGACGAAGAACGAACAGACGAAGAACGAACAGACGGCGAACGAACAGACGAAGAAAGAACAGACGAAGAACGAACAGACGAAGAACGAACAGACGAAGAACGAACAGACGAAGAACGAACAGACGGAGAACGAACAGACGGAGAAGGAACAGACGAAGAAAGAACAGACGAAAAACGAACGGAAGAAGAACGAACAGACGAAAAAGGAACAGACGGAGAACGAACAGACGAAGAAAGAACAGACGAAGAATGAACAGACGAAGAACGAACAGACGAAAAAGGAACAGACGGAGAACGAACAGACGAATAAGGAACGGAAGAAGAACGAACAGACGAAAAAGGAACAGACGGAGAACGAACAGACGAAGAACGAACAGACGGAGAACGAACAGATGAAGTAGGAACAGACGGCGAACGAACAGACGAAGAAAGAACAGACGAAGAACGAACAGACGAAGAACGAACAGACGAAGAACGAACAGACGGAGAACGAACAGACGAAGAAGGAACAGACGAAGAAAGAACAGACGAAGAACGAACGGAAGAAGAACGAACAGACGAAAAAGGAACAGACGGAGAACGAACAGACAAAGAAAGAACAGACGAAGAACGAACAGACGAAGAAAGAACAGACGAAGAGCGAACAGACGAAGAGCGAACAGACGAAGGAGGAACAGACGGCGAACGAACAGACAAAGAAAGAACAGACGAAGAACGAACAGACGAAGAACGAACAGACGAAGAACGAACAGACGAAGAACGAACAGACGAAGAACGAACAGACGAAAAAGGAACAGACGGAGCACGAACAGACGAAGAAGGAACAGACGGCGAACGAACAGACGAAGAAAGAACAGACGAAGAACGAACAGACGAAGAACGAACAGACGAAGAACGAACAGACGGAGAACGAACAGACGGAGAAGGAACAGATGAAGAAAGAACAGACGAAAAACGAACTTAAGAAGAACGAACAGACGAAAAAGGAACAGACGGAGAACGAACAGACGAAGAAAGAACAGACGAAGAATGAACAGACGAAGAACGAACAGACGAAAAAGGAACAGACGGAGAACGAACAGACGAATAAGGAACGGAAGAAGAACGAACAGACGAAAAAGGAACAGACGGAGAACGAACAGACGAAGAACGAACAGACGGAGAACGAACAGATGAAGTAGGAACAGACGGCGAACGAGCAGACGAAGAAAGAACAGACGAAGAACGAACAGACGAAGAACGAACAGACGAAGAACGAACAGACGAAGAACGAACAGACGGAGAACGAACAGACGAAGAAAGAACAAACGAAGAACGAACAGACGAAGAACGAACAGACGAAGAACGAACAGACAAAGAAAGAACAGACGAAGAACGAACAGACGAAGAAAGAACAGACGAAGAACGAACAGCCGAAGAACGAACAGACGGAGAACGAACAGACGAAGAAGGAACAGACGAAGAACGAACAGACGAAGAACGAACAAACGAAGAACGAACAGACGAAGAAGGAACAGACGGCGAACGAACAGACGAAGAAGGAACAGACGAAGAAAGAACAGACGAAGAACGAACGGAAGAAGAAGGAACAGACGAAGAAGGAACAGACGGCGAACGAACAGACGAAAAACGAACAGACGAAGAACGAACAGACTAAGAACGAACAGACGGAGAGCGAACAGACGGAGAGCGAACAGACGAAGGAGGAACAGACGGCGAACGAACAGACGAAGAACGAACAGACGAAGAACGAACAGACGGAGCACGAACAGACGAAGAAAGAACAGACGAAGAACGAACAGACGAAGAACGAACAGACGAAGAACGAACAGACGGAGAACGAACAGACGAAGAAAGAACAGACGAAGAAAGAACAGACGAAGAACGAACAGACGAAGAACGAACAGCTGAAGAACGAACAGACGAAGAACGAACAGACGGAGAACGAACAGACGAAGAACGAACAGACGAAGAAAGAACAGACGAAGAACGAACAGACGAAGAACGAACAGACGAAGAACGAACAGACGAAGAAAGAACAGACGAAGAACGAACAGACGAAGAACGAACAGACGAAGAACGAACGGAAGAAGAACGAACAGACGAAAAAGGAACAGACGGAGAACGAACAGACAAAGAAAGAACAGACGAAGAACGAACAGACGAAGAAAGAACAGACGAAGAGCGAACAGACGGAGAGCGAACAGACGAAGGAGGAACAGACAAAGAAAGAACAGACGAAGAACGAACAGACGAAGAACGAACAGACGAAGAACGAACAGACGAAGAACGAACAGACGAAGAACGAACAGACGAAAAACGAACAGACGAAGAACGAACAGACGGAGAACGAACAGACGAAGAAGGAACAGACGGCGAACGAACAGACAAAGAAAGAACAGACGAAGAACGAACAGACGAAGAAAGAACAGACGAAGAGCGAACAGACGAAGAACGAACAGACGAAGAACGAACAGACGGAGAACGAACAGACGAAGAAGGAACAGACGAAGAACGAACAGACGGAGAACGAACAGACGAAGAAGGAACAGACGAAGAAAGAACAGACGAAGAACGAACGGAAGAAGAACGAACAGACGAAAAAGGAACAGACGGAGAACGAACAGACAAAGAAAGAACAGACGAAGAACGAACAGACGAAGAAAGAACAGACGAAGAGCGAACAGACGGAGAGCGAACAGACGAAGAAAGAACAGACGAAGAACGAACAGAAGAAGAACGAACAGACGAAGAACGAACAGACGGAGAACGAACAGATGAAGTAGGAACAGACGGCGAACGAACAGACGAAGAAAGAACAGACGAAGAACGAACAGACGAAGAACGAACAGACGAAGAACGAACAGACGGAGAACGAACAGACGAAGAAGGAACAGACGAAGAAAGAGCAGACGAAGAACGAACGGAAGAAGAACGAACAGACGAAAAAGGAACAGACGGAGAACGAACAGACAAAGAAAGAACAGACGAAGAACGAACAGACGAAGAAAGAACAGACGAAGAGCGAACAGACGGAGAGCGAACAGACGAAGGAGGAACAGACGGCGAACGAACAGACGAAGAACGAACAGACGAAAAAGGAACAGACGGAGCACGAACAGACGAAGAAGGAACAGACGGCGAACGAACAGACGAAGAAAGAACAGACGAAGAACGAACAGACGAAGAACGAACAGACGAAAAACGAACAGACGAAGAACGAACAGACTAAGAACGAACAGACGGAGAGCGAACAGACGGAGAGCGAACAGACGAAGGAGGAACAGACGGCGAACGAACAGACGAAGAACGAACAGACGAAGAACGAACAGACGGAGCACGAACAGACGAAGAAGGAACAGACGGCGAACGAACAGACGAAGAAAGAACAGACGAAGAACGAACAGACGAAGAACGAACAGACGAAGAACGAACAGACTAAGAACGAACAGACGGAGAGCGAACAGACGGAGAGCGAACAGACGAAGGAGGAACAGACGGCGAACGAACAGACGAAGAACGAACAGACGAAGAACGAACAGACGGAGCACGAACAGACGAAGAAGGAACAGACGGCGAACGAACAGACGAAGAAAGAACAGACGAAGAACGAACAGACGAAGAACGAACAGACGGAGAACGAACAGACGAAGAACGAACAGACGAAGAACGAACAGACGAAGAACGAACAGACGAAGAACGAACAGACGGAGAACGAACAGACGAAGAAAGAACAAACGAAGAACGAACAGACGAAGAACGAACAGACGAAGAACGAACAGACAAAGAAAGAACAGACGAAGAACGAACAGACGAAGAAAGAACAGACGAAGAACGAACAGCCGAAGAACGAACAGACGGAGAACGAACAGACGAAGAAGGAACAGACGAAGAACGAACAGACGAAGAACGAACAAACGAAGAACGAACAGACGAAGAAGGAACAGACGGCGAACGAACAGACGAAGAAGGAACAGACGAAGAAAGAACAGACGAAGAACGAACGGAAGAAGAACGAACAGACGAAGAAGGAACAGACGGCGAACGAACAGACGAAGAAAGAACAGACGAAGAACGAACAGACGAAGAACAAACAGACGAAAAACGAACAGACGAAGAACGAACAGACTAAGAACGAACAGACGAAGAACGAACAGACGAAGAACGAACAGACGAAGAACGAACAGACGGAGAACGAACAGACGAAGAAGGAACAGACGGCGAACGAACAGACGAAGAAAGAACAGACGAAGAACGAACAGACGAAGAACGCACAGACGAAGAACGAACAGACGGAGAACGAACAGACGAAGGATTAACAGACGGCGAACGAACAGACGAAGAAAGAACAGACGAAGAACGAACAGACGAAGAAAGAACAGACGAAGAACGAACAGACGAAGAACGAACAGACGAAGAACGAACAGACGAAGAAAGAACAGACGAAGAACGAACAGACGAAGAACGAACAGACGAAGAACGAACAGACGGAGAACGAACAGAAGAAGAAGGAGCAGACGAAGAAAGAACAGACGAAGAACGAACGGAAGAAGAACGAACAGACGAAGAAGGAACAGACGGCGAACGAACAGACGAAGAAAGAACAGACGAAGAACGAACAGACGAAGAACGAACAGACGAAGAAAGAACAGACGAAGAACGAACAGACCAAGAAAGAACAGACGAAGAACGAACAGACGAAGAACGAACAGACGAAGAAAGAACAGACGAAGAACGAACAGACGAAGAACGAACAGACGAAGAACGAACAGACGGAGAACGAACAGACGAAGAAGGAACAGACGAAGAACGAACAGACGAAAAAGGAACAGACGGACAACGAACAGACGAAGAACGAACAGACGGAGAACGAACAGATGAAGAACGAACAGACGAAGAACGAACAGACGAAGAACGAACAGACTAAGAACGAACAGACGGAGAGCGAACAGACGAAGGAGGAACAGACGGCGAACGAACAGACAAAGAAAGAACAGACGAAGAACGAACAGACGAAGAACGAACAGACGAAGAACGAACAGACGAAGAACGAACACACGAAGAAAGAACAGACGAAGAACGAACAGACGAAGAACGAACAGACGAAGAACGAACAGACGAAGAACGAACAGACGAAGAACGAACAGACGAAGAAGGAACACACGAAGAAAGAACAGACGAAGAACGAACAGACGAAGAACGAACAGACGAAGAACGAACAGACGGAGAACGAAGAGACGATGAACGAACGGACGAAGAACGAACAGACGAAGAACGAACGGACGAAGATCGAACAGATGAAGAACGAACAGACGAAAAAGGAACAGACGGAGAACGAACAGACGAAGAAAGAACAGACGAAGAACGAACAGACGAAGAACGAACAGACGAAGAACGAACAGACTAAGAACGAACAGACGGAGAGCGAACAGACGAAGGAGGAACAGACGGCGAACGAACAGACAAAGAAAGAACAGACGAAGAACGAACAGACGAAGAACGAACAGACGAAGAACGAACAGACGAAGAACGAACACACGAAGAAAGAACAGACGAAGAACGAACAGACGAAGAACGAACAGACGAAGAACGAACAGACGGAGAACGAACAGACGAAGAAGGAACAGACGAAGAAAGAACAGACGAAGAACGAACGGAAGAAGAACGAACAGACGAAAAAGGAACAGATGGAGAACGAACAGACAAAGAAAGAACAGACGAAGAACGAACAGACGAAGAAAGAACAGACGAAGAACGAACAGACGAAGAACGAACAGACGAAGAACGAACAGACTAAGAACGAACAGACGGAGAGCGAACAGACGGAGAGCGAACAGACGAAGGAGGAACAGACGGCGAACGAACAGACAAAGAAGGAACAGACGAAGAAAGAACAGACGAAGAACGAACGGAAGAAGAACGAACAGACGAAAAAGGAACAGACGGAGAACGAACAGACAAAGAAAGAACAGATGAAGAACGAACAGACGAAGAAAGAACAGACGAAGAACGAACAGACGAAGAACGAACAGACGAAGAACGAACAGACTAAGAACGAACAGACGGAGAGCGAACAGACGAAGAACGAACAGACGAAGAATGAACAGACGAAGAACGAACAGACGAAGAACGAACACACGAAGAAATAACAGACGAAGAACGAACAGACGAAGAACGAACAGACGAAGAACGAACAGACGGAGAACGAACAGACGATAAAAGAACAGACGGAGAACGAACAGATAAAGAAAGAACAGACGAAGAACGAACAGACGAAGAACGAACAGACGAACAAGGAACAGACGAAAAAGGAACAGACGGAGAACGAACAGACGAAGAACGAACAGACGGAGAACGAACAGATGAAGTAGGAACAGACGGCGAACGAACAGACGAAGAAAGAACAGACGAAGAACGAACGGAAGAAGAACGAACAGACGAAGAACGAACGGACGAAAAACGAACAGACGAAGAACGAACAGACGGAGAACGAACAGACGATGAACGAACGGACGAAGAACGAACAGACGAAGAACGAACGGACGAAGATCGAACAGATGAAGAACGAACAGACGAAAAAGGAACAGACGGAGAACGAACAGACGAAGAAAGAACAGACGAAGAACGAACAGACGAAGAACGAACAGACGAAGAACGAACAGACGGAGAACGAACAGACGAAGAAGGAACAGACGGCGAACGAACAGACAAAGAAAGAACAGACGAAGAACGAACAGACGAAGAACGAACAGACGAAGAACGAACAGACGAAGAAAGAACAGACGAAGAACGAACAGACGAAGAACGAACAGACGAAGAACGAACAGACGAAGAACGAACAGACGGAGAACGAACAGACGGAGAAGGAACAGACGAAGAAACAACAGACGAAAAACGAACGGAAGAAGAACGAACAGACGAAAAAGGAACAGACGGAGAACGAACAGACGAAGAAAGAACAGACGAAGAATGAACAGACGAAGAACGAACAGACGAAAAAGGAACAGACGGAGAACGAACAGACGAATAAGGAACGGAAGAAGAACGAACAGACGAAAAAGGAACAGACGGAGAACGAACAGATAAAGAAAGAACAGACGAAGAACGAACAGACGAAGAACGAACAGACGAAGAACGAACAGACGAAAAAGGAACAGACGGAGAACGAACAGACGAAGAACGAACAGACGGAGAACGAACAGATGAAGTAGGAACAGACGGCGAACGAACAGACGAAGAAAGAACAGACGAAGAACGAACGGAAGAAGAACGAACAGACGAAGAACGAACGGACGAAAAACGAACAGACGAAGAACGAACAGACGGAGAACGAACAGACGATGAACGAACGGACGAAGAACGAACAGACGAAGAACGAACGGACGAAGATCGAACAGATGAAGAACGAACAGACGAAAAAGGAACAGACGGAGAACGAACAGACGAAGAAAGAACAGACGAAGAACGAACAGACGAAGAACGAACAGACGAAGAACGAACAGACGGAGAACGAACAGACGAAGAAGGAACAGACGGCGAACGAACAGACAAAGAAAGAACAGACGAAGAACGAACAGACGAAGAACGAACAGACGAAGAACGAACAGACGAAGAAAGAACAGACGAAGAACGAACAGACGAAGAACGAACAGACGAAGAAAGAACAGACGAAGAACGAACAGACGGAGAACGAACAGACGGAGAAGGAACAGACGAAGAAAGAACAGACGAAAAACGAACGGAAGAAGAACGAACAGACGAAAAAGGAACAGACGGAGAACGAACAGACGAAGAAAGAACAGACGAAGAATGAACAGACGAAGAACGAACAGACGAAAAAGGAACAGACGGAGAACGAACAGACGAATAAGGAACGGACGAAGAACGAACAGACGAAGATCGAACAGACGAAGAACGAACAGACGAAAAAGGAACAGACGGAGAACGAACAGACGGAGAACGAACAGATGAAGAAGGAACAGACGTCGAACGAACAGACGAAGAAAGAACAGACGAAGAACGAACGGAAGAAGAACGAACAGACGAAGAACGAACAGACGGAGAACGAACAGACGAAGAAGGAACAGACGAAGAAAGAACAGACGAAGAACGAACAGACGAAGAACGAACAGACGAAGAACGAACAGACGGAGAACGAACAGATGAAGAAGGAACAGACGTCGAACGAACAGACGAAGAAAGAACAGACGAAGAACGAACGGAAGAAGAACGAACAGACGAAGAACGAACAGACGGAGAACGAACAGACGAAGAAGGAACAGACGAAGAAAGAACAGACGAAGAACGAACAGACGAAGAACGAACAGACGAAGAACGAACAGACGAAGAACGAACAGACGAAGAACGAACAGACGGAGAACGAACAGACGAAGAAGGAACAGACGGCGAACGAACAGACGAAGAAAGAACAGACGAAGAACGAACAGACGAAGAACGAACAGACGAAGAACGAACAGACGAAGAAAGAACAGACGAAGAAAGAACAGACGAAGAACGAACAGACGAAGAACGAACAGACGGAGAACGAACAGACGAAGAAGGAACAGACGAAGAAAGAACAGACGAAGAACGAACGGAAGAAGAACGAACAGACGAAGAACGAACAGACGAAGAAAGAACAGACGAAGAACGAACAGAAGAAGAACGAACAGACGAAGAACGAACAGACGGAGAACGAACAGACGGAGAAAGAACAGACGAAGAACGAACAGACGAAGAACGAACAGACGAAGAAAGAACAGACGAAGAACGAACAGACGAAGAAAGAACAGACGAAGAACGAACAGACGAAGAACGAACAGATGAAGAACGAACAGACGAAGAAGGAACAGACGGCGAACGAACAGACGAAGAAAGCACAGACGAAGAGCGAACAGACGAAGAACGATCAGACGAAGAACGAACAGACGAAGAACGAACAGACGAAGAGCGAACAGACGAAGAACGAACAGACGAAGAAAGAACAGACGAAGAACGAACAGACGAAGAACGAACAGACGAAGAACGAACAGACGGAGAACGAACAGACGGAGAAAGAACAGACGAAGAACGAACAGACGAAGAACGAACAGACGAAGAAAGAACAGACGAAGAACGAACAGACGAAGAACGAACAGACGAAGAACGAACAGACGGAGAACGAACAGACGAAGAAGGAACAGACGAAGAAAGAACAGACGAAGAACGAACGGAAGAAGAACGAATAGACGAAGAACGAACAGACGAAGAACGAACAGACGAAGAACGAACAGACGAAGAACGAACAGACGGAGAACGAACAGGCGAAGAAGGAACAGACGGCGAACGAACAGACGAAGAACGAACAGACGAAGAAATAACAGACGGCGAACGAACAGACGAAGAAGGAACAGACGGCGAACGAACAGACGAAGAAGGAACAGACGAAGAACGAACAGACGGAAAACGAACAGACGGAGAACGAACAGACGAAGAACGAACAGACGAAGAACGAACAGACGAAGAACGAACAGATAAAGAACGAACAGACGAAGAACGAACAGACGGAGAACGAACAGACGAAGAAGGAACAGACGGCGAACGAACAGACGAAGAAAGAAGAGACGAAGAACGAACAGACGAAGAACGAACAGACGAAGAACGAACAAACGAAGAACGAACAGACGAAGAAGGAACAGACGGCGAACGAACAGACGAAGAAGGAACAGACGGCGAACGAACAGACGAAGAAGGAACGGAAGAAGAACGAATAGACGAAGAACGAGCAGACGAAGAACGAACAGACCAAGAACGAACAGACGAAGAACGAACAGACGGAGAACGAACAGGCGAAGAAGGAACAGACGGCGAACGAACAGACGAAGAACGAACAGACGAAGAAATAACAGACGGCGAACGAACAGACGAAGAAGGAACAGACGGCGAACGAACAGACGAAGAAGGAACAGACGAAAAACGAACAGACGGAAAACGAACAGACGGAGAACGAACAGACGAAGAACGAACAGACGAAGAACGAACAGACGAAGAACGAACAGATGAAGAACGAACAGACGAAGAACGAACAGACGGAGAACGAACAGACGAAGAAGGAACAGACGGCGAACGAACAGACGAAGAAAGAAGAGACGAAGAACGAACAGACGAAGAACGAACAGACGAAGAACGAACAAACGAAGAACGAACAGACGAAGAAGGAACAGACGGCGAACGAACAGACGAAGAAGGAACAGACGGCGAACGAACAGACGAAGAAGGAACAGACGAAGAACGAACAGACGGAAAACGAACAGACGGAGAACGAACAGACGAAGAACGAACAGACGAAGAACGAACAGACGAAGAACGAACAGATGAAGAACGAACAGACGAAGAACGAACAGACGGAGAACGAACAGACGAAGAAGGAACAGACGGCGAACGAACAGACGAAGAAAGAAGAGACGAAGAACGAACAGACGAAGAACGAACAGACGAAGAAGGAACAGACGAAGAACGAACAGACGGAAAACGAACAGACGGAGAACGAACAGACGAAGAACGAACAGACGAAGAACGAACAGACGAAGAACGAACAGACGAAGAACGAACAGACGAAGAACGAACAGACGGAGAACGAACAGACGGAGAAAGAACAGACGAAGAACGAACAGAGGAAGAACGAACAGACGAAGAAAGAACAGACGAAGAACGAACAGACGAAGAACGAACAGACGAAGAACGAACAGACGAAGAAAGAACAGACGAAGAACGAACAGACGAAGAACGAACAGACGAAGAACGAACAGACGGAGAACGAACAGACGAAGAAGGAACAGACGAAGAAAGAGCAGACGAAGAACGAACGGAAGAAGAACGAATAGACGAAGAACGAACAGACGAAGAACGAACAGACGAAGAACGAACAGACGAAGAACGAACAGACGGAGAACGAACAGGCGAAGAAGGAACAGACGGCGAACGAACAGACGAAGAACGAACAGACGAAGAAATAACAGACGGCGAACGAACAGACGAAGAAGGAACAGACGGCGAACGAACTGACGAAGAAGGAACAGACGAAGAACGAACAGACGGAAAACGAACAGACGGAGAACGAACAGACGAAGAACGAACAGACGAAGAACGAACAGACGAAGAACGAACCGATGAAGAACGAACAGACGAAGAACGAACAGACGGAGAACGAACAGACGAAGAAGGAACAGACGGCGAACGAACAGACGAAGAAAGAAGAGACGAAGAACGAACAGACGAAGAACGAACAGACGAAGAACGAACAAACGAAGAACGAACAGACGAAGAAGGAACAGACGGCGAACGAACAGACGAAGAAGGAACAGACGGCGAACGAACAGACGAAGAAAGAAGAGACGAAGAACGAACAGACGAAGAACGAACAGACGAAGAAGGAACAGACGAAGAACGAACAGACGGAAAACGAACAGACGGAGAACGAACAGACGAAGAACGAACAGACGAAGAACGAACAGACGAAGAACGAACAGACGGAGAACGAACAGACGGAGAAAGAACAGACGAAGAACGAACAGACGAAGAACGAACAGACGAAGAAAGAACAGACGAAGAACGAACAGACGAAGAACGAACAGACGAAGAACGAACAGACGGAGAACGAACAGACGAAGAAGGAACAGACGAAGAAAGAGCAGACGAAGAACGAACGGAAGAAGAACGAATAGACGAAGAACGAACAGACGAAGAACGAACAGACGAAGAACGAACAGACGAAGAACGAACAGACGGAGAACGAACAGGCGAAGAAGGAACAGACGGCGAACGAACAGACGAAGAACGAACAGACGAAGAAATAACAGACGGCGAACGAACAGACGAAGAAGGAACAGACGGCGAACGAACAGACGAAGAAGGAACAGACGAAGAACGAACAGACGGAAAACGAACAGACGGAGAACGAACAGACGAAGAACGAACAGACGAAGAACGAACAGACGAAGAACGAACAGATGAAGAACGAACAGACGAAGAACGAACAGACGGAGAACGAACAGACGAAGAAGGAACAGACGGCGAACGAACAGACGAAGAAAGAAGAGACGAAGAACGAACAGACGAAGAACGAACAGACGAAGAACGAACAAACGAAGAACGAACAGACGAAGAAGGAACAGACGGCGAACGAACAGACGAAGAAGGAACAGACGGCGAACGAACAGACGAAGAAGGAACGGAAGAAGAACGAATAGACGAAGAACGAACAGACGAAGACGAACAGACGAAGAACGAACAGACGGAGAACGAACAGGCGAAGAAGGAACAGACGGCGAACGAACAGACGAAGAACGAACAGACGAAGAAATAACAGACGGCGAACGAACAGACGAAGAAGGAACAGACTACGAACGAACAGACGAAGAAGGAACAGACGAAGAACGAACAGACGGAAAACGAACAGACGGAGAACGAACAGACGAAGAACGAACAGACGAAGAACGAACAGACGAAGAACGAACAGATGAAGAACGAACAGACGAAGAACGAACAGACGGAGAACGAACAGACGAAGAAGGAACAGACGGCGAACGAACAGACGAAGAAAGAAGAGACGAAGAACGAACAGACGAAGAACGAACAGACGAAGAACGAACAAACGAAGAACGAACAGACGAAGAAGGAACAGACGGCGAACGAACAGACGAAGAAGGAACAGACGGCGAACGAACAGACGAAGAAGGAACAGAAGAAGAACGAACAGACGGAAAACGAACAGACGGAGAAAGAACAGACGAAGAACGAACAGACGAAGAGCGAACAGACGAAGAACGAACAGACGAAGAACGAACAGACGGAGAACGAACGGACGAAGAACGAACAGACGAAGAAAGAACAGACGAAGAACGAACAGACGAAAAACGAACAGACGAAGAACGAACAGACGGAGAACGAACAGACGATGAACGAACGGCGAAGAACGAACAGACGAAGAACGAACGGACGAAGATCGAACAGACGAAGAACGAACAGACTAAAAAGGAACAGACGGAGAACGAACAGACGAAGAAAGAACAGACGAAGAACGAACAGACGAAGAACGAACAGACGAAGAACGAACAGACGGAGAACGAACAGACGAAGAAGGAACAGACGGCGAACGAACAGACAAAGAAAGAACAGACGAAGAACGAACAGACGAAGAACGAACAGACGAAGAACGAACAGACGAAGAAAGAACAGACGAAGAACGAACAGACGAAGAACGAACAGACGAAAAAGGAACAGACGGAGAACGAACAGACGAAGAAGGAACGGACGAAGAACGAACAGACGAAGATCGAACAGACGAAGAACGAACAGGCGAAAAAGGAACAGACGGAGAACGAACAGACGAAGAAAGAACAGACGAAGAACGAACAGACGAAGAACGAACAGACGAAGAACGAACAGACGGAGAACGAACAGATGAAGATGGAACAGACGGCGAACGAACAGACGAAGAAAGAATAGACGAAGAACGAACGGAAGAAGAACGAACCGATGAAGAACGAACAGACGGAGAACGAACAGATGAAGTAGGAACAGACGGCGAACGAACAGACGAAGAAAGAACAGACGAAGAACGAACGGAAGAAGAACGAACAGACGAAGAACGAACGGACGAAAAACGAACAGACGAAGAACGAACAGACGGAGAACGAACAGACGATGAACGAACGGACGAAGAACGAACAGACGAAGAACGAACGGACGAAGATCGAACAGACGAAGAACGAACAGACGAAAAAGGAACAGACGGAGAACGAACAGACGAAGAAAGAACAGACGAAGAACGAACAGACGAAGAACGAACAGACGAAGAACGAACAGACGGAGAACGAACAGACGAAGAAGGAACAGACGGCGAACGAACAGACAAAGAAAGAACAGACGAAGAACGAACAGACGAAGAACGAACAGACGAAGAACGAACAGACGAAGAAAGAACAGACGAAGAACGAACAGACGAAGAACGAACAGACGAAGAACGAACAGACGGAGAACGAACAGGCGAAGAAGGAACAGACGAAGAAAGAGCAGACGAAGAACGAACGGAAGAAGAACGAACAGACGAAAAAGGAACAGACGGAGAACGAACAGACGAAGAAAGAACAGACGAAGAACGAACAGACGAAAAAGGAACAGACGGAGAACGAACAGACGAAGAAGGAACGGACGAAGAACGAACAGACGAAGATCGAACAGACGAAGAACGAACAGACGAAAAAGGAACAGACGGAGAACGAACAGACGAAGAAAGAACAGACGAAGAACGAACAGACGAAGAACGAACAGACGGAGAACGAACAGATGAAGAAGGAACAGACGGCGAACGAACAGACGAAGAAAGAACAGACGAAGAACGAACGGAAGAAGAACGACGAAGAACGAACAGACGAAGAAAGAACAGACGAAGAACGAACAGACGAAGAACGAACAGACGAAGAAAGAACAGACGAAGAAAGAACAGACGAGGAACGAACAGACGAAGAAAGAACAGACGAGGAAAAAACAGACGAAGAACGAACAGACGAAGAACGAACAGACGAAGAACGAACAGACGAAGAACGAACAGACGAAGAAGGAACAGACGGCGAACGAACAGACGAAGAAAGAACAGACGAAGAACGAACAGACGAAGAACGAACTGACGAAGAACGAACAGACGAAGAAAGAACAGACGGCGAACGAACAGACGAAGAAAGAACAGACGAAGAACGAACAGACGAAGAACGAACAGACGAAGAAAGAACAGACGAAGAAAGAGCAGACGAAGAACGAACGGAAGAAGAACGAACAGACGAAAAAGGAACAGACGGAGAACGAACAGACGAAGAACGAACAGACGAAGAACGAACAGACGAAGAAAGAACAGACGAAGAAAGAGCAGACGAAGAACGAACGGAAGAAGAACGAACTGACGAAGAACGAACAGACGAAGAAAGAACAGACGAAGAACGAACAGACGAAGAACGAACAGACGAAGAAAGAACAGACGAAGAAAGAGCAGACGAAGAACGAACAGACGAAGAACGAACTGACGAAGAACGAACAGTCGAAGAAAGAACAGAGGAAGAACGAACGGAAGAAGAGCGAACAGACGAAGAAGGAACAGACGGCGAACGAACAGACGAAGAAAGAACAGACGAAGAACGAACAGACGAAGAACGAACTGACGAAGAACGAACAGTCGAAGAAAGAACAGACGAAGAACGAACAGACGAAGAACGAACAGACGAAGAAAGAACAGACGAAGAAAGAACAGACGAGGAACGAACAGACGAAGAACGAACAGACGAAGAAAGAACAGACGAAGAACGAACAGACGAAGAACGAACAGACGAAGAACGAACAGACGAAGAAGGAACAGACGGCGAACGAACAGACGAAGAAAGAACAGACGAAGAACGAACAGACGAAGAACGAACTGACGAAGAACGAACAGACGAAGAAAGAACAGACGAAGAACGAACAGACGAAGAACGAACAGACGAAGAAAGAACAGACGAAGAAAGAACAGACGCGGAACGAACAGACGAAGAAGGAACAGACGAAGGAAGAACAGACGAAGAACGAACGGAAGAAGAACGAACAGACGAAGAAGGAACAGACGGCGAACGAACAGACGAAGAAAGAACAGACGAAGAACGAACAGACGAAAAACGAACAGACGAAGAACGAACAGACGAAGAAAGAACAGACGAAGAAAGAACAGACGAGGAACGAACAGACGAAGAAGGAACAGACGAAGAAAGAACAGACGAAGAACGAACGGAAGAAGAACGAACAGACGAAGAACGAACAGACGAAGAACGAACAGACGAAGAAAGAACAGATGAAGAAAGAACAGACGAGGAACGAACAGACGAAGAAGGAACAGACGAAGAAAGAACAGACGAAGAACGAACGGAAGAAGAACGAACAGACGAAGAAGGAACAGACGGCGAACGAACAGACGAAGAAAGAACAGACGAAGGTCGAACAGACGAAGAAAGAACAGACGAAGAACGAACAGACGAAGAAAGAACAGACGAAGAAAGAACAGACGAGGAACGAACAGACGAAGAAGGAACAGACGAAGAAAGAACAGACGAAGAACGAACGGAAGAAGAACGAACAGACGAAGAAGGAACAGACGGCGAACGAACAGACGAAGAAAGAACAGACGAAGAACGAACAGACGGAGAACGAACAGACGAAGAAGGAACAGACGAAGAAAGAACAGACGAAGAACGAACGGAAGAAGAACGAACAGACGAAGAAGGAACAGACGGCGAACGAACAGACGAAGAAAGAACAGACGAAGAACGAACAGACGAAGAACGAACTGACGAAGAACGAACAGTCGAAGAAAGAACAGACGAAGAACGAACAGACGAAGAACGAACAGACGAAGAAAGAACAGACGAAGAACGAACAGACGAAGAACGAACAGACGAAGAACGAACAGACGAAGAACGAACAGACGAAGAAGGAACAGACGGCGAACGAACAGACGAAGAACGAACAGACGAAGAAGGAACAGACGAAGAAAGAACAGACGAGGAACGAACAGACGAAGAAGGAACAGACGAAGAAAGAACAGACGAAGAACGAACGGAAGAAGAACGAACAGACGAAGAAGGAACAGACGGCGAACGAACAGACGAAGAAAGAACAGACGAAGAACGAACAGACGGAGAACGAACAGACGAAGAAGGAACAGACGAAGAAAGAACAGACGAAGAACGAACGGAAGAAGAACGAACAGACGAAGAAGGAACAGACGGCGAACGAACAGACGAAGAAAGAACAGACGAAGAACGAACAGACGAAGAACGAACTGACGAAGAACGAACAGTCGAAGAAAGAACAGACGAAGAACGAACAGACGAAGAACGAACAGACGAAGAAAGAACAGACGAAGAACGAACAGACGAAGAACGAACAGACGAAGAAGGAACAGACGAAGAAAGAACAGACGAAGAACGAACGGAAGAAGAACGAACAGACGAAGAAGGAACAGACGGCGAACGAACAGACGAAGAAAGAACAGACGAAGAACGAACAGACGAAGAACGAACTGACGAAGAAGGAACAGACGAAGAAAGAACAGACGAGGAACGAACAGACGAAGAAGGAACAGACGAAGAAAGAACAGACGAAGAACGAACTTAAGAAGAACGAACAGACGAAGAACGAACAGACGAAGAACGAACAGACGAAGAACGAACAGACGAAGAACGAACAGACGAAGAAGGAACAGACGAAGAAAAAACAGACGAGGAACGAACAGACGAAGAAGGAACAGACGAAGAAAGAACAGACGAAGAACGAACGGAAGAAGAACGAACAGACGAAGAAGGAACAGACGGCGAACGAACAGACGAAGAAAGAACAGACGAAGAACGAACAGACGGAGAACGAACAGACGAAGAAGGAACAGACGAAGAAAGAACAGACGCAGAACGAACGGAAGAAGAACGAACAGACGAAGAAGGAACAGACGGCGAACGAACAGACGAAGAAAGAACAGACGAAGAACGAACAGACGAAGAACGAACTGACGAAGAACGAACAGTCGAAGAAAGAACAGACGAAGAACGAACAGACGAAGAACGAACAGACGAAGAAAGAACAGACGAAGAACGAACAGACGAAGAACGAACAGACGAAGAACGAACAGACGAAGAACGAACAGACGAAGAACGAACAGACGAAGAACGAACAGACGAAGAAGGAACAGACGGCGAACGAACAGACGAAGAAAGAACAGACGAAGAACGAACAGACGAAGAACGAACTGACGAAGAACGAACAGACGAAGAAAGAAGAGACGAAGAACGAACAGACGAAGAACGAACAGACGAAGAAAGAACAGACGAAGAAAGAACAGACGAGGAACGAACAGACGAAGAACGAACAGACGAAGAACGAACAGACGAAGAACGAACAGACGAAGAAGGAACAGACGGCGAACGAACAGACGAAGAAAGAACAGACGAAGAACGAACAGACGAAGAACGAACTGACGAAGAACGAACAGACGAAGAAGGAACAGACGGCGAACGAACAGACGAAGAAAGAACAGACGAAGAACGAACAGACGAAGAACGAACTGACGAAGAACGAACAGACGAAGAAAGAAGAGACGAAGAACGAACAGACGAAGAACGAACAGACGAAGAAAGAACAGACGAAGAAAGAACAGACGAGGAACGAACAGACGAAGAAGGAACAGACGAAGAAAGAACAGACGAAGAACGAACGGAAGAAGAACGAACAGACGAAGAAGGAACAGACGGCGAACGAACAGACGAAGAAAGAACAGACGAAGAAAGAAGAGACGAAGAACGAACAGACGAAGAACGAACAGACGAAGAAAGAACAGACGAAGAAAGAACAGACGAGGAACGAACAGACGAAGAAGGAACAGACGAAGAAAGAACAGACGAAGAACGAACGGAAGAAGAACGAACAGACGAAGAAGGAACAGACGGCGAACGAACAGACGAAGAAAGAACAGACGAAGAAAGAAGAGACGAAGAACGAACAGACGAAGAACGAACAGACGAAGAAAGAACAGACGAAGAAAGAACAGACGAGGAACGAACAGACGAAGAAGGAACAGACGAAGAACGAACTGACGAAGAACGAACAGACGAAGAAAGAAGAGACGAAGAACGAACAGACGAAGAACGAACAGACGAAGAAAGAACAGACGAAGAAAGAACAGACGAGGAACGAACAGACGAAGAACGAACAGACGAAGAACGAACAGACGAAGAACGAACAGACGAAGAAGGAACAGACGGCGAACGAACAGACGAAGAAAGAACAGACGAAGAACGAACAGACGAAGAACGAACTGACGAAGAACGAACAGACGAAGAAGGAACAGACGGCGAACGAACAGACGAAGAAAGAACAGACGAAGAACGAACAGACGAAGAACGAACTGACGAAGAACGAACAGACGAAGAAAGAAGAGACGAAGAACGAACAGACGAAGAACGAACAGACGAAGAAAGAACAGACGAAGAAAGAACAGACGAGGAACGAACAGACGAAGAAGGAACAGACGAAGAAAGAACAGACGAAGAACGAACGGAAGAAGAACGAACAGACGAAGAAGGAACAGACGGCGAACGAACTGACGAAGAAAGAACAGACGAAGAAAGAACAGACGAGGAACGAACAGACGAAGAACGAACAGACGAAGAAAGAACAGACGAAGAACGAACAGACGAAGAACGAACAGACGAAGAACGAACAGACGAAGAACGAACAGACGAAGAAGGAACAGACGGCGAACGAACAGACGAAGAAAGAACAGACGAAGAACGAACAGACGAAGAACGAACTGACGAAGAACGAACAGACGAAGAAAGAAGAGACGAAGAACGAACAGACGAAGAACGAACAGACGAAGAAAGAACAGACGAAGAAAGAACAGACGAGGAACGAACAGACGAAGAAGGAACAGACGAAGAAAGAACAGACGAAGAACGAACGGAAGAAGAACGAACAGACGAAGAAGGAACAGACGGCGAACGAACAGACGAAGAAAGAACAGACGAAGAACGAACAGACGAAAAACGAACAGACGAAGAACGAACAGACGAAGAAAGAACAGACGAAGAAAGAACAGACGAGGAACGAACAGACGAAGAAGGAACAGACGAAGAAAGAACAGACGAAGAACGAACGGAAGAAGAACGAACAGACGAAGAACGAACAGACGAAGAACGAACAGACGAAGAAAGAACAGACGAAGAAAGAACAGACGAGGAACGAACAGACGAAGAAGGAACAGACGAAGAAAGAACAGACGAAGAACGAACGGAAGAAGAACGAACAGACGAAGAAGGAACAGACGGCGAACGAACAGACGAAGAAAGAACAGACGAAGGACGAACAGACGAAGAAAGAACAGACGAAGAACGAACAGACGAAGAACGAACAGACGAAGAAAGAACAGACGAAGAAAGAACAGACAAGGAACGAACAGACGAAGAAGGAACAGACGAAGAAAGAACAGACGAAGAACGAACGGAAGAAGAACGAACAGACGAAGAAGGAACAGACGGCGAACGAACAGACGAAGAAAGAACAGACGAAGAACGAACAGACGGAGAACGAACAGACGAAGAAGGAACAGACGAAGAAAGAACAGACGAAGAACGAACGGAAGAAGAACGAACAGACGAAGAAGGAACAGACGGCGAACGAACAGACGAAGAAAGAACAGACGAAGAACGAACAGACGAAGAACGATCAGACGAAGAACGAGCAGACGAAGAACGAACAGACGAAGAGCGAACAGACGAAGAACGAACAGGCGAAGAAAGAACAGACGAAGAACGAACAGACGAAGAACGAACAGACGAAGAACGAACAGACGGAGAACGAACAGACGGAGAAAGAACAGACGACGAACGAACAGACGAAGAACGAACAGATGAAGAAAGAACAGACGAAGAACGAACAGACGAAGAACGAACAGACGGAGAACGAACAGACGAAGAAGGAACAGACTAAGAAAGAACAGACGAAGAACAAACGGAAGAAGAACGAACAGACGAAGAACGAACAGACGAAGAAAGAACAGACGAAGAACGAACAGACGAAGAACGAACAGACGAAGAACGAACAGACGGAGAACGAACAGACGAAGAAGGAACAGACGAAGAAAGAACAGACGAAGAACGAACGGAAGAAGAACGAACAGACGAAGAAGGAACAGACGGCGAACGAACAGACGAAGAAAGAACAGACGAAGAACGAACAGACGAAGAACGATCAGACGAAGAACGAACAGACGAAGAACGAACAGACGAAGAGCGAACAGACGAAGAACGAACAGACGAAGAAAGAACAGACGAAGAACGAACAGACGAAGAACGAACAGACGAAGAACGAACAGACGAAGAAAGAACAGACGAAGAACGAACAGACGAAAAACGAACAGACGAAGAACGAACAGACGGAGAACGAACAGACGGAGAAAGAACAGACGAAGAACGAACAGACGAGGAACGAACAGACGAAGAACGATCAGACGAAGAACGAACAGACGAAGAACGAACAGACGGAGAACGAACAGACGAAGAAGGAACAGACTAAGAAAGAACAGACGAAGAACGAACGGAAGAAGAACGAACAGACGAAGAACGAACAGACGAAGAAAGAACAGACGAAGAACGAACAGACGAAGAACGAACAGACGAAGAACGAACAGACGGAGAACGAACAGACGAAGAAGGAACAGACGAAGAAAGAACAGACGAAGAACGAACGGAAGAAAAATGCACAGACGAAGAACGAACAGACGAAGAACGAACAGACGAAGAACGAACAGACGAAGAACGAACAGACGAAGAACGAACAGACGAAGAACGAACAGACGGAGAACGAACAGACGAAGAAGGAACAGACGGCGAGCGAACAGACGAAGAAAGAACAGACGAAGAACGAACAGACGAAGAACGAACAGACGAAGAACGAACAGACGAAGAAAGAACAGACGAAGAAAGAACAGACGAAGAACGAACAGACGAAGAACGAACAGACGAAGAACGAACAGACGAAGAACGAACAGACGAAGAACGAACAGACGAAGAAGGAACAGACGAAGAAAGAACAGACGAAGAACGAACGGAAGAAGAACGAACAGACGAAGAACGAACAGACGAAGAAAGAACAGACGAAGAACGAACAGACGAAGAACGAACAGACGAAGAACGAACAGACGAAGAAGGAACAGACGGCGAACGAACAGACGAAGAAAGAACAGACGAAGAACGAACAGACGAAGAACGAACTGACGAAGAACGAACAGACGAAGAAAGAACAGACGAAGAACGAACAGACGAAGAACGAACAGACGAAGAAAGAACAGACGAAGAAAGAACAGACGAGGAACGAACAGACGAAGAAGGAACAGATGAAGAAAGAACAGACGAAGAACGAACGGAAGAAGAACGAACAGACGAAGAAGGAACAGACGGCGAACGAACAGACGAAGAAAGAACAGACGAAGAACGAACAGACGAAGAACGAACAGACGAAGAACGAACAGACGAAGAACGAACAGACGAAGAAATAACAGACGGCGAACGAACAGACGAAGAAGGAACAGACGGCGAACGAACAGACGAAGAAGGAACAGACGAAGAACGAACAGACGGAAAACGAACAGACGGAGAAAGAACAGACGAAGAACGAACAGACGAAGAACGAACAGACGGAAAACGAACAGACGGAGAAAGAACAGACGAAGAACGAACAGACGAAGAACGAACAGACGAAAAAGGAACAGACGGAGAACGAACAGACGAAGAACGAACAGACGAAGAACGAACAGACGGAGAACGAACAGACGAAGAAGGAACAGACGAAGAAAGAACAGACGAAGAACGAACGGAAGAAAAACGAACAGACGAAGAACGAACAGACGAAGAACGAACAGACGAGGAACGAACAGACGAAGAACGAACAGACGAAGAACGAACAGACGAAGAACGAACAGACGAAGAACGAACAGACGGAGAACGAACAGACGAAGAATTAACAGACGGCGAACGAACAGGCGAAGAAAGAACAGACGAAGAACGAACAGACGAAGAACGAACAGACGAAGAACGAACAGACGAAGAAAGAACAGACGAAGAAAGAACAGACGAAGAACGAACAGACGAAGAACGAACAGACGAAGAACGAACAGACGAAGAACGAACAGACGAAGAACGAACAGACGGAGAACGAACAGACGAAGAAGGAACAGACGAAGAAAGAACAGACGAAGAACGAACAGACGAAGAACGAACAGACGAAGAACGAACAGACGGAGAACGAACAGACGAAGAAAGAACAGACGAAGAACGAACAGACGAAGAACGAACAGACGAAGAACGAACAGACGAAGAAAGAACAGACGAAGAACGAACAGACGAAGGACGAACAGACGAAGAACGAACAGACGAAGAGCGAACAGACGAAGAACGAACAGACGAAGAACGAACAGACGAAGAACGAACAGACGAAGAACGAACAGACGAAGAACGAACAGACGGAGAACGAACAGACGAAGAAGGAACAGACGAAGAAAGAACAGACGAAGAACGAACAGACGAAGAACGAACAGACGAAGAACGAACAGACGAAGAAAGAACAGACGAAGGACGAACAGACGAAGAACGAACAGACGAAGAACGAACAGACGAAGAACGAACAGACGAAGAACGAACAGACGAAGAACGAACAGACGAAGAAGGAACAGACGAAGAAAGAACAGACGAAGAACGAACAGACGAAGAACGAACTGACGAAGAACGAACAGACGAAGAAAGAACAGACGAAGAAGGAACAGACGAAGAACGAACAGACGAAGAAAGAACAGACGAAGAAAGAACAGACGAGGAACGAACAGACGAAGAAGGAACAGACGAAGAAAGAACAGACGAAGAACGATCGGAAGAAGAACGAACAGACGAAGAAGGAACAGACGGCGAACGAACAGACGAAGAAAGAACAGACGAAGAACGAACAGACGAAGAACGAACAGACGAAGAACGAACAGACGAAGAACGAACAGACGAAGAAATAACAGACGGCGAACGAACAGACGAAGAAGGAACAGACGGCGAACGAACAGACGAAGAAGGAACAGACGAAGAACGAACAGACGGAAAACGAACAGACGGAGAAAGAACAGACGAAGAACGAACAGACGAAGAACGAACAGACGAAAAAGGAACAGACGGAGAACGAACAGACGAAGAACGAACAGACGAAGAACGAACAGACGGAGAACGAACAGACGAAGAAGGAACAGACGAAGAAAGAACAGACGAAGAACGAACGGAAGAAAAACGAACAGACGAAGAACGAACAGACGAAGAACGAACAGACGAAGAACGAACAGACGAAGAACGAACAGACGAAGAACGAACAGACGAAGAACGAACAGACGGAGAACGAACAGACGAAGAATTAACAGACGGCGAACGAACAGACGAAGAAAGAACAGACGAAGAACGAACAGACGAAGAACGATCAGACGAAGAAAGAACAGACGAAGAACGAACAGACGAAGAAAGAACAGACGAAGAACGACCGGAAGAAGAACGAACAGACGAAGAAGGAACAGACGGCGAACGAACAGACGAAGAAAGAACAGACGAAGAACGAACAGACGAAGAAAGAACAGACGAAGAACGAACGGAAGAAGAACGAACAGACGAAGAAGGAACAGACGGCGAACGAACAGACGAAGAAAGAACAGACGAAGAACGAACAGACGAAGAACGATCAGACGAAGAACGAACAGACGAAGAACGAACAGACGAAGAACGAACAGACGAAGAAAGAACAGACGAAGAACGAACAGACGAAGAAAGAACAGACGAAGAACGACCGGAAGAAGAACGAACAGACGAAGAAGGAACAGACGGCGAACGAACAGACGAAGAAAGAACAGACGAAGAACGAACAGACGAAGAAAGAACAGACGAAGAACGAACAGACGAAGAAAGAACAGACGAAGAACGAACGGAAGAAGAACGAACAGACGAAGAAGGAACAGACGAAGAACGAACAGACGGAGAACGAACAGACGAAGAAGGAACAGACGAAGAAAGAACAGACGAAGAACGAACGGAAGAAAAACGAACAGACGAAGAACGAACAGACGAAGAACGAACAGACGAAGAACGAACAGACGAAGAACGAACAGACGAAGAACGAACAGACGAAGAACGAACAGACGGAGAACGAACAGACGAAGAATTAACAGACGGCGAACGAACAGACGAAGAAAGAACAGACGAAGAACGAACAGACGAAGAACGATCAGACGAAGAACGAACAGACGAAGAAAGAACAGACGAAGAACGAACAGACGAAGAAAGAACAGACGAAGAACGAACGGAAGAAGAACGAACAGACGAAGAAGGAACAGACGGCGAACGAACAGACGAAGAAAGAACAGACGAAGAACGAACAGACGAAGAACGATCAGACGAAGAACGAACAGACGAAGAACGATCAGACGAAGAACGAACAGACGAAGAAAGAACAGACGAAGAACGAACAGACGAAGAAAGAACAGACGAAGAACGACCGGAAGAAGAACGAACAGACGAAGAAGGAACAGACGGCGAACGAACAGACGAAGAAAGAACAGACGAAGAACGAACAGACGAAGAAAGAACAGACGAAGAACGAACAGACGAAGAAAGAACAGACGAAGAACGAACGGAAGAAGAACGAACAGACGAAGAAGGAACAGACGGCGAACGAACAGACGAAGAAAGAACAGACGAAGAACGAACAGACGAAGAACGATCAGACGAAGAACGAACAGACGAAGAATGAACAGACGAAGAGCGAACAGACGAAGAACGAACAGACGAAGAAAGAACAGACGAAGAACGAACAGACGAAGAACGAACAGACGAAGAACGAACAGACGGAGAACGAACAGACGGAGAAAGAACAGACGATGAACGAACAGACGAAGAACGAACAGACGAAGAAAGAACAGACGAAGAACGAACAGACGAAGAACGAACAGACGGAGAACGAACAGACGAAGAAGGAACAGACTAAGAAAGAACAGACGAAGAACAAACGGAAGAAGAACGAACAGACGAAGAACGAACAGACGAAGAAAGAACAGACGAAGAACGAACAGACGAAGAACGAACAGACGAAGAACGAACAGATGGAGAACGAACAGACGAAGAAGGAACAGACGAAGAAAGAACAGACGAAGAACGAACGGAAGAAGAACGAACAGACGAAGAAGTAACAGACGGCGAACGAACAGACGAAGAAAGAACAGACGAAGAACGAACAGACGAAGAACGAACAGCTGAAGAACGAACAGACGAAGAACGAACAGACGGAGAACGAACAGACGAAGAACGAACAGACGAAGAAAGAACAGACGAAGAACGAACAGACGAAGAACGAACAGACGAAGAACGAACAGACGAAGAAAGAACAGACGAAGAACGAACAGACGGAGAACGAACAGACGAAGGAGGAACAGACGGCGAACGAACAGACGAAGAAAGAACAGACGAAGAACGAACAGACGAAGAACGAACAGACGAAGAACGAACAGACGAAGAACGAACAGACGAAGAACGAACAGACGAAGAAAGAACAGACGAAGAACGAACAGGCGAAGAAAGAACAGACGAAGAACGAACAGACGAAGAACGAACAGACGAAGAACGAACAGACGAAGAAAGAACAGACGAAGAAAGAACAGACGAAGAACGAACAGACGAAGAACGAACAGCTGAAGAACGAACAGACGAAGAACGAACAGACGGAGAACGAACAGACGAAGAACGAACAGACGAAGAAAGAACAGACGAAGAACGAACAGACGAAGAACGAACAGACGAAGGAGGAACAGACGGCGAACGAACAGACGAAGAAAGAACAGACGAAGAACGAACAGACGAAGAACGAACAGACGAAGAAAGAACAGACGAAGAAAGAACAGACGAAGAACGAACAGACGAAGAACGAACAGATGAAGAACGAACAGACGGAGAACGAACAGACGAAGAAGGAACAGACGAAGAACGAACAGACGAAGAACGAACAGACGGAGAACGAACAGACGAAGAAAGAACAGACGAAGAACGAACAGACAAAGAACGAACAGACGAAGAACGAACAGACGAAGAAAGAACAGACGAAAAAGGAACAGACGAAGAAGGAACAGACGAAGAAGGAACAGACGAAGAACGAACAGACGAAGAACGAACAGACGAAAAAGGAACAGACGGAGAACGAACAGACGAAGAAAGAACAGACGAAGAACGAACAGACGAAGAACGAACAGACGAAGAACGAACAGACGAAGAACGAACAGACGAAAAAGGAACAGACGAAGAAGGAACAGACGAAGAAGGAACAGACGAAGAACGAACAGACGAAGAACGAACAGACGAAAAAGGAACAGACGGAGAACGAACAGACGGAGAACGAACAGACGAAGGAGGAACAGACGGCGAACGAACAGACGAAGAAAGAACAGACGAAGAACGAACAGACGAAGAAGGAACAGACGAAGAAGAAACAGACGAAGAACGAACAGACGAAGAACGAACAGACGAAGAACGAACAGACGAAGAAAGAACAGACGAAGAACGAACAGACGGAGAACGAACAGACGAAGGAGGAACAGACGGCGAACGAACAGACGAAGAAAGAACAGACGAAGAAGGAACAGACGAAGAAGGAACAGACGAAGAACGAACAGACGAAGAACGAACAGACGAAAAAGGAACAGACGAAGAACGAACAGACGGAGAACGAACAGACGAAGAAGGAACAGACGAAGAACGAACAGACGAAGAACGAACAGACGAAGAACGAACAGACGGAGAACGAACAGACGAAGAAGGAACAGACGAAGAACGAACAGACGAAGAAAGAACAGACGAAGAACGAACAGACGGAGAACGAACAGACGAAGGAGGAACAGACGGCGAACGAACAGACGAAGAAGGAACAGACGAAGAACGAACAGACGAAGAACGAACAGACGAAGAAAGAACAGACGAAGAAAGAACAGACGAAGAACGAACAGACGAAGAACGAACAGACGAAGAACGAACAGACGGAGAACGAACAGACGAAGAAGGAACAGACGAAGAACGAACAGACGAAGAACGAACAGACGGAGAACGAACAGACGAAAAAGGAACAGACGAAGAACGAACAGACGAAAAAGGAACAGACGAAGAACGAACAGACGGAGAACGAACAGACGAAGAACGAACAGACGAAGAAAGAACAGACGAAGAACGAACAGACGGAGAACGAACAGACGAAGGAGGAACAGACGGCGAACGAACAGACGAAGAAAGAACAGACGAAGAACCAACAGACGAAGAACGAACAGACGAAGAAAGAACAGACGAAGAAAGAACAGACGAAGAACGAACAGACGAAGAACGAACAGACGAAGAACGAACAGACGGAGAACGAACAGACGAAGAAGGAACAGACGAAGAACGAACAGACGAAGAACGAACAGACGAAGAACGAACAGACGGAGAACGAACAGACGAAGAAAGAACAGACGAAGAACGAACAGACGAAGAACGAACAGACGAAGAACGAACAGACGAAGAACGAACAGACGAAAAAGGAACAGACGAAGAAGGAACAGACGAAGAAGGAACAGACGAAAAAGGAACAGACGGAGAACGAACAGACGAAGAAAGAACAGGCGAAGAACGAACAGACGAAGAACGAACAGACGAAGAACGAACAGACGAAGAAAGAACAGACGGAGAACGAACAGACGAAGGAGGAACAGACGGCGAACGAACAGACGAAGAAAGAACAGACGAAGAACGAACAGACGAAGAACGAACAGACGAAGAAAGAACAGACGAAGAAAGAACAGACGAAGAACGAACAGACGAAGAACGAACAGACGAAGAACGAACAGACGGAGAACGAACAGACGAAGAAGGAACAGACGAAGAACGAACAGACGAAGAACGAACAGACGAAGAACGAACAGACGGAGAACGAACAGACGAAGAAAGAACAGACGAAGAACGAACAGACGAAGAACGAACAGACGAAGAACGAACAGACGAAGAACGAACAGACGAAAAAGGAACAGACGAAGAAGGAACAGACGAAGAAGGAACAGACGAAGAACGAACAGACGAAGAACGAACAGACGAAAAAGGAACAGACGAAGAACGAACAGACGAAGAAAGAACAGACGAAGAACGAACAGACGAAAAAGGAACAGACGAAGAACGAACAGACGGAGAACGAACAGACGAAGAAGGAACAGACGAAGAACGAACAGACGAAGAAAGAACAGACGAAGAACGAACAGACGGAGAACGAACAGACGAAGGAGGAACAGACGGCGAACGAACAGACGAAGAAGGAACAGACGAAGAAGGAACAGACGAAGAACGAACAGACGAAGAACGAACAGACGAAGAAAGAACAGACGAAGAACGAACAGACGAAGAACGAACAGACGAAGAACGAACAGACGGAGAACGAACAGACGAAGAAGGAACAGACGAAGAACGAACAGACGAAGAACGAACAGACGAAGAACGAACAGACGGAGAACGAACAGACGAAGAAAGAACAGACGAAGAAAGAACAGACGAAGAACGAACAGACGAAGAACGAACAGACGAAGAACGAACAGACGAAGAAAGAACAGACGAAGAACGAACAGACGGAGAACGAACAGACGAAGGAGGAACAGACGGCGAACGAACAGACGAAGAAAGAACAGACGAAGAACGAACAGACGAAGAACGAACAGACGAAGAAAGAACAGACGAAGAAAGAACAGACGAAGAACGAACAGACGAAGAACGAACAGACGAAGAACGAACAGACGGAGAACGAACAGACGAAGAAGGAACAGACGAAGAACGAACAGACGAAGAACGAACAGACGAAGAACGAACAGACGGAGAACGAACAGACGAAGAAAGAACAGACGAAGAACGAACAGACGAAGAACGAACAGACGAAGAACGAACAGACGAAGAACGAACAGACGAAAAAGGAACAGACGAAGAAGGAACAGACGAAGAAGGAACAGACGAAGAACGAACAGACGAAGAACGAACAGACGAAAAAGGAACAGACGAAGAACGAACAGACGAAGAAAGAACAGACGAAGAACGAACAGACGAAAAAGGAACAGACGAAGAACGAACAGACGGAGAACGAACAGACGAAGAAGGAACAGACGAAGAACGAACAGACGAAGAAAGAACAGACGAAGAACGAACAGACGGAGAACGAACAGACGAAGGAGGAACAGACGGCGAACGAACAGACGAAGAAGGAACAGACGAAGAACGAACAGACGAAGAACGAACAGACGAAGAAAGAACAGACGAAGAAAGAAGAGACGAAGAACGAACAGACGAAGAACGAACAGACGAAGAACGAACAGACGGAGAACGAACAGACGAAGAAGGAACAGACGAAGAACGAACAGACGAAGAACGAACAGACGGAGAACGAACAGACGAAAAAGGAACAGACGAAGAACGAACAGACGAAAAAGGAACAGACGAAGAACGAACAGACGGAGAACGAACAGACGAAGAAGGAACAGACGAAGAACGAACAGACGAAGAAAGAACAGACGAAGAACGAACAGACGGAGAACGAACAGACGAAGGAGGAACAGACGGCGAACGAACAGACGAAGAAAGAACAGACGAAGAACGAACAGACGAAGAACGAACAGACGAAGAAAGAACAGACGAAGAAAGAACAGACGAAGAACGAACAGACGAAGAACGAACAGACGGAGAACGAACAGACGAAGAAGGAACAGACGAAGAACGAACAGACGAAGAACGAACAGACGAAGAACGAACAGACGGAGAACGAACAGACGAAGAAAGAACAGACGAAGAACGAACAGACGAAGAACGAACAGACGAAGAACGAACAGACGAAGAACGAACAGACGAAAAAGGAACAGACGAAGAAGGAACAGACGAAGAAGGAACAGACGAAAAAGGAACAGACGGAGAACGAACAGACGAAGAAAGAACAGACGAAGAACGAACAGACGAAGAACGAACAGACGAAGAACGAACAGACGAAGAAAGAACAGACGAAGAACGAACAGACGGAGAACGAACAGACGAAGGAGGAACAGACGGCGAACGAACAGACGAAGAAAGAACAGACGAAGAACGAACAGACGAAGAACGAACAGACGAAGAACGAACAGACGAAGAAAGAACAGACGAAGAACGAACAGACGGAGAACGAACAGACGAAGGAGGAACAGACGGCGAACGAACAGACGAAGAAAGAACAGACGAAGAACGAACAGACGAAGAACGAACAGACGAAAAAGGAACAGACGGAGAACGAACAGACGGAGAACGAACAGACGAAGAACGAACAGACGAAAAAGGAACAGACGGAGAACGAACAGACGAAGAAAGAACAGACGAAGAACGAACAGACGAAGAACGAACAGACGAAGAACGAACAGACGAAGAAAGAACAGACGAAGAACGAACAGACGGAGAACGAACAGACGAAGGAGGAACAGACGGCGAACGAACAGACGAAGAAAGAACAGACGAAGAACGAACAGACGAAGAACGAACAGACGAAAAAGGAACAGACGGAGAACGAACAGACGGAGAACGAACAGACGAAGAACGAACAGACGAAGAAAGAACAGACGAAGAACGAACAGACGAAGAACGAACAGACGAAGAACGAACAGACGAAGAAAGAACAGACGAAGAACGAATAGACGAAGAACGAACAGACGGAGAAAGAACAGACGAAGAACGAACAGACGAAGAAAGAACAGACGAAGAACGAACAGACGAAGAACGAACAGACGAAGAACGAACAGACGAAGAAAGAACAGACGAAGAAAGAACAGACGAAGAACGAACAGACGAAGAACGAACAGCTGAAGAACGAACAGACGAAGAACGAACAGACGGAGAACGAACAGACGAAGAACGAACAGACGAAGAAAGAACAGACGAAGAACGAACAGACGAAGAACGAACAGACGAAGAACGAACAGACGAAGAAAGAACAGACGAAGAACGAACAGACGGAGAACGAACAGACGAAGGAGGAACAGACGGCGAACGAACAGACGAAGAAAGAACAGACGAAGAACGAACAGACGAAGAACGAACAGACGAAGAACGAACAGACGAAGAACGAACAGACGAAGAACGAACAGACGAAGAAAGAACAGACGAAGAACGAACAGACGAAGAACGAACAGACGAAGAACGAACAGACGGAGAACGAACAGACGAAGAACGAACAGACGAAGAACGAACAGACGAAGAACGAACAGACGGAGAACGAACAGACGAAGAAGGAACAGACGAAGAACGAACAGACGAAGAACGAACAGACGAAGAAAGAACAGACGAAGAACGAACGGAAGAAGAACGAACAGACGAAGAAGGAACAGACGGCGAACGAACGGACGAAGAAAGAACAGACGAAGAACGAACAGACGAAGAACGAACAGACGAAGAAAGAACAGACGAAGAACGAACAGACGAAGAACGAACAGACGAAGAACGAACAGACGAAGAACGAACAGACGGAGAACGAACAGACGAAGAAGGAACAGACGAAGAACGAACAGACGAAGAACGAACAGACGAAGAAAGAACAGACGAAGAACGAACAGACGAAGAACGAACAGACGAAGAACGAACAGACGAAGAACGAGCAGACGAAGAAGGAACGGACGAAGAACGAACAGACGACAATCGAACAGACGAAGAACGAACAGACGAAAAAGGAACAGACGGAGAACGAACAGACGAAGAAAGAACAGACGAAGAACGAACAGACGAAGAACGAACAGACGAAGAACGAACAGACTAAGAACGAACAGACGGAGAACGAACAGACGAAGAAGGAACAGACGGCAAGAAAGAACAGACGAAGAACGAACAGACGAAGAACGACAGACGAAGACGAACAGACGAAGAAAGAACAGACGAAGAACGAACAGACGAAGAACGAACAGACGAAGAACGAACAGACGGAAGAACGAACAGACGAAAGAACGAACAGACGAAGAAAGAACAGACGAAGAAACGAACAGACGAAGGAGGAACAGACGGCGAACGAACAGACGAAGAAAGAACAGACGAAGAACGAACAGACGAAGAAGGAACAGACGAAGAAGGAACAGACGAAGAACGAACAGACGAAGAACGAACAGACGAAAAGGAACAGACGAAAAAGGAACAGACGAGAACGAACAGACGAAGAAAGAACAGACGAAGAACGAACAGACGAAGAACGAACAGACGAAGAACGAACAGGACGAAGAAAGAACAGACGAAGAACGAACAGACGAAGGAGAACAGACGGCGAACGAACAGACGAAGAAAGAACAGACGAAGAACGAACAGACGAAGAAGGAACAGACCGAAGAACGAACAGACGAAGAACGAACAGACGAAGAACGAACAGACGAAAAAGAACAGACGAGAACGAACAGACGGAGAACGAACAGACGAAGAAAGGAACAGACGAAGAACGAACAGACGAAGAACGAACAGACGAAGAACGAACAGACGGAAGAACGAACAGACGAAGGAGGAACAGACGGCGAACGAACAGACGAAGAAAGAACAGACGAAGAACGAACAGACGAAGAACGAACAGACGAAGAAAGAACAGACGAAGAAAGAACAGACGAAGAACGAACAGACGAAGAACGAACAGACGAAGAAGGAACAGACGGAAGAACGAACAGACGAAGAAAGAACAGACGAAGAACGAACAGACGAAGAACGAACAGACGAAGAACGAACAGACGAAGAACGAACAGACGAAGAACGAACAGACGAAGAACGAACAGACGAAGAAGGAACAGACGAAGAACGAACAGACGAAGAACGAACAGACGAAGAACGAACAGACGAAGAACGAACAGACGAAGAAAGAACAGACGAAGAACGAACAGACGAAGAACGAACAGACGAAGAACGAACAGACGAAGAACGAACAGACGAAGAAAGGAACAGACGAAGAAGGAACAGACGAAGAAGGAACAGACGAAGAACGAACAGACGAAGAACGAACAGACGAAAAAGGAACAGACGAAGAACGAACAGACGAAGAACGAACAGACGAAGAAAGAACAGACGAAGAACGAACAGACGAAGAACGAACAGACGAAGAACGAACAGACGAAGAACGAACAGACGGAGAACGAACAGACGAAGAAGGAACAGACGAAGAACGAACAGACGAAGAACGAACAGACGAAGGAGGAACAGACGAGAACGAACAGACGAAGAACGAACAGACGAAGAACGAACAGACGAAGAACGAACAGACGAAGAAAGAACAGACGAAGAAAGAACAGACGAAGAACGAACAGACGAAGAACGAACAGACGAAGAACGAACAGACGAAGAACGAACAGACGAAGAACGAACAGACGAAGAAAGAACAGACGAAGAACGAACAGACGAAGAACGAACAGACGAAGAACGAACAGACGAAGAACGAACAGACGGAGAACGAACAGACGAAGAAGGAACAGACGAAGAACGAACAGACGAAGAACGAACAGACGAAGAACGAACAGACGAAGAACGAACAGACGAAGAAAGAACAGACGAAGAACGAACAGACGAAGAACGAACAGACGAAGAACGAACAGACGAAGAACGAACAGACGAAGAAGAACAGACGAAAGACAGACGAAGAACGAACAGACGAAGAAGGAACAGACGAAGAACGAACAGACGAAGAACGAACAGACGAAGAAAGGAACAGACGAAGAACGAACAGACGAAGAAAGAACAGACGAAGAACGAACAGACGAAGAACGAACAGACGAAGAACGAACAGACGAGAGAACGAACAGACGAAGAAGGAACAGACGAAGAACGAACAGACGAAGAACGAACAGACGAAGAACGAACAGACGAAGAACGAACAGACGAAGAAAGAACAGACGAAGAACGAACAGACGAAGAACGAACAGACGAAGAACGAACAGACGAAGAACGAACAGACGAAGAACGAACAGACGGAGAACGAACAGACGAGAACGAACAGACGGAGAACGAACAGACGAAGAAGGAACAGACGAAGAACGAACAGACGAAGAACGAACAGACGAAGAACGAACAGACGGAGAACGAACAGACGAAGAAAGAACAGACGAAGAACGAACAGACGAAGAACGAACAGACGAAGAACGAACAGACGAAGAACGAACAGACGAAAAAGGAACAGACGAAGAAGGAACAGACGAAGAAGGAACAGACGAAGAACGAACAGACGAAGAACGAACAGACGAAAAAGGAACAGACGAAGAACGAACAGACGAAGAACGAACAGACGAAGAACGGAACAGACGAAGAACGAACAGACGAAGAACGAACAGACGGAGAACGAACAGACGAAGAAGGAACAGACGAAGAACGAACAGACGAAGAACGAACAGACGAAGAACGAACAGACGAAGAACGAACAGACGAAGAAAGAACAGACGAAGAACGAACAGACGAAGAACGAACAGACGAAGAACGAACAGACGAAGAACGAACAGACGAAAAAGAACAGACGAAGAAGGAACAGACGAAGAAGGAACAGACGAAGAACGAACAGACGAAGAACGAACAGACGAAAAAGGAACAGACGAAGAACGAACAGACGAAGAACGAACAGACGGAGAACGAACAGACGAAGAAAGGAACAGACGAAGAACGAACAGACGAAGAAAGAACAGACGAAGAACGAACAGACGGAAGAACGAACAGACGAAGAAGGAACAGACGAAGAACGAACAGACGAAGAACGAACAGACGAAGAACGAACAGACGGAGAACGAACAGACGAAGGAAGAACAGACGAGAACGAACAGACGAAGAAAGAACAGACGAAGAACGAACAGACGAAGAACGAACAGACGAAGAACGAACAGACGAAGAAAGAACAGACGAAGAACGAACAGACGAAGAACGAACAGACGGAGAACGAACAGACGAAGAAGGAACAGACGAAGAACGAACAGACGAAGAACGAACAGACGAAGAACGAACAGACGGAGAACGAACAGACGAAGAAAGAACAGACGAAGAACGAACAGACGAAGAACGAACAGACGAAGAACGAACAGACGAAGAACGAACAGACGAAAAAGGAACAGACGAAGAAGGAACAGACGAAGAACGGAACAGACGAAAAAGGAACAGACGGAGAACGAACAGACGAAGAAAGAACAGACGAAGAACGAACAGACGAAGAACGAACAGACGAAGAACGAACAGACGAAGAAAGAACAGACGAAGAACGAACAGACGAGAACGAACAGACGAAGAGGAACAGACGGCGAACGAACAGACGAAGAAAGAACAGACGAAGAACGAACAGACGAAGAACGAACAGACGAAGAACGAACAGACGAAGAAAGAACAGACGAAGAACGAACAGACGGAGAACGAACAGACGAAGGAGGAACAGACGGCGAACGAACAGACGAAGAAAGAACAGACGAAGAACGAACAGACGAAGAACGAACAGACGAAAAAGGAACAGACGGAGAACGAACAGACGGAGAACGAACAGACGAAGAACGAACAGACGAAAAAGGAACAGACGGAGAACGAACAGACGAAGAAAGAACAGACGAAGAACGAACAGACGAAGAACGAACAGACGAAGAACGAACAGACGAAGAAAGAACAGACGAAGAACGAACAGACGGAGAACGAACAGACGAAGGAGGAACAGACGGCGAACGAACAGACGAAGAAAGAACAGACGAAGAACGAACAGACGAAGAACGAACAGACGAAAAAGGAACAGACGGAGAACGAACAGACGGAGAACGAACAGACGAAGAACGAACAGACGAAGAACGAACAGACGAAGAACGAACAGACGAAGAACGAACAGACGAAGAACGAACAGACGAAGAAAGAACAGACGAAGAACGAATAGACGAAGAACGAACAGACGGAGAAAGAACAGACGAAGAACGAACAGACGAAGAAAGAACAGACGAAGAACGAACAGACGAAGAACGAACAGACGAAGAACGAACAGACGAAGAAAGAACAGACGAAGAAAGAACAGACGAAGAACGAACAGACGAAGAACGAACAGCTGAAGAACGAACAGACGAAGAACGAACAGACGGAGAACGAACAGACGAAGAACGAACAGACGAAGAAAGAACAGACGAAGAACGAACAGACGAAGAACGAACAGACGAAGAACGAACAGACGAAGAAAGAACAGACGAAGAACGAACAGACGAGAACGAACAGACGAAGGAGGAACAGACGGCGAACGAACAGACGAAGAAAGAACAGACGAAGAACGAACAGACGAAGAACGAACAGACGAAGAACGAACAGACGAAGAACGAACAGACGAAGAACGAACAGACGAAGAAAGAACAGACGAAGAACGAACAGACGAAGAACGAACAGACGAAGAACGAACAGACGGAGAACGAACAGACGAAGAACGAACAGACGAAGAACGAACAGACGAAGAACGAACAGACGGAGAACGAACAGACGAAGAAGGAACAGACGAAGAACGAACAGACGAAGAACGAACAGACGAAGAAAGAACAGACGAAGAACGAACGGACGAAGAACGAACAGACGAAGAAGGAACAGACGGCGAACGAACAGACGAAGAAAGAACAGACGAAGAACGAACAGACGAAGAACGAACAGACGAAGAAAGAACAGACGAAGAACGAACAGACGAAGAACGAACAGACGAAGAACGAACAGACGAAGAACGAACAGACGGAGAACGAACAGACGAAGAAGGAACAGACGAAGAACGAACAGACGAAGAACGAACAGACGAAGAAAGAACAGACGAAGAACGAACAGACGAAGAACGAACAGACGAAGAACGAACAGACGAAGAACGAGCAGACGAAGAAGGAACGGACGAAGAACGAACAGACGACAATCGAACAGACGAAGAACGAACAGACGAAAAAGGAACAGACGGAGAACGAACAGACGAAGAAAGAACAGACGAAGAACGAACAGACGAAGAACGAACAGACGAAGAACGAACAGACTAAGAACGAACAGACGGAGAACGAACAGACGAAGAAGGAACAGACGGCGAACGAACAGACAAAGAAAGAACAGACGAAGAACGAACAGACGAAGAACGAACAGACGAAGAACGAACAGACGAAGAAAGAACAGACGAAGAACGAACAGACGAAGAACGAACAGACGGAGAACGAACAGACGAAGAACGAACAGACGAAGAAAGAACAGACGAAGAACGAACAGACGAAGGAGGAACAGACGGCGAACGAACAGACGAAGAAAGAACAGACGAAGAACGAACAGACGAAGAAGGAACAGACGAAGAAGGAACAGACGAAGAACGAACAGACGAAGAACGAACAGACGAAAAAGGAACAGACGAAAGAGGAACAGACGGAGAACGAACAGACGAAGAAAGAACAGACGAAGAACGAACAGACGAAGAACGAACAGACGAAGAACGAACAGACGAAGAAAGAACAGACGAAGAACGAACAGACGAAGAACGAACAGACGAAGAAAGAACAGACGAAGAACGAACAGACGAAGGAGGAACAGACGGCGAACGAACAGACGAAGAAAGAACAGACGAAGAACGAACAGACGAAGAAGGAACAGACGAAGAAGGAACAGTCGAAGAACGAACAGACGAAGAACGAACAGACGAAAAAGGAACAGACGAAGAACGAACAGACGAAGAAAGAACAGACGAAGAACGAACAGACGAAAAAGGAACAGACGAAGAACGAACAGACGGAGAACGAACAGACGAAGAAGGAACAGACGAAGAACGAACAGACGAAGAAAGAACAGACGAAGAAAGAACAGACGAAGAAAGAACAGACGAAGGAGGAACAGACGGCGAACGAACAGACGAAGAAAGAACAGACGAAGAACGAACAGACGAAGAACGAACAGACGAAGAAAGAACAGACGAAGAAAGAACAGACGAAGAACGAACAGACGAAGAACGAACAGACGAAGAACGAACAGACGGAGAACGAACAGACGAAGAAGGAACAGACGAAGAACGAACAGACGAAGAACGAACAGACGGAGAACGAAGAGACGAAAAAGGAACAGACGAAGAACGAACAGACGAAAAAGGAACAGACGAAGAACGAACAGACGGAGAACGAACAGACGAAGAAGGAACAGACGAAGAACGAACAGACGAAGAAAGAACAGACGAAGAACGAACAGACGGAGAACGAACAGACGAAGGAGGAACAGACGGCGAACGAACAGACGAAGAAAGAACAGACGAAGAACGAACAGACGAAGAACGAACAGACGAAGAAAGAACAGACGAAGAAAGAACAGACGAAGAACGAACAGACGAAGAACGAACAGACGAAGAACGAACAGACGGAGAACGAACAGACGAAGAAGGAACAGACGAAGAACAAACAGACGAAGAACGAACAGACGAAGAACGAACAGACGGAGAACGAACAGACGAAGAAAGAACAGACGAAGAACGAACAGACGAAGAACGAACAGACGAAGAACGAACAGACGAAGAACGAACAGACGAAAAAGGAACAGACGAAGAAGGAACAGACGAAGAAGGAACAGACGAAGAACGAACAGACGAAGAACGAACAGACGAAAAAGGAACAGACGGAGAACGAACAGACGAAGAAAGAACAGACGAAGAACGAACAGACGAAGAAAGAACAGACGAAGAACGAACAGACGGAGAACGAACAGACGAAGGAGGAACAGACGGCGAACGAACAGACGAAGAAAGAACAGACGAAGAACGAACAGACGAAGAACGAACAGACGAAAAAGGAACAGACGGAGAACGAACAGACGGAGAACGAACAGACGAAGAACGAACAGACGAAGAAAGAACAGACGAAGAACGAACAGACGAAGAACGAACAGACGAAGAACGAACAGACGAAGAAAGAACAGACGAAGAACGAATAGACGAAGAACGAACAGACGGAGAAAGAACAGACGAAGAACGAACAGACGAAGAAAGAACAGACGAAGAACGAACAGACGAAGAACGAACAGACGAAGAACGAACAGACGAAGAAAGAACAGACGAAGAAAGAACAGACGAAGGACGAACAGACGAAGAACGAACAGCTGAAGAACGAACAGACGAAGAACGAACAGACGAAGAAAGAACAGACGAAGAACGAACAGACGAAGAAGGAACAGACGAAGAAGGAACAGACGAAGAACGAACAGACGAAGAACGAACAGACGAAAAAGGAACAGACGAAGAACGAACAGACGGAGAACGAACAGACGAAGAAGGAACAGACGAAGAACGAACAGACGAAGAACGAACAGACGAAGAACGAACAGACGGAGAACGAACAGACGAAGAACGAACAGACGAAGAAAGAACAGACGAAGAACGAACAGACGAAGGAGGAACAGACGGCGAACGAACAGACGAAGAAAGAACAGACGAAGAACGAACAGACGAAGAAGGAACAGACGAAGAAGGAACAGACGAAGAACGAACAGACGAAGAACGAACAGACGAAAAAGGAACAGACGAAAGAGGAACAGACGGAGTACGAACAGACGAAGAAAGAACAGACGAAGAACGAACAGACGAAGAACGAACAGACGAAGAACGAACAGACGAAGAAAGAACAGACGAAGAACGAACAGACGAAGGAGGAACAGACGGCGAACGAACAGACGAAGAAAGAACAGACGAAGAACGAACAGACGAAGAAGGAACAGACGAAGAAGGAACAGACGAAGAACGAACAGACGAAGAACGAACAGACGAAAAAGGAACAGACGAAGAACGAACAGACGGAGAACGAACAGACGAAGAAGGAACAGACGAAGAACGAACAGACGAAGAACGAACAGACGAAGAACGAACAGACGGAGAACGAACAGACGAAGGAGGAACAGACGGCGAACGAACAGACGAAGAAAGAACAGACGAAGAACGAACAGACGAAGAACGAACAGACGAAGAAAGAACAGACGAAGAAAGAACAGACGAAGAACGAACAGACGAAGAACGAACAGACGAAGAAGGAACAGAGGAAGAACGAACAGACGAAGAAAGAACAGACGAAGAAAGAACAGACGAAGAACGAACAGACGAAGAACGAACAGACGAAGAACGAACAGACGAAGAACGAACAGACGGAGAACGAACAGACGAAGAAGGAACAGACGAAGAACGAACAGACGAAGAACGAACAGACGAAGAACGAACAGACGGAGAACGAACAGACGAAGAAAGAACAGACGAAGAACGAACAGACGAAGAACGAACAGACGAAGAACGAACAGACGAAGAACGAACAGACGAAAAAGGAACAGACGAAGAAGGAACAGACGAAGAAGGAACAGTCGAAGAACGAACAGACGAAGAACGAACAGACGAAAAAGGAACAGACGAAGAACGAACAGACGAAGAAAGAACAGACGAAGAACGAACAGACGAAAAAGGAACAGACGAAGAACGAACAGACGGAGAACGAACAGACGAAGAAGGAACAGACGAAGAACGAACAGACGAAGAAAGAACAGACGAAGAACGAACAGACGGAGAACGAACAGACGAAGGAGGAACAGACGGCGAACGAACAGACGAAGAAAGAACAGACGAAGAACGAACAGACGAAGAACGAACAGACGAAGAAAGAACAGACGAAGAAAGAACAGACGAAGAACGAACAGACGAAGAACGAACAGACGAAGAACGAACAGACGGAGAACGAACAGACGAAGAAGGAACAGACGAAGAACGAACAGACGAAGAACGAACAGACGGAGAACGAAGAGACGAAAAAGGAACAGACGAAGAACGAACAGACGAAAAAGGAACAGACGAAGAACGAACAGACGGAGAACGAACAGACGAAGAAGGAACAGACGAAGAACGAACAGACGAAGAAAGAACAGACGAAGAACGAACAGACGGAGAACGAACAGACGAAGGAGGAACAGACGGCGAACGAACAGACGAAGAAAGAACAGACGAAGAACGAACAGACGAAGAACGAACAGACGAAGAAAGAACAGACGAAGAAAGAACAGACGAAGAACGAACAGACGAAGAACGAACAGACGAAGAACGAACAGACGGAGAACGAACAGACGAAGAAGGAACAGACGAAGAACGAACAGACGAAGAACGAACAGACGAAGAACGAACAGACGGAGAACGAACAGACGAAGAAAGAACAGACGAAGAACGAACAGACGAAGAACGAACAGACGAAGAACGAACAGACGAAAAAGGAACAGACGAAGAAGGAACAGACGAAGAAGGAACAGACGAAGAACGAACAGACGAAGAACGAACAGACGAAAAAGGAACAGACGGAGAACGAACAGACGAAGAAAGAACAGACGAAGAACGAACAGACGAAGAAAGAACAGACGAAGAACGAACAGACGGAGAACGAACAGACGAAGGAGGAACAGACGGCGAACGAACAGACGAAGAAAGAACAGACGAAGAACGAACAGACGAAGAACGAACAGACGAAAAAGGAACAGACGGAGAACGAACAGACGGAGAACGAACAGACGAAGAACGAACAGCCGAAGAAAGAACAGACGAAGAACGAACAGACGAAGAACGAACAGACGAAGAACGAACAGACGAAGAAAGAACAGACGAAGAACGAATAGACGAAGAACGAACAGACGGAGAAAGAACAGACGAAGAACGAACAGACGAAGAAAGAACAGACGAAGAACGAACAGACGAAGAACGAACAGACGAAGAACGAACAGACGAAGAAAGAACAGACGAAGAAAGAACAGACGAAGAACGAACAGACGAAGAACGAACAGCTGAAGAACGAACAGACGAAGAACGAACAGACGGAGAACGAACAGACGAAGAACGAACAGACGAAGAAAGAACAGACGAAGAACGAACAGACGAAGAACGAACAGACGAAGAACGAACAGACGAAGAAAGAACAGACGAAGAACGAACAGACGGAGAACGAACAGACGAAGGAGGAACAGACGGCGAACGAACAGACGAAGAAAGAACAGACGAAGAACGAACAGACGAAGAACGAACAGACGAAGAACGAACAGACGAAGAACGAACAGACGAAGAACGAACAGACGAAGAAAGAACAGACGGAGAACGAACAGACGAAGAACGAACAGACGAAGAACGAACAGACGAAGAACGAACAGACGAAGAACGAACAGACGGAGAACGAACAGACGAAGAAGGAACAGACGAAGAACGAACAGACGAAGAAGGAACAGACGAAGAACGAACAGACGAAGAACGAACAGACGAAGAAAGAACAGACGAAGAACGAACGGAAGAAGAACGAACAGACGAAGAAAGAACAGACGAAGAACGAACAGACGAAGAACGAACAGACGAAGAAGGAACAGACGAAGAACGAACAGACGAAGAACGAACAGACGAAAAAGGAACAGACGAAGAACGAACAGACGGAGAACGAACAGACGAAGAAGGAACAGACGAAGAACGAACAGACGAAGAACGAACAGACGAAGAACGAACAGACGGAGAACGAACAGACGAAGAAGGAACAGACGAAGAACGAACAGACGAAGAACGAACAGACGAAGAAAGAACAGACGAAGAACGAACGGAAGAAGAACGAACAGACGAAGAAGGAACAGACGGCGAACGAACAGACGAAGAAAGAACAGACGAAGAACGAACAGACGAAGAACGAACAGACGAAGAAAGAACAGACGAAGAACGAACAGACGAAGAACGAACAGACGAAGAACGAACAGACGAAGAACGAACAGACGGAGAACGAACAGACGAAGTAGGAACAGACGAAGAACGAACAGACGAAGAACGAACAGACGAAGAAAGAACAGACGAAGAACGAACAGACGAAGAACGAACAGACGAAGAAAGAACAGACGAAGAACGAACAGACGAAGAACGAACAGACGAAGAAAGAACAGACGAAGAACGAACAGACGAAGAACGAACAGACGAAGAACGAACAGACGAAGAAAGAACAGACGAAGAACGAACAGACGAAGAACGAACAGACGAAGAAAGAACAGACGAAGAACGAACAGACGAAGAACGAACAGACGAAGAAAGAACAGACGAAGAAGGAACAGACGGCGAACGAACAGACGAAGAAAGAACAGACGAAGAACGAACAGACGAAGAACGAACAGACGAAGAAAGAACAGACGAAGAACGAACAGACGAAGAACGAACAGACGAAGAACGAACAGACGGAGAACGAACAGACGAAGAACGAACAGACGAAGAACGAACAGACGAAGAACGAACAGACGAAGAACGAACAGACGGAGAACGAACAGACGAAGAAGGAACAGACGAAGAACGAACAGACGAAGAACGAACAGACGAAGAAAGAACAGACGAAGAACGAACGGAAGAAGAACGAACAGACGAAGAAGGAACAGACGGCGAACGAACAGACGAAGAAAGAACAGACGAAGAACGAACAGACGAAGAACGAACAGACGAAGAAAGAACAGACGAAGAACGAACAGACGAAGAACGAACAGACGAAGAACGAACAGACGAAGAACGAACAGACGGAGAACGAACAGACGAAGTAGGAACAGACGAAGAACGAACAGACGAAGAAAGAACAGACGAAGAACGAACAGACGAAGAACGAACAGACGAAGAAAGAACAGACGAAGAACGAACAGACGAAGAACGAACAGACGAAGAACGAACAGACGAAAAAGGAACAGACGGAGAACGAACAGACGAAGAAAGAACAGACGAAGAACGAACAGACGAAGAACGAACAGACGAAGAACGAACAGACTAAGAACGAACAGACGGAGAACGAACAGACGAAGAAGGAACAGACGGCGAACGAACAGACAAAGAAAGAACAGACGAAGAACGAACAGACGAAGAACGAACAGACGAAGAACGAACAGACGAAGAAAGAACAGACGAAGAACGAACAGACGAAGAACGAACAGACGAAGAACGAACAGACGGAGAACGAACAGACGAAGAAGGAACAGACGAAGAAGGAACAGACGAAGAAAGAACAGACGAAGAACGAACGGAAGAAGAACGAACAGACGAAGAAAGAACAGACGAAGAACGAACAGACGAAGAAGGAACAGACGAAGAAGGAACAGACGAAGAACGAACAGACGAAGAACGAACAGACGAAAAAGGAACAGACGAAGAACGAACAGACGGAGAACGAACAGACGAAGAACGAACAGACGAAGAAAGAACAGACGAAGAACGAACAGACGAAGAACGAACAGACGAAGAACGAACAGACGAAGAAAGAACAGACGAAGAACGAATAGACGAAGAAGGAACAGACGGCGAACGAACAGACAAAGAAAGAACAGACGAAGAACGAACAGACGAAGAACGAACAGACGAAGAACGAACAGACGAAGAAAGAACAGACGAAGAACGAACAGACGAAGAACGAACAGACGAAGAACGAACAGACGGAGAACGAACAGACGAAGAAGGAACAGACGAAGAAGGAACAGACGAAGAAAGAACAGACGAAGAACGAACGGAAGAAGAACGAACAGACGAAGAAAGAACAGACGAAGAACGAACAGACGAAGAAGGAACAGACGAAGAAGGAACAGACGAAGAACGAACAGACGAAGAACGAACAGACGAAAAAGGAACAGACGAAGAACGAACAGACGGAGAACGAACAGCCGAAGAAGGAACAGACGAAGAACGAACAGACGAAGAACGAACAGACGAAGAACGAACAGACGGAGAACGAACAGACGAAGGAGGAACAGACGGCGAACGAACAGACGAAGAAAGAACAGACGAAGAACGAACAGACGAAGAACGAACAGACGAAGAAAGAACAGACGAAGAAAGAACAGACGAAGAACGAACAGACGAAGAACGAACAGACGAAGAAGGAACAGAGGAAGAACGAACAGACGAAGAAAGAACAGACGAAGAAAGAACAGACGAAGAACGAACAGACGAAGAACGAACAGACGAAGAACGAACAGACGAAGAACGAACAGACGGAGAACGAACAGACGAAGAAGGAACAGACGAAGAACGAACAGACGAAGAACGAACAGACGAAGAACGAACAGACGGAGAACGAACAGACGAAGAAAGAACAGACGAAGAACGAACAGACGAAGAACGAACAGACGAAGAACGAACAGACGAAGAACGAACAGACGAAAAAGGAACAGACGAAGAAGGAACAGACGAAGAAGGAACAGTCGAAGAACGAACAGACGAAGAACGAACAGACGAAAAAGGAACAGACGAAGAACGAACAGACGAAGAAAGAACAGACGAAGAACGAACAGACGAAAAAGGAACAGACGAAGAACGAACAGACGGAGAACGAACAGACGAAGAAGGAACAGACGAAGAACGAACAGACGAAGAAAGAACAGACGAAGAACGAACAGACGGAGAACGAACAGACGAAGGAGGAACAGACGGCGAACGAACAGACGAAGAAAGAACAGACGAAGAACGAACAGACGAAGAACGAACAGACGAAGAAAGAACAGACGAAGAAAGAACAGACGAAGAACGAACAGACGAAGAACGAACAGACGAAGAACGAACAGACGGAGAACGAACAGACGAAGAAGGAACAGACGAAGAACGAACAGACGAAGAACGAACAGACGGAGAACGAAGAGACGAAAAAGGAACAGACGAAGAACGAACAGACGAAAAAGGAACAGACGAAGAACGAACAGACGGAGAACGAACAGACGAAGAAGGAACAGACGAAGAACGAACAGACGAAGAAAGAACAGACGAAGAACGAACAGACGGAGAACGAACAGACGAAGGAGGAACAGACGGCGAACGAACAGACGAAGAAAGAACAGACGAAGAACGAACAGACGAAGAACGAACAGACGAAGAAAGAACAGACGAAGAAAGAACAGACGAAGAACGAACAGACGAAGAACGAACAGACGAAGAACGAACAGACGGAGAACGAACAGACGAAGAAGGAACAGACGAAGAACGAACAGACGAAGAACGAACAGACGAAGAACGAACAGACGGAGAACGAACAGACGAAGAAAGAACAGACGAAGAACGAACAGACGAAGAACGAACAGACGAAGAACGAACAGACGAAGAACGAACAGACGAAAAAGGAACAGACGAAGAAGGAACAGACGAAGAAGGAACAGACGAAGAACGAACAGACGAAGAACGAACAGACGAAAAAGGAACAGACGGAGAACGAACAGACGAAGAAAGAACAGACGAAGAACGAACAGACGAAGAACGAACAGACGAAAAAGGAACAGACGGAGAACGAACAGACGGAGAACGAACAGACGAAGAACGAACAGACGAAGAAAGAACAGACGAAGAACGAACAGACGAAGAACGAACAGACGAAGAACGAACAGACGAAGAAAGAACAGACGAAGAACGAATAGACGAAGAACGAACAGACGGAGAAAGAACAGACGAAGAACGAACAGACGAAGAAAGAACAGACGAAGAACGAACAGACGAAGAACGAACAGACGAAGAACGAACAGACGAAGAAAGAACAGACGAAGAAAGAACAGACGAAGAACGAACAGACGAAGAACGAACAGCTGAAGAACGAACAGACGAAGAACGAACAGACGGAGAACGAACAGACGAAGAACGAACAGACGAAGAAAGAACAGACGAAGAACGAACAGACGAAGAACGAACAGACGAAGAACTAACAGACGAAGAAAGAACAGACGAAGAACGAACAGACGGAGAACGAACAGACGAAGGAGGAACAGACGGCGAACGAACAGACGAAGAAAGAACAGACGAAGAACGAACAGACGAAGAACGAACAGACGAAGAACGAACAGACGAAGAACGAACAGACGAAGAACGAACAGACGAAGAAAGAACAGACGAAGAACGAACAGACGAAGAACGAACAGACGAAGAACGAACAGACGGAGAACGAACAGACGAAGAACGAACAGACGAAGAACGAACAGACGAAGAACGAACAGACGAAGAACGAACAGACGGAGAACGAACAGACGAAGAAGGAACAGACGAAGAACGAACAGACGAAGAACGAACAGACGAAGAAAGAACAGACGAAGAACGAACGGAAGAAGAACGAACAGACGAAGAAGGAACAGACGGCGAACGAACAGACGAAGAAAGAACAGACGAAGAACGAACAGACGAAGAACGAACAGACGAAGAAAGAACAGACGAAGAACGAACAGACGAAGAACGAACAGACGAAGAACGAACAGACGAAGAACGAACAGACGGAGAACGAACAGACGAAGAAGGAACAGACGAAGAACGAACAGACGAAGAACGAACAGACGAAGAAAGAACAGACGAAGAACGAACAGACGAAGAACGAACAGACGAAGAACGAACAGACGAAGAACGAGCAGACGAAGAAGGAACGGACGAAGAACGAACAGACGACAATCGAACAGACGAAGAACGAACAGACGAAAAAGGAACAGACGGAGAACGAACAGACGAAGAAAGAACAGACGAAGAACGAACAGACGAAGAACGAACAGACGAAGAACGAACAGACTAAGAACGAACAGACGGAGAACGAACAGACGAAGAAGGAACAGACGGCGAACGAACAGACAAAGAAAGAACAGACGAAGAACGAACAGACGAAGAACGAACAGACGAAGAACGAACAGACGAAGAAAGAACAGACGAAGAACGAACAGACGAAGAACGAACAGACGAAGAACGAACAGACGGAGAACGAACAGACGAAGAAGGAACAGACGAAGAAGGAACAGACGAAGAAAGAACAGACGAAGAACGAACGGAAGAAGAACGAACAGACGAAGAACGAACAGACGAAGAAGGAACAGACGGCGAACGAACAGACGGAGAACGAACAGACGAAGAAGGAACAGACGAAGAAAGAACAGACGAAGAACGAACGGAAGAAGAACGAACAGACGAAGAACGAACAGACGAAGAAGGAACAGACGGCGAACGAACAGACGAAGAAGGAACAGACGGCGAACGAACAGACGAAGAAAGAACAGACGAAGAAAGAACAGACGAAGAACGAACGGAAGAAGAACGAACAGACGAAGAACGAACAGACGAAGAAGGAACAGACATCGAACGAACAGACGAAGAAGGAACAGACGGCGAACGAACAGACGAAGAAAGAACAGACGAAGAAAGAACAGACGAAGAACGAACGGAAGAAGAACGAACAGACGAAGAACGAACAGACGAAGAAGGAACAGACGGCGAACGAACAGACGAAGAAAGAACAGACGAAGAAAGAACAGACGAAGAACGAACGGAAGAAGAACGAACAGACGAAGAACGAACAGACGAAGAAGGAACAGACGGCGAACGAACAGACGAAGAAGGAACAGACGGCGAACGAACAGACGAAGAAGGAACAGACGGCGAACGAACAGACGAAGAAAGAACAGACGAAGAAAGAACAGACGAAGAACGAACGGAAGAAGAACGAACAGACGAAGAACGAACAGACGAAGAACTAACAGACGGCGAACGAACAGACGAAGAAGGAACAGACGGCGAACGAACAGACGAAGAAGGAACAGACGGCGAACGAACAGACGAAGAACGAACAGACGAAGAACGAACAGACGGAGAACGAACAGACGAAGAAGGAACAGACGCAGAAAGAACAGACGAAGAACGAACGGAAGAAGAACGAACAGACGAAGAACGAACAGACGAAGAAGGAACAGACGGCGAACGAACAGACGAAGAAGGAACAGACGGCGAACGAACAGACGAAGAAAGAACAGACGAAGAAAGAACAGACGAAGAACGAACAGACGAAGAACGAACAGACGAAGAACGAACAGACGAAGAAGGAACAGACGGCGAACGAACAGACGAAGAGGGAACAGACGGCGAACGAACAGACGAAGAAAGAACAGACGAAGAACGAACAGACGAAGAACGAACAGACGAAGAACGAACAGACGAAGAACGAACAGACGAAGAAGGAACAGACGAAGAACGAACAGACGAAGAACGAACAGACGAAGAACGAACAGACTAAGAAAGAACAGACGAAGAACGAACAGACGGAGAACGAACAGACGAAGAAAGAACAGACGGCGAACGAACAGACGAAGAAAGAACAGACGAAGAACGAACAGACGAAGAACGAACAGACGAAGAACGAACAGACGGCGAACGAACAGACGAAGAAAGAACAGACGAAGAACGAACAGACGAAGAACGAACAGACGAAGAACGAACAGACGGAGAACGAACAGACGAAGAAGGAACAGACGGCGAACGAACAGACGAAGAAAGAACAGACGAAGAACGAACAGACGAAGAAGGAACAGACGGCGAACGAACAGACGAAGAGGGAACAGACGGCGAACGAACAGACGAAGAAAGAACAGACGAAGAACGAACAGACGAAGAACGAACAGACGAAGAACGAACAGACGAAGAACGAACAGACGAAGAAGGAACAGACGAAGAACGAACAGACGAAGAACGAACAGACGAAGAACGAACAGACTAAGAAAGAACAGACGAAGAACGAACAGACGGAGAACGAACAGACGAAGAAAGAACAGACGGCGAACGAACAGACGAAGAAAGAACAGACGAAGAACGAACAGACGAAGAACGAACAGACGAAGAACGAACAGACGAAGAACGAACAGACGAAGAACAAACAGACGAAGAACGAACAGACGAAGAACGAACAGACGAAGAACGAACAGACGGAGAACGAACAGACGGAGAAAGAACAGACGAAGAACGAACAGACGAAGAACGAACAGACGAAGAAAGAACAGACGAAGAACGAACAGACGAAGAACGAACAGACGAAGAACGAACAGACGGAGAACGAACAGACGGAGAGAGAACAGACGAAGAACGAACAGACGGCGAACGAACAGACGAAGAAAGAACAGACGAAGAACGAACAGACGAAGAACGAACAGACGAAGAACGAACAGACGAAGAACGAACAGACGAAGAACAAACAGACGAAGAACGAACAGACGAAGAACGAACAGACGAAGAACGAACAGACGAAGAACGAACAGACGAAGAACAAACAGACGAAGAACGAACAGACGAAGAACGAACAGACGAAGAACGAACAGACGAAGAACGAACAGACGGAGAACGAACAGACGAAGAAGGAACAGACGGCGAACGAACAGACGAAGAACGAACGGACGAAGAACGAACAGACGAAGAACGAACAGACGAAGAAGGAACAGACGGCGAACGAACAGACGAAGAGGGAACAGACGGCGAACGAACAGACGAAGAAAGAACAGACGAAGAACGAACAGACGAAGAACGAACAGACGAAGAACGAACAGACGAAGAAGGAACAGACGAAGAACGAACAGACGAAGAACGAACAGACGAAGAACGAACAGACTAAGAAAGAACAGACGAAGAACGAACAGACGGAGAACGAACAGACGAAGAAAGAACAGACGGCGAACGAACAGACGAGGAAAGAACAGACGAAGAACGAACAGACGAAGAACGAACAGACGAAGAACGAACAGACGAAGAACAAACAGACGAAGAACGAACAGACGAAGAACGAACAGACGAAGAACGAACAGACGGAGAACGAACAGACGGAGAAAGAACAGACGAAGAACGAACAGACGAAGAACGAACAGACGAAGAAAGAACAGACGAAGAACGAACAGACAAAGAACGAACAGACGAAGAACGAACAGACGAAGAAAGAACAGACGAAGAACGAACAGACGAAGAACGAACAGACGAAGAACGAACAGACGGAGAACGAACAGACGAAGAAGGAACAGACGAAGAAAGAACAGACGAAGAACGAACGGAAGAAGAACGAACAGACGAAGAACGAACAGACGAAGAACGAACAGACGAAGAAGGAACAGACGGCGAACGAACAGACGAAGAAGGAACAGACGGCGAACGAACAGACGAAGAAAGAACAGACGAAGAACGAACAGACGAAGAACGAACAGACGAAGAACGAACAGACGAAGAACGAACAGACGAAGAACGAACAGACGAAGAAGGAACAGACGGCGAACGAACAGACGAAGAGGGAACAGACGGCGAACGAACAGACGAAGAAAGAACAGACGAAGAACGAACAGACGAAGAACGAACAGACGAAGAACGAACAGACGAAGAACGAACAGACGAAGAAGGAACAGACGAAGAACGAACAGACGAAGAACGAACAGACGAAGAACGAACAGACTAAGAAAGAACAGACGAAGAACGAACAGACGGAGAACGAACAGACGAAGAAAGAACAGACGGCGAACGAACAGACGAAGAAAGAACAGACGAAGAACGAACAGACGAAGAACGAACAGACGAAGAACGAACAGACGAAGAACGAACAGACGAAGAACGAACAGACGGAGAACGAACAGACGAAGAAGGAACAGACGGCGAACGAACAGACGAAGAAAGAACAGACGAAGAACGAACATACGAAGAACGAACAGACGAAGAACGAACAGACGGCGAACGAACAGACGGCGAACGAACAGACGAAGAAGGAACAGACGAAGAACGAACAGACGGAAAACGAACAGACGGAGAAAGAACAGACGAAGAACGAACAGACGAAGAACGAACAGACGAAGAAAGAACAGACGAAGAACGAACAGACGAAGAACGAACAGACGAAGAAAGAACAGACGAAGAACGAACAGACGAAGAACGAACAGACGAAGAAAGAACAGACGAAGAACGAACAGACGGAAAACGAACAGACGGAGAAAGAACAGACGAAGAGCGAACAGACGAAGAACGAACAGACGAAGAAAGAACAGACGAAGAACGAACAGACGGAAAACGAACAGACGGAGAAAGAACAGACGAAGAACGAACAGACGAAGAACGAACAGACGAAGAAAGAACAGACGAAGAACGAACAGACGAAGAACGAACAGACGAAGAAAGAACAGACGAAGAACGAACAGACGAAGAACGAACAGACGAAGAACGAACAGACGAAGAACGAACAGACGAAGAACGAACAGACTAAGAAAGAACCGACGAAGAACGAACAGACGGAGAACGAACAGACGAAGAAGGAACAGACGAAGAAAGAACAGACGAAGAACGAACGGAAGAAGAACGAACAGACGAAGAAGGAACAGACGGCGAACGAACAGACGAAGAAAGAACAGACGAAGAACGAACAGACGAAGAACGAACAGACGAACAGACGAAGAACGAACAGACGAAGAACGAACAGACGAAGAACGAACAGACGGCGAACGAACAGACGGCGAACGAACAGACGAAGAAGGAACAGACGAAGAACGAACAGACGGAAAACGAACAGACGGAGAAAGAACAGACGAAGAACCTACAGACGAAGAACGAACAGACGAAGAAAGAACAGACAAAGAACGAACAGACGAAGAACGAACAGACGAAGAAAGAACAGACGAAGAACGAACAGACGAAGAACGAACAGACGAAGAAAGAACAGACGAAGAACGAACAGACGAAGAACGAACAGACGAAGAACGAACAGACGAAGAAAGAACAGACGAAGAACGAACAGACGAAGAACGAAAAGACGAAGAACGAACAGACTAAGAAAGAACAGACGAAGAACGAACAGAGGGAGAACGAACAGACGAAGAAGGAACAGACGAAGAAAGAACAGACGAAGAACGAACGGAAGAAGAAAGAACAGACGAAGAACGAACAGACGAAGAACGAACAGACGAAGAAAGAACAGACGAAGAACGAACAGACGAAGAACGAACAGACGAAGAACGAACAGACGAAGAAAGAACAGACGAAGAACGAACAGACGAAGAACGAACAGACGAAGAACGAACAGACTAAGAAAGAACAGACGAAGAACGAACAGAGGGAGAACGAACAGACGAAGAACGAACAGACGACGAACGAACAGACGAAGAACGAACAGACGAAGAACGAACAGACGAAGAACGAACAGACGAAGAACGAACAGACTAAGAAAGAACAGACGAAGAACGAACAGAGGGAAAACGAACAGACGAAGAACGAACAGACGAAGAAAGAACAGACGAAGAGCGAACAGACGAAGAACGAACAGACGAAGAACGAACAGACGAAGAACGAACAGACTAAGAAAGAACAGACGAAGAACGAACAGAGGGAGAACGAACAGACGAAGAACGAACAGACGAAGAAAGAACAGACGAAGAACGAACAGACGAAGAACGAACAGACGAAGAACGAACAGACGAAGAACGAACAGACGAAGAACGAACAGACGAAGAACGAACAGACGAAGAACGAACAGACGGAGAACGAACAGACGAAGAAGGAACAGACGGCGAACGAACAGACGAAGAAAGAACAGACGAAGAACGAACAGACGAAGAACGAACAGACGAACAGACGAAGAACGAACAGACGAAGAACGAACAGACGAAGAACGAACAGACGGCGAACGAACAGACGGCGAACGAACAGACGAAGAACGAACAGACGAACAGACGAAGAACGAACAGACGAAGAACGAACAGACGAAGAACGAACAGACGGCGAACGAACAGACGGCGAACGAACAGACGAAGAAGGAACAGACGAAGAACGAACAGACGGAAAACGAACAGACGGAGAAAGAACAGACGGAGAACGAACAGACGAAGAAGGAACAGACGAAGAACGAACAGACGAAGAACGAACAGACGAAGAACGAACAGACGAAGAACGAACAGACGAAGAACGAACAGACGAAGAACGAACAGACGAAGAACGAACAGACGAAGAACGAACAGACGAAGAACGAACAGACGAAGAACGAACAGACGGAGAACGAACAGACGAAGAAGGAACAGACGAAGAAAGAACAGACGAAGAACGAACGGAAGAAGAACGAACAGACGAAGAAGGAACAGACGGCGAACGAACAGATGAAGAAAGAACAGACGAAGAACGAACAGACGAAGAACGAACAGACGAAGAACGAACAGACGGAGAACGAACAGACGAAGAAGGAACAGACGGCGAAAGAACAGACGAAGAAAGAACAGACGAAGAACGAACAGACGAAGAACGAACAGACGAAGAACGAACAGACGAAGAACGAACAGACGAAGAACGAACAGACGAAGAACGAACAGACGAAGAACGAACAGACGGAGAACGAACAGACGAAGAAGGAACGGACGAAGAACGAACAGACGAAGATCGAACAGACGAAGAACGAACAGACGAAAAAGGAACAGACGGAGAACGAACAGACGAAGAAAGAACAGACGAAGAACGAACAGACGAAGAACGAACAGACGAAGAACGAACAGACGAAGAACGAACAGACGGAGAACGAACAGACGAAGAAGGAACAGACGGCGAACGAACAGACGAAGAAGGAACAGACGGCGAACGAACAGACGAAGAAAGAACAGACGAAGAACGAACAGACGAAAAACGAACAGACGAAGAACGAACAGACGAAGAAAGAACAGACGAAGAACGAATAGACGAAGAACGAACAGACGAAAAAGGAACAGACGGAGAACGAACAGACGAAGAAAGAACAGACGAAGAACGAACAGACGAAGAACGAACAGACGAAGAACGAACAGACGGAGAACGAACAGGCGAAGAAGGAACAGACGGCGAACGAACAGACGAAGACAGAACAGACGAAGAACGAACAGACGAAGAACGAACAGACGAAGAACGAACAGACGAAGAAAGAACAGACGAAGAACGAACAGACGAAGAACGCACAGACGAAGAACGAACAGACGGAGAACGAACAGACGAAGGATTAACAGACGGCAAACGAACAGACGAAGAAAGAACAGACGAAGAACAAACAGACGAAGAAATAACAGACGAAGAACGAACAGACGAAGAACGAACAGACGAAGAACGAACAGACGAAGAAAGAACAGACGAAGAACGAACAGACGAAGAACGAACAGACGAAGAACGAACAGACGGAGAACGAACAGAAGAAGAACGAACAGACGGAGAACGAACAGAAGAAGAAGGAGCAGACGAAGAAAGAACAGACGAAGAACGAACGGAAGAAGAACGAATAGACGAAGAACGAACAGACGAAGAACGAACAGACGAAGAACGAACAGACGAAGAAAGAACAGACGAAGGACGAACGGAAGAAGAACGAACAGACGAAGAAGGAACAGACGGCGAACGAACAGACCAAGAAAGAACAGACGAAGAACGAACAGACGAAGAACGAACAGACGAAGAACGAACAGACGAAGAAAGAACAGACGAAGAACGAACAGACGAAGAACGAACAGACGAAGAACGAACAGACGGAGAACGAACAGACGAAGAACGAACAGACGAAGAACGAACAGACGAAGAGAGAACAGACGAAGAACGAACAGACGAAGAACGAACAGACGAAAAAGGAACAGACGGAGAACGAACAGACGAAGAACGTACAGACGGAGAACGAACAGATGAAGAACGAACAGACGAAGGACGAACAGACGAAGAACGAACAGACTAAGAACGAACAGACGGAGAGCGAACAGACGGAGAACGAACAGACGATGAACGAACGGACGAAGAACGAACAGACGAAGAACGAACGGACGAAGATCGAACAGATGAAGAACGAACAGACGAAAAAGGAACAGACGGAGAACGAACAGACGAAGAAAGAACAGACGAAGAACGAACAGACGAAGAACGAACAGACGAAGAACGAACAGACTAAGAACGAACAGACGGAGAGCGAACAGACGAAGGAGGAACAGACGGCGAACGAACAGACAAAGAAAGAACAGACGAAGAACGAACAGACGAAGAACGAACAGACGAAGAACGAACAGACGAAGAACGAACACACGAAGAAAGAACAGACGAAGAACGAAAAGACGAAGAACGAACAGACGAAGAACGAACAGACGGAGAACGAACAGACGAAGAAGGAACAGACGAAGAAAGAACAGACGAAGAACGAACGGAAGAAGAACGAACAGACGAAAAAGGAACAGACGGAGAACGAACAGACAAAGAAAGAACAGACGAAGAACGAACAGACGAAGAATGAACAGACGAAGAACGAACAGACGAAGAACGAACAGACGAAGAACGAACAGACTAAGAACGAACAGACGGAGAGCGAACAGACGAAGGAGGAACAGATGGCGAACGAACAGACAAAGAAAGAACAGACGAAGAACGAACAGACGAAGAACGAACAGACGAAGAACGAACAGACGAAGAACGAACACACGAAGAAAGAACAAACGAAGAACGAACAGACGAAGAACGAACAGACGAAGAACGAACAGACGGAGAACGAACAGACGAAGAAGGAACAGACGAAGAAAGAACAGACGAAGAACGAACGGAAGAAGAACGAACAGACGAAAAAGGAACAGACGGAGAACGAACAGATAAAGGAAGAACAGACGAAGAACGAACAGACGAAGAACGAACAGACGAAGAAAGAACAGACGAAGAAAGAACAGACGAAGAACGAACAGACGAAGAACGAACAGACGAAGAACGAACAGACGAAGAACGAACAGACGAAGAACGAACAGACGGAGAACGAACAGACGAAGAAGGAACAGACGAAGAAAGAACAGACGAAGAACGAACGGAAGAAGAACGAACAGACGAAGAACGAACAGACGAAGAAAGAACAGACGAAGAACGAACAGACGAAGAACGAACAGACGAAGAACGAACAGACGGAGAACGAACAGACGGAGAAAGAACAGACGAAGAACGAACAGACGAAGAACGAACAGACGAAGAAAGAACAGACGAAGAACGAACAGACGGAGAACGAACAGATGAAGTAGGAACAGACGGCGAACGAACAGACGAAGAAAGAACAGACGAAGAACGAACGGAAGAAGAACGAACAGACGAAGAACGAACGGACGAAAAACGAACAGACGAAGAACGAACAGACGGAGAACGAACAGACGATGAACGAACGGACGAAGAACGAACAGACGAAGAACGAACGGACGAAGATCGAACAGATGAAGAACGAACAGACGAAAAAGGAACAGACGGAGAACGAACAGACGAAGAAAGAACAGACGAAGAACGAACAGACGAAGAACGAACAGACGAAGAACGAACAGACGGAGAACGAACAGACGAAGAAGGAACAGACGGCGAACGAACAGACAAAGAAAGAACAGGCGAAGGACGAACAGACGAAGAACGAACAGACGAAGAACGAACAGACGAAGAAAGAACAGACGAAGAACGAACAGACGAAGAACGAACAGACGAAGAACGAACAGACGGAGAACGAACAGACGGAGAAGGAACAGACGAAGAAAGAACAGACGAAAAACGAACGGAAGAAGAACGAACAGACGAAAAAGGTACAGACGGAGAACGAACAGACGAAGAAAGAACAGACGAAGAACGAACAGACGAAGAACGAACAGACGAAAAAGGAACAGACGGAGAACGAACAGACGAATAAGGAACGGACGAAGAACGAACAGACGAAGATCGAACAGACGAAGAACGAACAGACGAAAAAGGAACAGACGGAGAACGAACAGACGAAGAAAGAACAGACGAAGAACGAACAGACGAAGAACGAACAGACGAAGAACGAACAGACGGAGAACGAACAGATGAAGAAGGAACAGACGGCGAACGAACAGACGAAGAAAGAACAGACGAAGAACGAACGGAAGAAGAACGAACAGACGAAGAACGAACAGACGGAGAACGAACAGACGAAGAAGGAACAGACGAAGAAAGAACAGACGAAGAACGAACAGACGAAGAACGAACAGACGAAGAACGAACAGACGAAGAACGAACAGACGAAGAACGAACAGACGGAGAACGAACAGACGAAGAAGGAACAGACGGCGAACGAACAGACGAAGAAAGAACAGACGAAGAACGAACGGACGAAGAACGAACAGACGAAGAACGAACAGACGAAGAAAGAACAGACGAAGAAAGAACAGACGAAGAACGAACAGACGAAGAACGAACAGACGAAGAACGAACAGACGAAGAACGAACAGACGAAGAACGAACAGACGGAGAACGAACAGACGAAGAAGGAACAGACGAAGAAAGAACAGACGAAGAACGAACGGAAGAAGAACGAACAGACGAAGAACGAACAGACGAAGAAAGAACAGACGAAGAACGAACAGACGAAGAACGAACAGACGAAGAACGAACAGACGGAGAACGAACAGACGGAGAAAGAACAGACGAAGAACGAACAGACGAAGAACGAACAGACGAAGAAAGAACAGACGAAGAACGAACAGACGAAGAACGAACAGACGAAGAACGAACACACGAAGAAGGAACAGACGAAGAACGAACAGACGAAGAACGAACAGACGAAGAACGAACAGACGAAGAACGAACAGACGAAGAACGAACACACGAAGAAGGAACAGACGAAGAAAGAACAGACGAAGAACGAACAGACGAAAAAGGAACAGACGGAGAACGAACAGATAAAGAAAGAACAGACGAAGAACGAACAGACGAAGAACGAACAGACGAAGAACGAACAGACGAAAAAGGAACAGACGGAGAACGAACAGACGAAGAACGAACAGACGGAGAACGAACAGATGAAGTAGGAACAGACGGCGAACGAACAGACGAAGAAAGAACAGACGAAGAACGAACGGAAGAAGAACGAACAGACGAAGAACGAACGGACGAAAAACGAACAGACGAAGAACGAACAGACGGAGAACGAACAGACGATGAACGAACGGACGAAGAACGAACAGACGAAGAACGAACGGACGAAGATCGAACAGATGAAGAACGAACAGACGAAAAAGGAACAGACGGAGAACGAACAGACGAAGAAAGAACAGACGAAGAACGAACAGACGAAGAACGAACAGACGAAGAACGAACAGACGGAGAACGAACAGACGAAGAAGGAACAGACGGCGAACGAACAGACAAAGAAAGAACAGACGAAGAACGAACAGACGAAGAACGAACATACGAAGAACAAACAGACGAAGAAAGAACAGACGAGAACGAACAGACGGAGAAGGAACAGACGAAGAAAGAACAGACGAAAAACGAACGGAAGAAGAACGAACAGACGAAAAAGGAACAGACGGAGAACGAACAGACGAAGAAAGAACAGACGAAGAACGAACAGACGAAGAACGAACAGACGAAAAAGGAACAGACGGAGAACGAACAGAGGAATAAGGAACGGACGAAGAACGAACAGACGAAGATCGAACAGACGAAGAACGAACAGACGAAAAAGGAACAGACGGAGAACGAACAGACGAAGAAAGAACAGACGAAGAACGAACAGACGAAGAACGAACAGACGAAGAACGAACAGACGAAGAAAGAACAGACGAAGAACGAACAGACGAAGAACGAACAGACGAAGAACGAACAGACGAAGAAGGAACAGACGGCGAACGAACAGACGAAGAAAGAACAGACGAAGAGCGAACAGACGAAGAACGATCAGACGAAGAACGAACAGACGAAGAACGAACAGACGAAGAGCGAACAGACGAAGAACGAACAGACGAAGAAAGAACAGACGAAGAACGAACAGACGGAGAACGAACAGACGAAGAAGGAACAGACGGCGAACGAACAGACGAAGAAAGAACAGACGAAGAACGAACAGACGAAGAACGAACAGACGAAGAACGAACAGACGAAGAAAGAACAGACGAAGAAAGAACAGACGAAGAACGAACAGACGAAGAACGAACAGACGAAGAACGAACAGACGAAGAACGAACAGACGGAGAACGAACAGACGAAGAAGGAACAGACGAAGAAAGAACAGACGAAGAACGAACGGAAGAAGAACGAACAGACGAAGAACGAACAGACGAAGAAAGAACAGACGAAGAACGAACAGACGAAGAACGAACAGACGAAGAACGAACAGACGGAGTACGAACAGACGGAGAAAGAACAGACGAAGAACGAACAGACGAAGAACGAACAGACGAACAAAGAACAGACGAAGAACGAACAGACGAAGAACGAACAGACGAAGAACGAACAGACGAAGAAAGAACAGACGAAGAACGAACAGACGAAGAACGAACAGACGAAGAACGAACAGACGAAGAAGGAACAGACGAAGAACGAACAGACGAAGAAAGAACAGACGAAGAGCGAACAGACGAAGAACGATCAGACGAAGAACGAACAGACGAAGAACGAACAGACGAAGAGCGAACAGACGAAGAACGAACAGACGAAGAAAGAACAGACGAAGAACGAACAGACGAAGAACGAACAGACGAAGAACGAACAGACGGAGAACGAACAGACGGAGAAAGAACAGACGAAGAACGAACAGACGAAGAACGAACAGACGAAGAAAGAACAGACGAAGAACGAACAGACGAAGAACGAACAGACGAAGAACGAACAGACGAAGAAAGAACAGACGAAGAACGAACAGACGAAGAACGAACAGACGAAGAACGAACAGACGGAGAACGAACAGACGAAGAAGGAACAGACGAAGAACGAACAGACGAAGAACGAACAGACGGAGAACGAACAGGCGAAGAAGGAACAGACGGCGAACGAACAGACGAAGAACGAACAGACGAAGAAATAACAGACGGCGAACGAACAGACGTAGAAGGAACAGACGTCGAACGAACAGACGAAGAAGGAACAGACGAAGAACGAACAGACGGAAAACGAACAGACGGAGAACGAACAGACGAAGAACGAACAGACGAAGAACGAACAGACGAAGAACGAACAGACGAAGAACGAACAGACGAAGAACGAACAGACGGAGAACGAACAGGCGAAGAAGGAACAGACGACGAACGAACAGACGAAGAACGAACAGACGAAGAAATAACAGACGGCGAACGAACAGACGTAGAAGGAACAGACGGCGAACGAACAGACGAAGAAGGAACAGACGAAGAACGAACAGACGGAAAACGAACAGACGGAGAACGAACAGACGAAGAACGAACAGACGAAGAACGAACAGACGAAGAACGAACAGATGAAGAACGAACAGACGAAGAACGAACAGACGGAGAACGAACAGACGAAGAAGGAACAGACGGCGAACGAACAGACGAAGAAAGAAGAGACGAAGAACGAACAGATGAAGAACGAACAGACGAAGAACGAACAAACGAAGAACGAACAGACGAAGAAGGAACAGACGGCGAACGAACAGACGAAGAAGGAACAGACGGCGAACGAACAGACGAAGAAGGAACAGACGAAGAACGAACAGACGGAAAACGAACAGACGGAGAAAGAACAGACGAAGAACGAACAGACGAAGAGCGAACAGACGAAGAACGAACAGACGAAGAACGAACAGACGGAGAACGAACGGACGAAGAACGAACAGACGAAGAAAGAACAGACGAAGAACGAACAGACGAAAAACGAACAGACGAAGAACGAACAGACGGAGAACGAACAGACGATGAACGAACGGACGAAGAACGAACAGACGAAGAACGAACGGACGAAGATCGAACAGACGAAGAACGAACAGACTAAAAAGGAACAGACGGAGAACGAACAGACGAAGAAAGAACAGACGAAGAACGAACAGACGAAGAACGAACAGACGAAGAACGAACAGACGGAGAACGAACAGACGAAGAAGGAACAGACGGCGAACGAACAGACAAAGAAAGAACAGACGAAGAACGAACAGACGAAGAACGAACAGACGAAGAACGAACAGACGAAGAAAGAACAGACGAAGAACGAACAGACGAAGAACGAACAGACGAAAAAGGAACAGACGGAGAACGAACAGACGAAGAAGGAACGGACGAAGAACGAACAGACGAAGATCGAACAGACGAAGAACGAACAGACGGAGAACGAACAGATGAAGAAGGAACAGACGGCGAACGAACAGACGAAGAAAGAATAGACGAAGAACGAACGGAAGAAGAACGAACCGACGAAGAACGAACAGACGAAGAACGAACAGACGAAGAACGAACAGACGAAGAAAGAACAGACGAAGATCGAACAGACGAAGAACGAACAGACTAAAAAGGAACAGACGGAGAACGAACAGACGAAGAAAGAATAGACGAAGAACGAACGGAAGAAGAACGAACCGACGAAGAACGAACAGACGAAGAACGAACAGACGAAGAACGAACAGACGAAAAAGGAACAGACGGAGAACGAACAGACGAAGAAGGAACGGACGAAGAACGAACAGACGAAGATCGAACAGACGAAGAACGAACAGACGGAGAACGAACAGATGAAGAAGGAACAGACGGCGAACGAACAGACGAAGAAAGAATAGACGAAGAACGAACGGAAGAAGAACGAACCGACGAAGAACGAACAGACGAAGAACGAACAGACGAAGAACGAACAGACGAAGAAAGAACAGACGAAGAACGAACAGACGAAGAACGAACAGACGAAAAAGGAACAGACGGAGAACGAACAGACGAAGAAGGAACGGACGAAGAACGAACAGACGAAGATCGAACAGACGAAGAACGAACAGACGGAGAACGAACAGATGAAGAAGGAACAGACGGCGAACGAACAGACGAAGAAAGAATAGACGAAGAACGAACGGAAGAAGAACGAACCGACGAAGAACGAACAGACGAAGAACGAACAGACGAAGAACGAACAGACGAAGAAAGAACAGACGTAGAACGAACAGACGAAGAACGAACAGACGAAGAACGAACAGACGGAGAACGAACAGATGAAGAAGGAACAGACGGCGAACGAACAGACGAAGAAAGAATAGACGAAGAACGAACGGAAGAAGAACGAACCGACGAAGAACGAACAGACGGAGAACGAACAGATGAAGTAGGAACAGACGGCGAACGAACAGACGAAGAAAGAACAGACGAAGAACGAACGGAAGAAGAACGAACAGACGAAGAACGAACGGACGAAAAACGAACAGACGAAGAACGAACAGACGGAGAACGAACAGACGATGAACGAACGGACGAAGAACGAACAGACGAAGAACGAACGGACGAAGATCGAACAGACGAAGAACGAACAGACGAAAAAGGAACAGACGGAGAACGAACAGACGGAGAACGAACAGACGAAGAAAGAACAGACGGCGAACGAACAGACAAAGAAAGAACAGACGAAGAACGAACAGACGAAGAACGAACAGACGAAGAAAGAACAGACGAAGAACGAACAGACGAAGAACGAACAGATGAAGAACGAACAGACGGAGAACGAACAGACGAAGAAGGAACAGACGAAAAAGGAACAGACGGAGAACGAACAGACGAAGAAAGAACAGACGGCGAACGAACAGACAAAGAAAGAAGAGACGAAGAACGAACAGACGAAGAACGAACAGACGAAGAACGAACAGACGAAGAACGAACAGACGCAGAACGAACAGACGAAGATCGAACAGACGAAGAACGAACAGAAGAAGAACGAACAGACGAAGAACGAACAGACGGAGAACGAACAGACGAAGAAAGAACAGACGGCGAACGAACAGACAAAGAAAGAACAGACGAAGAACGAACAGACGAAGAACGAACAGACGGAGAACGAACAGACGAAGAAGGAACAGACGAAGAAAGAGCAGACGAAGAACGAACGGAAGAAGAACGAACAGACGAAAAAGGAACAGACGGAGAACGAACAGACGAAGAAAGAACAGACGAAGAACGAACATACGAAAAAGGAACAGACGGAGAACGAACAGACGAAGAAGGAACGGACGAAGAACGAACAGACGAAGATCGAACAGACGAAGAACGAACAGACGAAAAAGGAACAGACGGAGAACGAACAGACGAAGAAAGAACAGACGAAGAACGAACAGACGAAGAACGAACAGACGAAGAACGAACAGACGGAGAACGAACAGATGAAGAAGGAACAGACGGCGAACGAACAGACGAAGAAAGAACAGACGAAGAACGAACGGAAGAAAAACGAACAGACGAAGAACGAACAGACGGAGAACGAACAGACGAAGAAGGAACAGACGAAGAACGAACAGAAGAAGAACGAACAGACGAAGAACGAACAGACGGAGAACGAACAGACGAAGAAAGAACAGACGGCGAACGAACAGACAAAGAAAGAACAGACGAAGAACGAACAGACGAAGAACGAACAGACGGAGAACGAACAGACGAAGAAGGAACAGACGAAGAAAGAGCAGACGAAGAACGAACGGAAGAAGAACGAACAGACGAAAAAGGAACAGACGGAGAACGAACAGACGAAGAAAGAACAGACGAAGAACGAACAGACGAAGAACGAACAGACGGAAAACGAACAGACGGAAAACGAACAGACGGAGAAAGAACAGACGAAGAACGAACAGACGAAGAACGAACAGACGGAAAACGAACAGACGGAGAAAGAACAGACGAAGAACGAACAGACGGCGAACGAACAGACGAAGAAAGAACAGACGAAGAACGAACAGACGAAGAACGAACAGACGAAGAAAGAACAGACGAAGAACGAACAGACGAAGAACGAACAGACGAAGAACGAACAGACGGAGAACGAACAGACGAAGAAGGAACAGACGAAGAAAGAACAGACGAAAAAGGAACAGACGGAGAACGAACAGACGAAGAAGGAACAGACGAAGAACGAACAGACGGAGAACGAACAGACGAAGAAGGAACAGACGAAGAAAGAACAGACGAAGAACGAACGGAAGAAAAACGAACAGACGAAGAACGAACAGACGAAGAACGAACAGACGAAGAACGAACAGACGAAGAACGAACAGACGAAGAACGAACAGACGGAAAACGAACAGACGGAGAAAGAACAGACGAAGAACGAACAGACGAAGAACGAACAGACGGAAAACGAACAGACGGAGAAAGAACAGACGAAGAACGAACAGACGAAGAACGAACAGACGAAAAAGGAACAGACGGAGAACGAACAGACGAAGAACGAACAGACGAAGAACGAACAGACGAAGAACGAACAGACGAGGAAATAACATACGGCGAACGAACAGACGAAGAAGGAACAGACGGCGAACGAACAGACGAAGAAGGAACAGACGAAGAACGAACAGACGGAAAACGAACAGACGGAGAAAGAACAGACGAAGAACGAACAGACGAAGAACGAACAGACGGAAAACGAACAGACGGAGAAAGAACAGACGAAGAACGAACAGACGAAGAACGAACAGACGAAAAAGGAACAGACGGAGAACGAACAGACGAAGAAGGAACAGACGAAGAACGAACAGACGGAGAACGAACAGACGAAGAAGGAACAGACGAAGAAAGAACAGACGAAGAACGAACGGAAGAAAAACGAACAGACGAAGAACGAACAGACGAAGAACGAACAGACGAAGAACGAACAGACGAAGAACGAACAGACGAAGAACGAACAGACGAAGAACGAACAGACGAAGAACGAACAGACGGAGAACGAACAGACGAAGAAGGAACAGACGGCGAACGAACAGACGAAGAAAGAACAGACGAAGAACGAACAGACGAAGAACGAACAGACGAAGAACGAACAGACGAAGAAAGAACAGACGAAGAAAGAACAGACTAAGAACGAACAGACGAAGAACGAACAGACGAAGAACGAACAGACGAAGAACGAACAGACGAAGAACGAACAGACGGAGAACGAACAGACGAAGAAGGAACAGATGAAGAAAGAACAGACGAAGAACGAACGGAAGAAGAACGAACAGACGAAGAACGAACAGACGAAGAAAGAACAGACGAAGAACGAACAGACGAAGAACGAACAGACGAAGAACGAACAGACGGCGAACGAACAGACGAAGAAAGAACAGACGAAGAACGCACAGACGAAGAGCGAACTGACGAAGAACGAACAGACGAAGAAAGAACAGACGAAGAACGAACAGACGAAGAACGAACAGACGAAGAAAGAACAGACGAAGAAAGAACAGACGAGGAACGAACAGACGAAGAAGGAACAGACGAAGAAAGAACAGACGAAGAACGAACGGAAGAAGAACGAACAGACGAAGAAGGAACAGACGGCGAACGAACAGACGAAGAAAGAACAGACGAAGAACGAACAGACGAAGAACGAACAGACGAAGAAATAACAGACGGCGAACGAAAAGACGAAGAAGGAACAGACGGCGAACGAACAGACGAAGAAGGAACAGACGAAGAACGAACAGACGGAAAACGAACAGACGGAGAAAGAACAGACGGAGAAAGAACAGACGAAGAACGAACAGACGAAGAACGAACACACGAAAAAGGAACAGACGGAGAACGAACAGACGAAGAAAGAACAGACGAAGAACGAACAGACGAAGAACGAACAGACGAAGAACGAACAGACGGAGCACGAACAGACGAAGAAGGAACAGACGGCGAACGAACAGACGAAGAAAGAATAGACGAAGAACGAACGGAAGAAGAACGAACCGACGAAGAACGAACAGACGAAGAACGAACAGACGAAGAACGAACAGACGAAAAAGGAACAGACGGAGAACGAACAGACGAAGAAGGAACGGACGAAGAACGAACAGACGAAGATCGAACAGACGAAAAAGGAACAGACGGAGAACGAACAGACGAAGAAGGAACGGACGAAGAACGAACAGACGAAGATCGAACAGACGAAGAACGAACAGACGGAGAACGAACAGATGAAGAAGGAACAGACGGCGAACGAACAGACGAAGAAAGAATAGACGAAGAAAGAACAGACGAAGAACGAACAGACGAAGAACGAACAGATGAAGAACGAACAGACGGAGAACGAACAGACGAAGAAGGAACAGACGAAAAAGGAACAGACGGAGAACGAACAGACGAAGAAAGAATAGACGAAGAACGAACGGAAGAAGAACGAACCGACGAAGAACGAACAGACGAAGAACGAACAGACGGAGAACGAACAGACGAAGAAAGAACAGACGGCGAACGAACAGACAAAGAAAGAACAGACGAAGAACGAACAGACGAAGAACGAACAGACGAAGAAAGAACAGACGAAGAACGAACAGACGAAGAACGAACAGATGAAGAACGAACAGACGGAGAACGAACAGACGAAGAAGGAACAGACGAAAAAGGAACAGACGGAGAACGAACAGACGAAGAAAGAACAGACGGCGAACGAACAGACAAAGAAAGAACAGACGAAGAACGAACAGACGAAGAACGAACAGACGAAGAACGAACAGACGAAGAACGAACAGACGAAGAACGAACAGACGAAGAACGAACAGACGAAGAAAGAACAGACGAAGAACGAACAGACGAAGAACGAACAGACGAAGAACGAACAGACGGAGAAGGAACAGACGAAGAAGGAACAGACGAAGAAAGAACAGACGAAAAAGGAACAGACGGAGAACGAACAGACGAAGAAGGAACAGACGAAGAACGAACAGACGGAGAACGAACAGACGAAGAAGGAACAGACGAAGAAAGAACAGACGAAGAACGAACGGAAGAAAAACGAACAGACGAAGAACGAACAGACGAAGAACGAACAGACGAAGAACGAACAGACGAAGAACGAACAGACGAAGAACGAACAGACGAAGAACGAACAGACGAAGAACGAACAGACGGAAAACGAACAGACGGAGAAAGAACAGACGAAGAACGAACAGACGAAGAACGAACAGACGGAAAACGAACAGACGGAGAAAGAACAGACGAAGAACGAACAGACGAAGAACGAACAGACGAAAAAGGAACAGACGGAGAACGAACAGAGGAAGAACGAACAGACGAAGAACGAACAGACGAAGAACGAACAGACGAGGAAATAACATACGGCGAACGAACAGACGAAGAAGGAACAGACGGCGAACGAACAGACGAAGAAGGAACAGACGAAGAACGAACAGACGGAAAACGAACAGACGGAGAAAGAACAGACGAAGAACGAACAGACGAAGAACGAACAGACGGAAAACGAACAGACGGAGAAAGAACAGACGAAGAACGAACAGACGAAGAACGAACAGACGAAAAAGGAACAGACGGAGAACGAACAGACGAAGAAGGAACAGACGAAGAACGAACAGACGGAGAACGAACAGACGAAGAAGGAACAGACGAAGAAAGAACAGACGAAGAACGAACGGAAGAAAAACGAACAGACGAAGAACGAACAGACGAAGAACGAACAGACGAAGAACGAACAGACGAAGAACGAACAGACGAAGAACGAACAGACGAAGAACGAACAGACGAAGAACGAACAGACGGAGAACGAACAGACGAAGAAGGAACAGACGGCGAACGAACAGACGAAGAAAGAACAGACGAAGAACGAACAGACGAAGAACGAACAGACGAAGAACGAACAGACGAAGAAAGAACAGACGAAGAAAGAACAGACTAAGAACGAACAGACGAAGAACGAACAGACGAAGAACGAACAGACGAAGAACGAACAGACGAAGAACGAACAGACGGAGAACGAACAGACGAAGAAGGAACAGATGAAGAAAGAACAGACGAAGAACGAACGGAAGAAGAACGAACAGACGAAGAACGAACAGACGAAGAAAGAACAGACGAAGAACGAACAGACGAAGAACGAACAGACGAAGAACGAACAGACGGCGAACGAACAGACGAAGAAAGAACAGACGAAGAACGAACAGACGAAGAGCGAACTGACGAAGAACGAACAGACGAAGAAAGAACAGACGAAGAACGAACAGACGAAGAACGAACAGACGAAGAAAGAACAGACGAAGAAAGAACAGACGAGGAACGAACAGACGAAGAAGGAACAGACGAAGAAAGAACAGACGAAGAACGAACGGAAGAAGAACGAACAGACGAAGAAGGAACAGACGGCGAACGAACAGACGAAGAAAGAACAGACGAAGAACGAACAGACGAAGAACGAACAGACGAAGAAATAACAGACGGCGAACGAAAAGACGAAGAAGGAACAGACGGCGAACGAACAGACGAAGAAGGAACAGACGAAGAACGAACAGACGGAAAACGAACAGACGGAGAAAGAACAGACGGAGAAAGAACAGACGAAGAACGAACAGACGAAGAACGAACACACGAAAAAGGAACAGACGGAGAACGAACAGACGAAGAAAGAACAGACGAAGAACGAACAGACGAAGAACGAACAGACGAAGAACGAACAGACGGAGCACGAACAGACGAAGAAGGAACAGACGGCGAACGAACAGACGAAGAAAGAATAGACGAAGAACGAACGGAAGAAGAACGAACCGACGAAGAACGAACAGACGAAGAACGAACAGACGAAGAACGAACAGACGAAAAAGGAACAGACGGAGAACGAACAGACGAAGAAGGAACGGACGAAGAACGAACAGACGAAGATCGAACAGACGAAAAAGGAACAGACGGAGAACGAACAGACGAAGAAGGAACGGACGAAGAACGAACGGACGAAGATCGAACAGACGAAGAACGAACAGACGGAGAACGAACAGATGAAGAAGGAACAGACGGCGAACGAACAGACGAAGAAAGAATAGACGAAGAAAGAACAGACGAAGAACGAACAGACGAAGAACGAACAGATGAAGAACGAACAGACGGAGAACGAACAGACGAAGAAGGAACAGACGAAAAAGGAACAGACGGAGAACGAACAGACGAAGAAAGAATAGACGAAGAACGAACGGAAGAAGAACGAACCGACGAAGAACGAACAGACGAAGAACGAACAGACGAAGAACGAACAGACGAAAAAGGAACAGACGGAGAACGAACAGACGAAGAAGGAACGGACGAAGAACGAACAGACGAAGATCGAACAGACGAAGAACGAACAGACGGAGAACGAACAGATGAAGAAGGAACAGACGGCGAACGAACAGACGAAGAAAGAATAGACGAAGAACGAACGGAAGAAGAACGAACCGACGAAGAACGAACAGACGAAGAACGAACAGACGAAGAACGAACAGACGAAGAAAGAACAGACGAAGAACGAACAGACGAAGAACGAACAGACGAAAAAGGAACAGACGGAGAACGAACAGACGAAGAAGGAACGGACGAAGAACGAACAGACGAAGATCGAACAGACGAAGAACGAACAGACGGAGAACGAACAGATGAAGAAGGAACAGACGGCGAACGAACAGACGAAGAAAGAATAGACGAAGAACGAACGGAAGAAGAACGAACCGACGAAGAACGAACAGACGAAGAACGAACAGACGAAGAACGAACAGACGAAGAAAGAACAGACGTAGAACGAACAGACGAAGAACGAACAGACGAAGAACGAACAGACGGAGAACGAACATATGAAGAAGGAACAGACGGCGAACGAACAGACGAAGAAAGAATAGACGAAGAACGAACGGAAGAAGAACGAACCGACGAAGAACGAACAGACGGAGAACGAACAGATGAAGTAGGAACAGACGGCGAACGAACAGACGAAGAAAGAACAGACGAAGAACGAACGGAAGAAGAACGAACAGACGAAGAATGAACGGACGAAAAACGAACAGACGAAGAACGAACAGACGGAGAACGAACAGACGATGAACGAACGGACGAAGAACGAACAGACGAAGAACGAACGGACGAAGATCGAACAGACGAAGAACGAACAGACGAAAAAGGAACAGACGGAGAACGAACAGACGGAGAACGAACAGACGAAGAAAGAACAGACGGCGAACGAACAGACGAAGAACGAACAGATGAAGAACGAACAGACGAAGAACGAACAGACGAAGAAAGAACAGACGAAGAACGAACAGACGAAGAACGAACAGACGAAGAAAGAACAGACGAAGAACGAACAGACGAAGAACGAACAGATGAAGAACGAACAGACGGAGAACGAACAGACGAAGAAGGAACAGACGAAAAAGGAACAGACGGAGAACGAACAGACGAAGAAAGAACAGACGGCGAACGAACAGACAAAGAAAGAACAGACGAAGAACGAACAGACGAAGAACGAACAGACGAAGAACGAACAGACGAAGAACGAACAGACGAAGAACGAACAGACGAAGATCGAACAGACGAAGAACGAACAGAAGAAGAACGAACAGACGAAGAACGAACAGACGGAGAACGAACAGACGAAGAAAGAACAGACGGCGAACGAACAGACAAAGAAAGAACAGACGAAGAACGAACAGACGAAGAACGAACAGACGGAGAACGAACAGACGAAGAAGGAACAGACGAAGAAAGAGCAGACGAAGAACGAACGGAAGAAGAACGAACAGACGAAAAAGGAACAGACGAAAAAGGAACAGACGGAGAACGAACAGACGAAGAACGAACAGACGAAGAACGAACAGACGGAGAACGAACAGACGAAGAAGGAACAGACGAAGAACGAACAGACGAAGAACGAACAGACGAAGAACGAACAGACGGAGAACGAACAGACGAAGAAAGAACAGACGGCGAACGAACAGACGAAGAAAGAACAGACGAAGAACGAACAGACGAAGAACGAACAGACGAAGAAATAACAGACGGCGAACGAAAAGACGAAGAAGGAACAGACGGCGAACGAACAGACGAAGAAGGAACAGACGAAGAACGAACAGACGGAAAACGAACAGACGGAGAAAGAACAGACGGAGAAAGAACAGACGAAGAACGAACAGACGAAGAACGAACACACGAAAAAGGAACAGACGGAGAACGAACAGACGAAGAAAGAACAGACGAAGAACGAACAGACGAAGAACGAACAGACGAAGAACGAACAGACGGAGCACGAACAGACGAAGAAGGAACAGACGGCGAACGAACAGACGAAGAAAGAACAGACGAAGAACGAACAGACGAAGAACGAACAGACGGAGAACGAACAGACGAAGAAGGAACAGACGAAGAACGAACAGACGAAGAACGAACAGACGAAGAACGAACAGACGGAGAACGAACAGACGAAGAAAGAACAAACGAAGAACGAACAGACGAAGAACGAACAGACGAAGAACGAACAGACAAAGAAAGAACAGACGAAGAACGAACAGACGAAGAAAGAACAGACGAAGAACGAACAGACGAAGAACGAACAGACGGAGAACGAACAGACGAAGAAGGAACAGACGGCGAACGAACAGACGAAGAAAGAACAGACGAAGAACGAACAGACGAAGAACGAACAGACGAAGAACGAACAGACGAAGAACGAACAGACGAAGAACGAACAGACGAAGAACGAACAGACGGAGCACGAACAGACGAAGAAGGAACAGACGGCGAACGAACAGACGAAGAAAGAACAGACGAAGAACGAACAGACGAAGAACGAACAGACGGAGAACGAACAGACGAAGAACGAACAGACGAAGAACGAACAGACGAAGAACGAACAGACGAAGAACGAACAGACGGAGAACGAACAGACGAAGAAAGAACAAACGAAGAACGAACAGACGAAGAACGAACAGACGAAGAACGAACAGACGGAGAACGAACAGACGAAGAAGGAACAGACGAAGAACGAACAGACGAAGAACGAACAAACGAAGAACGAACAGACGAAGAAGGAACAGACGGCGAACGAACAGACGAAGAAGGAACAGACGAAGAAAGAACAGACGAAGAACGAACGGAAGAAGAACGAACAGACGAAGAACGAACAGACGAAGAAGGAACAGACGAAGAAGGAACAGACGAAGAAAGAACAGACGAAGAACGAACAGACGAAGAACGAAAAGACGAAAAACGAACAGACGAAGAACGAACAGACTAAGAACGAACAGACGAAGAACGAACAGACGAAGAACGAACAGACGAAGAACGAACAGACGGAGAACGAACAGACGAAGAAGGAACAGACGGCGAACGAACAGACGAAGAAAGAACAGACGAAGAACGAACAGACGAAGAACGAACAAACGAAGAACGAACAGACGAAGGATTAACAGACGGCGAACGAACAGACGAAGAACGAACAGACGAAGAACGAACAGACGAAGAACGAACAGACGGAGAACGAACAGACGAAGAAGGAACAGACGGCGAACGAACAGACGAAGAAGGAACAGACGAAGAAAGAACAGACGAAGAACGAACAGACGAAGAACGAACAGACGAAAAACGAACAGACGAAAAACGAACAGACGAAGAACGAACAGACGAAGAACGAACAGACGAAGAACGAACAGACGAAGAACGAACAGACGAAGAACGAACAGACGAAGAAGGAACAGACGGCGAACGAACAGACGAAGAAAGAACAGACGAAGAACGAACAGACGAAGAACGCACAGACGAAGAACGAACAGACGGAGAACGAACAGACGAAGAAAGAACAGACGAAGCACGAACAGAAGAAGAACGAACAGACGAAGAAAGAACAGACGAAGAAAGAACAGACGAAGAACGTCCAGACGAAGAACGAACAGACGAAGAACGAACAGACGAAGAACGAGCGGACGAAGAACGAACAGACGGAGAACGAACAGACGAAGAAAGAACAGACGAAGAACGAACAGACGAAGAACGAACAGACGAAGAACGAACAGACGAAGAACGAACAGACGAAGAACGAACAGACGAAGAACGAACAGACGGAGAACGAACAGACGAAGAAAGAACAAACGAAGAACGAACAGACGAAGAACGAACAGACGAAGAACGAACAGACGGCGAACGAACAGACGAAGAAGGAACAGACGAAGAAAGAACAGACGAAGAACGAACAGACGAAGAACGAACAGAAGAAGAACGAACAGACGAAGAAGGAACAGACGGCGAACGAACAGACGAAGAAAGAACAGACGAAGAACGAACAGACGAAGAACGCACAGACGAAGAACGAACAGACGGAGAACGAACAGACGAAGAAAGAACAGACGAAGCACGAACAGAAGAAGAACGAACAGACGAAGAAAGAACAGACGAAGAAAGAACAGACGAAGAACGTCCAGACGAAGAACGAACAGACGAAGAACGAACAGACGAAGAACGAGCGGACGAAGAACGAACAGACGGAGAACGAACAGACGAAGAACGAACAGACGAAGAACGAACAGACGAAGAACGAACAGACGAAGAACGAACAGACGGAGAACGAACAGACGAAGAAAGAACAAACGAAGAACGAACAGACGAAGAACGAACAGACGAAGAACGAACAGACTAAGAACGAACAGACGAAGAACGAACAGACGAAGAACGAACAGACGAAGAACGAACAGACGGAGAACGAACAGACGAAGAAGGAACAGACGGCGAACGAACAGACGAAGAAAGAACAGACGAAGAACGAACAGACGAAGAACGCACAGACGAAGAACGAACAGACGGAGAACGAACAGACGAAGGATTAACAGACGGCGAACGAACAGACGAAGAAAGAACAGACGAAGAACGAACAGACGAAGAACGAACAGACGAAGAAAGAACAGACGAAGAACGAACAGACGAAGAACGAACAGACGAAGAACGAACAGACGGAGAACGAACAGAAGAAGAAGGAGCAGACGAAGAAAGAACAGACGGCGAACGAACAGACGAAGAAAGAACAGACGAAGAAAGAACAGACGGCGAACGAACAGACGAAGAAAGAACAGACGAAGAACGAACAGACGAAGAACGAACAGACGAAGAAAGAACAGACGAAGAACGAACAGACGAAGAACGAACAGACGAAGAACGAACAGACGAAGAACGAACAGACGAAGAACGAACAGACGAAGAACGAACAGACGGAGAACGAACAGACGAAGAAGGAACAGACGAAGAACGAACAGACTAAGAACGAACAGACGGAGAGCGAACAGACGAAGGAGGAACAGACGGCGAACGAACAGACAAAGAAAGAACAGACGAAGAACGAACAGACGAAGAACGAACAGACGAAGAACGAACAGACGGAGAACGAACAGACGAAGAAGGAACAGACGAAGAACGAACAGACTAAGAACGAACAGACGGAGAGCGAACAGACGAAGGAGGAACAGACGGCGAACGAACAGACGAAGAAAGAACAGACGAAGAACGAACAGACGAAGAACGAACAGACGAAGAAAGAACAGACGAAGAACGAACAGACGAAGAACGAACAGACGAAGAACGAACAGACGGAGAACGAACAGACGAAGAAGGAACAGACGAAGAACGAACAGACTAAGAACGAACAGACGGAGAGCGAACAGACGAAGGAGGAACAGACGGCGAACGAACAGACAAAGAAAGAACAGACGAAGAACGAACAGACGAAGAACGAACAGACGAAGAACGAACAGACGAAGAACGAACAGACGAAAAAGGAACAGACGGAGAACGAACAGACGAAGAACGAACAGACGGAGAACGAACAGATGAAGAACGAACAGACGAAGAACGAACAGACGAAGAACGAACAGACTAAGGACGAACAGACGGAGAGCGAACAGACGAAGGAGGAACAGACGGCGAACGAACAGACAAAGAAAGAACAGACGAAGAACGAACAGACGAAGAACGAACAGACGAAGCACGAACAGACGGAGAACAAACAGACGAAGAAGGAACAGACGAAGAACGAACAGACGAAGAAAGAACAGACGAAGAAAGAACAGACGAAGAACGAACAGACGAAGAACGAACAGACGAAGAACGAACACACGAAGAAAGAACAGACGAAGAACGAACAGACGAAGAAAGAACAGACGAAGAACGAACAGACGGAGAACGAACAGACGAAGAAGGAACAGACGAAGAAATAACAGACGAAGAACGAACGGAAGAAGAACGAACAGACGAAAAAGGAACAGACGGAGAACGAACAGACAAAGAAAGAACAGACGAAGAACGAACAGACGAAGAAAGAACAGACGAAGAACGAACAGACGAAGAACGAACAGACGAAGAACGAACAGACTAAGAACGAACAGACGGAGAGCGAACAGACGAAGGAGGAACAGACGGCGAACGAACAGACAAAGAAAGAACAGACGAAGAACGAACAGACGAAGAACGAACAGACGAAGAACGAACAGACGAAGAACGAACAGACGAAGAAAGAACAGACGAAGAACGAACAGACGAAGAACGAACAGACGAAGAACGAACAGACGGAGAACGAACAGACGAAGAAGGAACAGACGAAGAAAGAACAGACGAAGAACGAACGGAAGAAGAACGAACGGAAGAAGAACGAACAGACTAAGAACGAACAGACGGAGAGCGAACAGACGAAGGAGGAACAGACGGCGAACGAACAGACAAAGAAAGAACAGACGAAGAACGAACAGACGAAGAACGAACAGACGAAGAACGAACAGACGAAGAACGAACACACGAAGAAAGAACAGACGAAGAACGAACAGACGAAGAACGAACAGACTAAGAACGAACAGACGGAGAGCGAACAGACGAAGGAGGAACAGACGGCGAACGAACAGACAAAGAAAGAACAGACGAAGAACGAACAGACGAAGAACGAACAGACGAAGAACGAACAGACGAAGAACGAACACACGAAGAAAGAACAGACGAAGAACGAACAGACGAAGAACGAACAGACGAAGAACGAACAGACGGAGAACGAACAGACGAAGAAGGAACAGACCAAGAAAGAACAGACGAAGAACGAACGGAAGAAGAACGAACAGACGAAAAAGGAATAGACGGAGAACGAACAGACAAAGAAAGAACAGACGAAGAACGAACAGACGAAGAACGAACAGACGAAGAAAGAACAGACGAAGAACGAACAGACGAAGAACGAACAGACGAAGAACGAACAGACGGAGAACGAACAGACGAAGAAGGAACAGACCAAGAAAGAACAGACGAAGAACGAACGGAAGAAGAACGAACAGACGAAAAAGGAATAGACGGAGAACGAACAGACAAAGAAAGAACAGACGAAGAACGAACAGACGAAGAACGAACAGACGAAGAAAGAACAGACGAAGAACGAACAGACGAAGAACGAACAGACGAAGAAGGAACAGACGGCGAACGAACAGACGAAGAAAGAACAGACGAAGAACGAACAGACGAAGAACGAACAGACGAAGAAAGAACAGACGAAGAACGAACAGACGAAGAACGAACAGACGAAGAACGAACAGACGGAGAACGAACAGACGAAGAAGGAACAGACGAAGAACGAACAGACTAAGAACGAACAGACGGAGAGCGAACAGACGAAGGAGGAACAGACGGCGAACGAACAGACAAAGAAAGAACAGACGAAGAACGAACAGACGAAGAACGAACAGACGAAGAACGAACAGACGAAGAACGAACAGACGAAAAAGGAACAGACGGAGAACGAACAGACGAAGAACGAACAGACGGAGAACGAACAGATGAAGAACGAACAGACGAAGAACGAACAGACGAAGAACGAACAGACTAAGAACGAACAGACGGAGAGCGAACAGACGAAGGAGGAACAGACGGCGAACGAACAGACAAAGAAAGAACAGACGAAGAACGAACAGACGAAGAACGAACAGACGAAGCACGAACAGACGAAGAACAAACACACGAAGAATGAACAGACGAAGAACGAACAGACGAAGAACGAACAGAGGAAGAACGAACAGACGAAGAACGAACAGACGAAGAACGAACAGACGAAGAAGGAACACACGAAGAAAGAACAGACGAAGAACGAACAGACGAAGAACGAACAGACGAAGAACGAACAGACGGAGAACGAACAGACGATGAACGAACGGACGAAGAACGAACAGACGAAGAACGAACGGACGACGATCGAACAGATGAAGAACGAACAGACGAAAAAGGAACAGATGGAGAACGAACAGACGAAGAAAGAACAGACGAAGAACGAACAGACGAAGAACGAACAGACGAAGAACGAACAGACTAAGAACGACCAGACGGAGAGCGTACAGACGAAGGAGGAACAGACGGCGAACGAACAGACAAAGAAAGAACAGACGAAGAACGAACAGACGAAGAACGAACAGACGAAGAACGAACAGACGAAGAACGAACACACGAAGAAAGAACAGACGAAGAACGAACAGACGAAGAAAGAACAGACGAAGAACGAACAGACGGAGAACGAACAGACGAAGAAGGAACAGACGAAGAAATAACAGACGAAGAACGAACGGAAGAAGAACGAACAGACGAAAAAGGAACAGACGGAGAACGAACAGACAAAGAAAGAACAGACGAAGAACGAACAGACGAAGAAAGAACAGACGAAGAACGAACAGACGAAGAACGAACAGACGAAGAACGAACAGACTAAGAACGAACAGACGGAGAGCGAACAGACGAAGGAGGAACAGACGGCGAACGAACAGACAAAGAAAGAACAGACGAAGAACGAACAGACGAAGAACGAACAGACGAAGAACGAACAGACGAAGAACGAACAGACGAAGAAAGAACAGACGAAGAACGAACAGACGAAGAACGAACAGACGAAGAACGAACAGACGGAGAACGAACAGACGAAGAAGGAACAGACGAAGAAAGAACAGACGAAGAACGAACGGAAGAAGAACGAACGGAAGAAGAACGAACAGACTAAGAACGAACAGACGGAGAGCGAACAGACGAAGGAGGAACAGACGGCGAACGAACAGACAAAGAAAGAACAGACGAAGAACGAACAGACGAAGAACGAACAGACGAAGAACGAACAGACGAAGAACGAACACACGAAGAAAGAACAGACGAAGAACGAACAGACGAAGAACGAACAGACTAAGAACGAACAGACGGAGAGCGAACAGACGAAGGAGGAACAGACGGCGAACGAACAGACAAAGAAAGAACAGACGAAGAACGAACAGACGAAGAACGAACAGACGAAGAACGAACAGACGAAGAACGAACACACGAAGAAAGAACAGACGAAGAACGAACAGACGAAGAACGAACAGACGAAGAACGAACAGACGGAGAACGAACAGACGAAGAAGGAACAGACCAAGAAAGAACAGACGAAGAACGAACGGAAGAAGAACGAACAGACGAAAAAGGAATAGACGGAGAACGAACAGACAAAGAAAGAACAGACGAAGAACGAACAGACGAAGAAAGAACAGACGAAGAACGAACAGACGAAGAACGAACAGACGAAGAACGAACAGACTAAGAACGAACAGACGGAGAGCGAACAGACGAAGGAGGAACAGACGGCGAACGAACAGACAAGGAAAGAACAGACGAAGAACGAACAGACGAAGAACGAACAGACGAAGAACGAACAGACGAAGAACGAACAGACGGAAAACGAACAGACGGAGAAAGAACAGACGAAGAACGAACAGACGAAGAACGAACAGACGAAAAAGGAACAGACGGAGAACGAACAGACGAAGAACGAACAGACGAAGAACGAACAGACGGAGAACGAACAGACGAAGAAGGAACAGACGAAGAAAGAACAGACGAAGAACGAACGGAAGAAAAACGAACAGACGAAGAACGAACAGACGAAGAACGAACAGACGAAGAACGAACAGACGAAGAACGAACAGACGAAGAACGAACAGACGAAGAACGAACAGACGAAGAACGAACAGACGAAGAACGAACAGACGGAGAACGAACAGACGAAGAAGGAACAGACGGCGAACGAACAGACGAAGAAAGAACAGACGAAGAACGAACAGACGAAGAACGAACAGACGAAGAACGAACAGACGAAGAAGGAACAGACGGCGAACGAACAGACGAAGAAGGAACAGACGAAGAACGAACAGACTAAGAACGAACAGACGGAGAGCGAACAGACGAAGGAGGAACAGACGGCGAACGAACAGACAAAGAAAGAACAGACGAAGAACGAACAGACGAAGAACGAACAGACGAAGAACGAACAGACGAAGAACGAACAGACGAAAAAGGAACAGACGGAGAACGAACAGACGAAGAACGAACAGACGGAGAACGAACAGATGAAGAACGAACAGACGAAGAACGAACAGACGAAGAACGAACAGACTAAGAACGAACAGACGGAGAGCGAACAGACGAAGGAGGAACAGACGGCGAACGAACAGACGAAGAAAGAACAGACGAAGAACGAACAGACGAAGAACGAACAGACGAAGCACGAACAGACGAAGAACGAACACACGAAGAAAGAACAGACGAAGAACGAACAGACGAAGAACGAACAGAGGAAGAACGAACAGACGAAGAGCGAACAGACGAAGAACGAACAGACGAAGAAGGAACACACGAAGAAAGAACAGACGAAGAACGAACAGACGAAGAACGAACAGACGAAGAACGAACAGACGGAGAACGAACAGACGATGAACGAACGGACGAAGAACGAACAGACGAAGAACGAACGGACGACGATCGAACAGATGAAGAACGAACAGACGAAAAAGGAACAGATGGAGAACGAACAGACGAAGAAAGAACAGACGAAGAACGAACAGACGAAGAACGAACAGACGAAGAACGAACAGACTAAGAACGACCAGACGGAGAGCGTACAGACGAAGGAGGAACAGACGGCGAACGAACAGACAAAGAAAGAACAGACGAAGAACGAACAGACGAAGAACGAACAGACGAAGAACGAACAGACGGAGAACGAACAGACGAAGAAGGAACAGACCAAGAAAGAACAGACGAAGAACGAACGGAAGAAGAACGAACAGACGAAAAAGGAATAGACGGAGAACGAACAGACAAAGAAAGAACAGACGAAGAACGAACAGACGAAGAACGAACAGACGAAGAAAGAACAGACGAAGAACGAACAGACGAAGAACGAACAGACGAAGAACGAACAGACGGAGAACGAACAGACGAAGAAGGAACAGACCAAGAAAGAACAGACGAAGAACGAACGGAAGAAGAACGAACAGACGAAAAAGGAATAGACGGAGAACGAACAGACAAAGAAAGAACAGACGAAGAACGAACAGACGAAGAACGAACAGACGAAGAAAGAACAGACGAAGAACGAACAGACGAAGAACGAACAGACGAAGAAGGAACAGACGGCGAACGAACAGACGAAGAAAGAACAGACGAAGAACGAACAGACGAAGAACGAACAGACGAAGAAAGAACAGACGAAGAACGAACAGACGAAGAACGAACAGACGAAGAACGAACAGACGGAGAACGAACAGACGAAGAAGGAACAGACGAAGAACGAACAGACTAAGAACGAATAGACGGAGAGCGAACAGACGAAGGAGGAACAGACGGCGAACGAACAGACAAAGAAAGAACAGACGAAGAACGAACAGACGAAGAACGAACAGACGAAGAACGAACAGACGAAGAACGAACAGACGAAAAAGGAACAGACGGAGAACGAACAGACGAACAACGAACAGACGGAGAACGAACAGATGAAGAACGAACAGACGAAGAACGAACAGACGAAGAACGAACAGACTAAGAACGAACAGACGGAGAGCGAACAGACGAAGGAGGAACAGACGGCGAACGAACAGACAAAGAAAGAACAGACGAAGAACGAACAGACGAAGAACGAACAGACGAAGCACGAACAGACGAAGAACGAACACACGAAGAAAGAACAGACGAAGAACGAACAGACGAAGAACGAACAGAGGAAGAACGAACAGACGAAGAACGAACAGACGAAGAACGAACAGACGAAGAAGGAACACACGAAGAAAGAACAGACGAAGAACGAACAGACGAAGAACGAACAGACGAAGAACGAACAGACGGAGAACGAACAGACGATGAACGAACGGACGAAGAACGAACAGACGAAGAACGAACGGACGACGATCGAACAGATGAAGAACGAACAGACGAAAAAGGAACAGATGGAGAACGAACAGACGAAGAAAGAACAGACGAAGAACGAACAGACGAAGAACGAACAGACGAAGAACGAACAGACTAAGAACGACCAGACGGAGAGCGTACAGACGAAGGAGGAACAGACGGCGAACGAACAGACAAAGAAAGAACAGACGAAGAACGAACAGACGAAGAACGAACAGACGAAGAACGAACAGACGAAGAACGAACACACGAAGAAAGAACAGACGAAGAACGAACAGACGAAGAAAGAACAGACGAAGAACGAACAGACGGAGAACGAACAGACGAAGAAGGAACAGACGAAGAAATAACAGACGAAGAACGAACGGAAGAAGAACGAACAGACGAAAAAGGAACAGACGGAGAACGAACAGACAAAGAAAGAACAGACGAAGAACGAACAGACGAAGAAAGAACAGACGAAGAACGAACAGACGAAGAACGAACAGACGAAGAACGAACAGACTAAGAACGAACAGACGGAGAGCGAACAGACGAAGGAGGAACAGACGGCGAACGAACAGACAAAGAAAGAACAGACGAAGAACGAACAGACGAAGAACGAACAGACGAAGAACGAACAGACGAAGAACGAACAGACGAAGAAAGAACAGACGAAGAACGAACAGACGAAGAACGAACAGACGAAGAACGAACAGACGGAGAACGAACAGACGAAGAAGGAACAGACGAAGAAAGAACAGACGAAGAACGAACGGAAGAAGAACGAACGGAAGAAGAACGAACAGACTAAGAACGAACAGACGGAGAGCGAACAGACGAAGGAGGAACAGACGGCGAACGAACAGACAAAGAAAGAACAGACGAAGAACGAACAGACGAAGAACGAACAGACGAAGAACGAACAGACGAAGAACGAACACACGAAGAAAGAACAGACGAAGAACGAACAGACGAAGAACGAACAGACTAAGAACGAACAGACGGAGAGCGAACAGACGAAGGAGGAACAGACGGCGAACGAACAGACAAAGAAAGAACAGACGAAGAACGAACAGACGAAGAACGAACAGACGAAGAACGAACAGACGAAGAACGAACACACGAAGAAAGAACAGACGAAGAACGAACAGACGAAGAACGAACAGACGAAGAACGAACAGACGGAGAACGAACAGACGAAGAAGGAACAGACCAAGAAAGAACAGACGAAGAACGAACGGAAGAAGAACGAACGGACGAAAAAGGAATAGACGGAGAACGAACAGACGAAGAAGGAACAGACGAAGAAATAACAGACGGCGAACGAAAAGACGAAGAAATAACAGACGGCGAACGAAAAGACGAAGAAGGAACAGACGGCGAACGAACAGACGAAGAAGGAACAGACGAAGAACGAACAGGCGGAAAACGAACAGACGGAGAAAGAACAGACGAAGAACGAACAGACGAAGAACGAACAGACGGAAAACGAACAGACGGAGAAAGAACAGACGAAGAACGAACAGACGAAGAACGAACACACGAAAAAGGAACAGACGGAGAACGAACAGACGAAGAAAGAACAGACGAAGAACGAACAGACGAAGAACGAACAGACGAAGAACGAACAGACGGAGCACGAACAGACGAAGAAAGAACAGACGAAGAACGAACAGACGAAGAACGAACAGACGGAGAACGAACAGACGAAGAAGGAACAGACGAAGAACGAACAGACGAAGAACGAACAGACGAAGAACGAACAGACGAAGAACGAACAGAGGGAGAACGAACAGACGAAGAAAGAACAAACGAAGAACGAACAGACGAAGAACGAACAGACGAAGAACGAACAGACGGAGAACGAACAGACGAAGAAGGAACAGACGGCGAACGAACAGACGAAGAAAGAACAGACGAAGAACGAACAGACGAAGAACGAACAGACGAAGAACGAACAGACGAAGAACGAACAGACGAAGAACGAACAGACGAAGAACGAACAGACGGAGCACGAACAGACGAAGAAGGAACAGACGGCGAACGAACAGACGAAGAAAGAACAGACGAAGAACGAACAGACGAAGAACGAACAGACGGAGAACGAACAGACGAAGAAGGAACAGACGAAGAACGAACAGACGAAGAACGAACAGACGAAGAACGAACAGACGGAGAACGAACAGACGAAGAAAGAACAAACGAAGAACGAACAGACGAAGAACGAACAGACGAAGAACGAACAGACGGAGAACGAACAGACGAAGAAGGAACAGACGGCGAACGAACAGACGAAGAAAGAACAGACGAAGAACGAACAGACGAAGAACGAACAGACGAAGAACGAACAGACGAAGAACGAACAGACGAAGAACGAACAGACGAAGAACGAACAGACGGAGCACGAACAGACGAAGAAGGAACAGACGGCGAACGAACAGACGAAGAAAGAACAGACGAAGAACGAACAGACGAAGAACGAACAGACGGAGAACGAACAGACGAAGAACGAACAGACGAAGAACGAACAGACGAAGAACGAACAGACGAAGAACGAACAGACGGAGAACGAACAGACGAAGAAAGAACAAACGAAGAACGAACAGACGAAGAACGAACAGACGAAGAACGAACAGACAAAGAAAGAACAGACGAAGAACGAACAGACGAAGAAAGAACAGACGAAGAACGAACAGCCGAAGAACGAACAGACGGAGAACGAACAGACGAAGAAGGAACAGACGAAGAACGAACAGACGAAGAACGAACAAACGAAGAACGAACAGACGAAGAAGGAACAGACGGCGAACGAACAGACGAAGAAGGAACAGACGAAGAAAGAACAGACGAAGAACGAACGGAAGAAGAACGAACAGACGAAGAAGGAACAGACGGCGAACGAACAGACGAAGAAAGAACAGACGAAGAACGAACAGACGAAGAACGAACAGACGAAAAACGAACAGACGAAGAACGAACAGACTAAGAACGAACAGACGAAGAACGAACAGACGAAGAACGAACAGACGAAGAACGAACAGACGGAGAACGAACAGACGAAGAACGAACAGACGAAGAAAGAACAGACGAAGAACGAACAGACGAAGAACGAACAGACGAAGAAAGAACAGACGAAGAACGAACAGCCGAAGAACGAACAGACGGAGAACGAACAGACGAAGAAGGAACAGACGAAGAACGAACAGACGAAGAACGAACAAACGAAGAACGAACAGACGAAGAAGGAACAGACGGCGAACGAACAGACGAAGAAGGAACAGACGAAGAAAGAACAGACGAAGAACGAACGGAAGAAGAACGAACAGACGAAGAAGGAACAGACGGCGAACGAACAGACGGAGAACGAACAGACGAAGAAGGAACAGACGGCGAACGAACAGACGAAGAAAGAACAGACGAAGAACGAACAGACGAAGAACGAACAGACGAAGAACGAACAGACGAAGAACGAACAGACGAAGAACGAACAGACGAAGAACGAACAGACGGAGCACGAACAGACGAAGAAGGAACAGACGGCGAACGAACAGACGAAGAAAGAACAGACGAAGAACGAACAGACGAAGAACGAACAGACGGAGAACGAACAGACGAAGAACGAACAGACGAAGAACGAACAGACGAAGAACGAACAGACGAAGAACGAACAGACGGAGAACGAACAGACGAAGAAAGAACAAACGAAGAACGAACAGACGAAGAACGAACAGACGAAGAACGAACAGACAAAGAAAGAACAGACGAAGAACGAACAGACGAAGAAAGAACAGACGAAGAACGAACAGCCGAAGAACGAACAGACGGAGAACGAACAGACGAAGAAGGAACAGACGAAGAACGAACAGACGAAGAACGAACAAACGAAGAACGAACAGACGAAGAAGGAACAGACGGCGAACGAACAGACGAAGAAGGAACAGACGAAGAAAGAACAGACGAAGAAGGAACAGACGGCGAACGAACAGACGAAGAAAGAACAGACGAAGAACGAACAGACGAAGAACGAACAGACGAAAAACGAACAGACGAAGAACGAACAGACTAAGAACGAACAGACGAAGAACGAACAGACGAAGAACGAACAGACGAAGAACGAACAGACGGAGAACGAACAGACGAAGAACGAACAGACGAAGAAAGAACAGACGAAGAACGAACAGACGAAGAACGAACAGACGAAGAACGAACAGACGAAGAACGAACAGACGAAGAACGAACAGACGAAGAACGAACAGACGAAGAACGAACAGACTAAGAACGAACAGACGAAGAACGAACAGACGAAGAACGAACAGACGGAGAACGAACAGACGAAGAAGGAACAGACGGCGAACGAACAGACGAAGAAAGAACAGACGAAGAACGAACAGACGAAGAACGAACAGACGAAGAAAGAACAGACGAAGAACGAACAGACGAAGAACGAACAGACGAAAAACGAACAGACGAAGAACGAACAGACTAAGAACGAACAGACGAAGAACGAACAGACGAAGAACGAACAGACGGAGAACGAACAGACGAAGAAGGAACAGACGGCGAACGAACAGACGAAGAAAGAACAGACGAAGAACGAACAGACGAAGAACGAACAGACGAAGAACGAACAGACGAAGAACGAACAGACGAAGAACGAACAGACGAAGAACGAACAGACGGAGCACGAACAGACGAAGAAGGAACAGACGGCGAACGAACAGACGAAGAAAGAACAGACGAAGAACGAACAGACGAAGAACGAACAGACGGAGAACGAACAGACGAAGAACGAACAGACGAAGAACGAACAGACGAAGAACGAACAGACGAAGAACGAACAGACGGAGAACGAACAGACGAAGAAAGAACAAACGAAGAACGAACAGACGAAGAACGAACAGACGAAGAACGAACAGACAAAGAAAGAACAGACGAAGAACGAACAGACGAAGAAAGAACAGACGAAGAACGAACAGCCGAAGAACGAACAGACGGAGAACGAACAGACGAAGAAGGAACAGACGAAGAACGAACAGACGAAGAACGAACAAACGAAGAACGAACAGACGAAGAAGGAACAGACGGCGAACGAACAGACGAAGAAGGAACAGACGAAGAACGAACAGACGAAGAAGGAACAGACGGCGAACGAACAGACGAAGAAAGAACAGACGAAGAACGAACAGACGAAGAACGCACAGACGAAGAACGAACAGACGGAGAACGAACAGACGAAGGATTAACAGACGGCGAACGAACAGACGAAGAAAGAACAGACGAAGAACGAACAGACGAAGAAAGAACAGACGAAGAACGAACAGACGAAGAACGAACAGACGAAGAACGAACAGACAAAGAAAGAACAGACGAAGAACGAACAGACGAAGAAAGAACAGACGAAGAACGAACAGCCGAAGAACGAACAGACGGAGAACGAACAGACGAAGAAGGAACAGACGAAGAACGAACAGACGAAGAACGAACAGACGAAGAAAGAACAGACGAAGAACGAACAGACGAAGAACGAACAGACGAAGAACGAACAGACGAAGAACGAACAGACGAAGAACGAACAGACGAAGAAGGAACACACGAAGAAAGAACAGACGAAGAACGAACAGACGAAGAACGAACAGACGAAGAACGAACAGACGGAGAACGAACAGACGATGAACGAACGGACGAAGAACGAACAGACGAAGAACGAACGGACGAAGATCGAACAGATGAAGAACGAACAGACGAAAAAGGAACAGACGGAGAACGAACAGACGAAGAAAGAACAGACGAAAAACGAACAGACGAAGAACGAACAGACGAAGAACGAACAGACTAAGAACGAACAGACGGAGAGCGAACAGACGAAGGAGGAACAGACGGCGAACGAACAGACAAAGAAAGAACAGACGAAGAACGAACAGACGAAGAACGAACAGACGAAGAACGAACAGACGAAGAACGAACACACGAAGAAAGAACAGACGAAGAACGAACAGACGAAGAACGAACAGACGAAGAACGAACAGACGGAGAACGAACAGACGAAGAAGGAACAGACGAAGAAAGAACAGACGAAGAACGAACGGAAGAAGAACGAACAGACGAAAAAGGAACAGACGGAGAACGAACAGACAAAGAAAGAACAGACGAAGAACGAACAGACGAAGAAAGAACAGACGAAGAACGAACAGACGAAGAACGAACAGACGAAGAACGAACAGACTAAGAACGAACAGACGGAGAGCGAACAGACGGAGAGCGAACAGACGAAGGAGGAACAGACGGCGAACGAACAGACAAAGAAAGAACAGACGAAGAACGAACAGACGAAGAACGAACAGACGAAGAACGAACAGACGAAGAACGAACACACGAAGAAATAACAGACGAAGAACGAACAGACGAAGAACGAACAGACGAAGAACGAACAGACGGAGAACGAACAGACGAAAAAAGAACAGACGGAGAACGAACAGATAAAGAAAGAACAGACGAAGAACGAACAGACGAAGAACGAACAGACGAAGAACGACCAGACGAAAAAGGAACATACGAAAAAGGAACAGACGGAGAACGAACAGACGAAGAACGAACAGACGGAGAACGAACAGATGAAGTAGGAACAGACGGCGAACGAACAGACGAAGAAAGAACAGACGAAGAACGAACGGAAGAAGAACGAACAGACGAAGAACGAACGGACGAAAAACGAACAGACGAAGAACGAACAGACGGAGAACGAACAGACGATGAACGAACGGACGAAGAACGAACAGACGAAGAACGAACGGACGAAGATCGAACAGATGAAGAACGAACAGACGAAAAAGGAACAGACGGAGAACGAACAGACGAAGAAAGAACAGACGAAGAACGAACAGACGAAGAACGAACAGACGAAGAACGAACAGACGGAGAACGAACAGACGAAGAAGGAACAGACGGCGAACGAACAGACAAAGAAAGAACAGACGAAGAACGAACAGACGAAGAACGAACAGACGAAGAACGAACAGACGAAGAAAGAACAGACGAAGAAGGAACAGACGAAGAACGAACAGACGAAGAACGAACAGACGAAGAACGAACAGACGGAGAACGAACAGACGGAGAAGGAACAGACGAAGAAAGAACAGACGAAAAACGAACGGAAGAAGAACGAACAGACGAAAAATTAACAGACGGAGAACGAACAGACGAAGAAAGAACAGACGAAGAATGAACAGACGAAGAACGAACAGACGAAAAAGGAACAGACGGAGAACGAACAGACGAATAAGGAACGGAAGAAGAACGAACAGACGAAAAAGGAACAGACGGAGAACGAACAGACGAAGAACGAACAGACGGAGAACGAACAGATGAAGTAGGAACAGACGGCGAACGAACAGACGAAGAAAGAACAGACGAAGAACGAACAGACGAAGAACAAACAGACGAAGAACGAACAGACGGAGAACGAACAGACGAAGAAGGAACAGACGAAGAAAGAACAGACGAAGAACGAACGGAAGAAGAACGAACAGACGAAAAAGGAACAGACGGAGAACGAACAGACAAAGAAAGAACAGACGAAGAACGAACAGACGAAGAAAGAACAGACGAAGAGCGAACAGACGGAGAGCGAACAGACGAAGGAGGAACAGACGGCGAACGAACAGACAAAGAAAGAACAGACGAAGAACGAACAGACGAAGAACGAACAGACGAAGAACGAACAGACGGAGAACGAACAGACGGAGAAGGAACAGATGAAGAAAGAACAGACGAAAAACGAACGGAAGAAGAACGAACAGACGAAAAAGGAACAGACGGAGAACGAACAGACGAAGAAAGAACAGACGAAGAATGAACAGACGAAGAACGAACAGACGAAAAAGGAACAGACGGAGAACGAACAGACGAATAAGGAACGGAAGAAGAACGAACAGACGAAAAAGGAACAGACGGAGAACGAACAGACGAAGAACGAACAGACGGAGAACGAACAGATGAAGTAGGAACAGACGGCGAACGAACAGACGAAGAAAGAACAGACGAAGAACGAACAGACGAAGAACGAACAGACGAAGAACGAACAGACGGAGAACGAACAGACGAAGAAGGAACAGACGAAGAAAGAACAGACGAAGAACGAACGGAAGAAGAACGAACAGACGAAAAAGGAACAGACGGAGAACGAACAGACAAAGAAAGAACAGACGAAGAACGAACAGACGAAGAAAGAACAGACGAAGAGCGAACAGACGGAGAGCGAACAGACGAAGGAGGAACAGACGGCGAACGAACAGACAAAGAAAGAACAGACGAAGAACGAACAGACGAAGAACGAACAGACGAAGAACGAACAGACGAAGAACGAACAGACGAAGAACGAACAGACGAAAAAGGAACAGACGGAGCACGAACAGACGAAGAAGGAACAGACGGCGAACGAACAGACGAAGAAAGAACAGACGAAGAACGAACAGACGAAGAACGAACAGACGGAGAACGAACAGACGAAGAACGAACAGACGAAGAACGAACAGACGAAGAACGAACAGACGAAGAACGAACAGACGGAGAACGAACAGACGAAGAAAGAACAAACGAAGAACGAACAGACGAAGAACGAACAGACGAAGAACGAACAGACAAAGAAAGAACAGACGAAGAACGAACAGACGAAGAAAGAACAGACGAAGAACGAACAGCCGAAGAACGAACAGACGGAGAACGAACAGACGAAGAACGAACAGACGGAGAACGAACAGACGGAGAAGGAACAGACGAAGAAAGAACAGACGAAAAACGAACGGAAGAAGAACGAACAGACGAAGAACGAACGGACGAAAAACGAACAGACGAAGAACGAACAGACGGAGAACGAACAGACGAAGAAAGAACAGACGAAGAACGAACAGACGAAGAACGAACAGACGGAGAACGAACAGACGAAGAACGAACAGACGAAGAACGAACGGAAGAAGAACGAACAGACGAAGAACGAACAGACGAAGAAAGAACAGACGAAGAACGAACAGACGAAGAACGAACAGACGGAGAACGAACAGACGAAGAACGAACAGACGAAGAACGAACGGAAGAAGAACGAACAGACGAAGAACGAACGGACGAAAAACGAACAGACGAAGAACGAACAGACGGAGAACGAACAGACGATGAACGAACGGACGAAGAACGAACAGACGAAGAACGAAGGGACGAAGATCGAACAGATGAAGAACGAACAGACGAAAAAGGAACAGACGGAGAACGAACAGACGAAGAAAGAACAGACGAAGAACGAACAGACGAAGAACGAACAGACGAAGAACGAACAGACGGAGAACGAACAGACGAAGAAGGAACAGACGGCGAACGAACAGACAAAGAAAGAACAGACGAAGAACGAACAGACGAAGAACGAACAGACGAAGAACGAACAGACGAAGAAAGAACAGACGAAGAACGAACAGACGAAGAACGAACAGACGAAGAACGAACAGACGAAGAACGAACAGACGGAGAACGAACAGACGGAGAAGGAACAGACGAAGAAAGAACAGACGAAAAACGAACGGAAGAAGAATGAACAGACGAAAAAGGAACAGACGGAGAACGAACAGACGAAGAAAGAACAGACGAAGAATGAACAGACGAAGAACGAACAGACGAAAAAGGAACAGACGGAGAACGAACAGACGAATAAGGAACGGAAGAAGAACGAACAGACGAAAAAGGAACAGACGGAGCACGAACAGACGAAGAACGAACAGACGGAGAACGAACAGATGAAGTTGGAACAGACGGCGAACGAACAGACGAAGAAAGAACAGACGAAGAACGAACAGACGAAGAACGAACAGACGAAGAACGAACAGACGGAGAACGAACAGACGAAGAAGGAACAGACGAAGAAAGAACAGACGAAGAACGAACGGAAGAAGAACGAACAGACGAAAAAGGAACAGACGGAGAACGAACAGACAAAGAAAGAACAGACGAAGAACGAACAGACGAAGAAAGAACAGACGAAGAGCGAACAGACGGAGAGCGAACAGACGAAGGAGGAACAGACGGCGAACGAACAGACAAAGAAAGAACAGACGAAGAACGAACAGACGAAGAACGAACAGACGAAGAACGAACAGACGGAGAACGAACAGACGGAGAAGGAACAGATGAAGAAAGAACAGACGAAAAACGAACGGAAGAAGAACGAACAGACGAAAAAGGAACAGACGGAGAACGAACAGACGAAGAATGAACAGACGAAGAACGAACAGACGAAAAAGGAACAGACGGAGAACGAACAGACGAATAAGGAACGGAAGAAGAACGAACAGACGAAAAAGGAACAGACGGGGAACGAACAGACGAAGAACGAACAGACGGAGAACGAACAGATGAAGTAGGAACAGACGGCGAACGAACAGACGAAGAAAGAACAGACGAAGAACGAACAGACGAAGAACGAACAGACGAAGAACGAACAGACGAAGAACGAACAGACGAAGAAGGAACAGACGAAGAAAGAACAGACGAAGAACGAACAGACGAAAAAGGAACAGACGGAGAACGAACAGACAAAGAAAGAACAGACGAAGAACGAACAGACGAAGAAAGAACAGACGAAGAGCGAACAGACGGAGAGCGAACAGACGAAGGAGGAACAGACGGCGAACGAACAGACAAAGAAAGAACAGACGAAGAACGAACAGACGAAGAGCGAACAGACGAAGAACGAACAGACGAAGAACGAACAGACGAAGAACGAACAGACGAAAAAGGAACAGACGGAGCACGAACAGACGAAGAAGGAACAGACGGCGAACGAACAGACGAAGAAAGAACAGACGAAGAACGAACAGACGAAGAACGAACAGACGGAGAACGAACAGACGAAGAACGAACAGACGAAGAACGAACAGACGAAGAACGAACAGACGAAGAACGAACAGACGAAGAAGGAACAGACGGAGAACGAACAGACGATGAACGAACGGACGAAGAACGAACAGACGAAGAACGAACGGACGAAGATCGAACAGATGAAGAACGAACAGACGAAAAAGGAACAGACGGAGAACGAACAGACGAAGAAAGAACAGACGAAAAACGAACAGACGAAGAACGAACAGACGAAGAACGAACAGACTAAGAACGAACAGACGGAGAGCGAACAGACGAAGGAGGAACAGACGGCGAACGAACAGACAAAGAAAGAACAGACGAAGAACGAACAGACGAAGAACGAACAGACGAAGAACGAACAGACGAAGAACGAACACACGAAGAAAGAACAGACGAAGAACGAACAGACGAAGAACGAACAGACGAAGAACGAACAGACGGAGAACGAACAGACGAAGAAGGAACAGACGAAGAAAGAACAGACGAAGAACGAACGGAAGAAGAACGAACAGACGAAAAAGGAACAGACGGAGAACGAACAGACAAAGAAAGAACAGACGAAGAACGAACAGACGAAGAAAGAACAGACGAAGAACGAACAGACGAAGAACGAACAGACGAAGAACGAACAGACTAAGAACGAACAGACGGAGAGCGAACAGACGGAGAGCGAACAGACGAAGGAGGAACAGACGGCGAACGAACAGACAAAGAAAGAACAGACGAAGAACGAACAGACGAAGAACGAACAGACGAAGAACGAACAGACGAAGAACGAACACACGAAGAAATAACAGACGAAGAACGAACAGACGAAGAACGAACAGACGAAGAACGAACAGACGGAGAACGAACAGACGAAAAAAGAACAGACGGAGAACGAACAGATAAAGAAAGAACAGACGAAGAACGAACAGACGAAGAACGAACAGACGAAGAACGAACAGACGAAAAAGGAACAGACGAAAAAGGAACAGACGGAGAACGAACAGACGAAGAACGAACAGACGGAGAACGAACAGATGAAGTAGGAACAGACGGCGAACGAACAGACGAAGAAAGAACAGACGAAGAACGAACGGAAGAAGAACGAACAGACGAAGAACGAACGGACGAAAAACGAACAGACGAAGAACGAACAGACGGAGAACGAACAGACGATGAACGAACGGACGAAGAACGAACAGACGAAGAACGAACGGACGAAGATCGAACAGATGAAGAACGAACAGACGAAAAAGGAACAGACGGAGAACGAACAGACGAAGAAAGAACAGACGAAGAACGAACAGACGAAGAACGAACAGACGAAGAACGAACAGACGGAGAACGAACAGACGAAGAAGGAACAGACGGCGAACGAACAGACAAAGAAAGAACAGACGAAGAACGAACAGACGAAGAACGAACAGACGAAGAACGAACAGACGAAGAAAGAACAGACGAAGAACGAACAGACGAAGAACGAACAGACGAAGAACGAACACACGAAGAAATAACAGACGAAGAACGAACAGACGAAGAACGAACAGACGAAGAACGAACAGACGAAGGAGGAACAGACGGCGAACGAACAGACAAAGAAAGAACAGACGAAGAACGAACAGACGAAGAACGAACACACGAAGAAATAACAGACGAAGAACGAACAGACGAAGAACGAACAGACGGCGAACGAACAGACAAAGAAAGAACAGACGAAGAACGAACAGACGGAGAACGAACAGACGAAGAACGAACAGACGAAGGAGGAACAGACGGCGAACGAACAGACAAAGAAAGAACAGACGAAGAACGAACAGACGAAGAACGAACAGACGAAGAACGAACAGACGGAGAGCGAACAGACGGAGAGCGAACAGACGAAGGAGGAACAGACGGCGAACGAACAGACAAAGAAAGAACAGACGAAGAACGAACAGACGAAGAACGAACAGACGAAGAACGAACAGACGAAGAACGAACACACGAAGAAATAACAGACGAAGAACGAACAGACGAAGAACGAACAGACGAAGAACGAACAGACGGAGAACGAACAGACGAAAAAAGAACAGACGGAGAACGAACAGATAAAGAAAGAACAGACGAAGAACGAACAGACGAAGAACGAACAGACGAAGAACGAACAGACGAAAAAGGAACAGACGAAAAAGGAACAGACGGAGAACGAACAGACGAAGAACGAACAGACGGAGAACGAACAGATGAAGTAGGAACAGACGGCGAACGAACAGACGAAGAAAGAACAGACGAAGAACGAACGGAAGAAGAACGAACAGACGAAGAACGAACGGACGAAAAACGAACAGACGAAGAACGAACAGACGGAGAACGAACAGACGATGAACGAACGGACGAAGAACGAACAGACGAAGAACGAACGGACGAAGATCGAACAGATGAAGAACGAACAGACGAAAAAGGAACAGACGGAGAACGAACAGACGAAGAAAGAACAGACGAAGAACGAACAGACGAAGAACGAACAGACGAAGAACGAACAGACGGAGAACGAACAGACGAAGAAGGAACAGACGGCGAACGAACAGACAAAGAAAGAACAGACGAAGAACGAACAGACGAAGAACGAACAGACAAAGAACGAACAGACGAAGAAAGAACAGACGAAGAACGAACAGACGAAGAACGAACAGACGAAGAACGAACAGACGAAGAACGAACAGACGGAGAACGAACAGACGGAGAAGGAACAGACGAAGAAAGAACAGACGAAAAACGAACGGAAGAAGAACGAACAGACGAAAAAGGAACAGACGAAGAAAGAACAGACGAAAAAGGAACAGACGGAGAACGAACAGACAAAGAAAGAACAGACGAAGAACGAACAGACGAAGAAAGAACAGACGAAGAGCGAACAGACGGAGAGCGAACAGACGAAGGAGGAACAGACGGCGAACGAACAGACAAAGAAAGAACAGACGAAGAACGAACAGACGAAGAACGAACAGACGAAGAACGAACAGACGGAGAACGAACAGACGGAGAAGGAACAGATGAAGAAAGAACAGACGAAAAACGAACGGAAGAAGAACGAACAGACGAAAAAGGAACAGACGGAGAACGAACAGACGAAGAAAGAACAGACGAAGAATGAACAGACGAAGAACGAACAGACGAAAAAGGAACAGACGGAGAACGAACAGACGAATATGGAACGGAAGAAGAACGAACAGACGAAAAAGGAACAGACGGGGAACGAACAGACGAAGGACGAACAGACGGAGAACGAACAGATGAAGTAGGAACAGACGGCGAACGAACAGACGAAGAAAGAACAGACGAAGAACGAACAGACGAAGAACGAACAGACGAAGAACGAACAGACGGAGAACGAACAGACGAAGAAGGAACAGACGAAGAAAGAACAGACGAAGAACGAACGGAAGAAGAACGAACAGACGAAAAAGGAACAGACGGAGAACGAACAGACAAAGAAAGAACAGACGAAGAACGAACAGACGAAGAAAGAACAGACGAAGAGCGAACAGACGGAGAGCGAACAGACGAAGGAGGAACAGACGGCGAACGAACAGACAAAGAAAGAACAGACGAAGAACGAACAGACGAAGAGCGAACAGACGAAGAACGAACAGACTAAGAACGAACAGACGGAGAGCGAACAGACGGAGAGCGAACAGACGAAGGAGGAACAGACGGCGAACGAACAGACAAAGAAAGAACAGACGAAGAAAGAACAGACGAAGAACGAACAGACGAAGAACGAACAGACGAAGAACGAACAGACGGAGAACGAACAGGCGAAGAAGGAACAGACGAAGAAAGAGCAGACGAAGAACGAACGGAAGAAGAACGAACAGACGAAAAAGGAACAGACGGAGAACGAACAGACAAAGAAAGAACAGACGAAGAACGAACAGACGAAGAGCGAACAGACGAAGAACGAACAGACTAAGAACGAACAGACGGAGAGCGAACAGACGGAGAGCGAACAGACGAAGGAGGAACAGACGGCGAACGAACAGACAAAGAAAGAACAGACGAAGAAAGAACAGACGAAGAACGAACAGACGAAGAACGAACAGACGAAGAGCGAACAGACGGAGAGCGAACAGACGAAGGAGGAACAGACGGCGAACGAACAGACAAAGAAAGAACAGACGAAGAACGAACAGACGAAGAGCGAACAGACGAAGAACGAACAGACAAAGAAAGAACAGACGAAGAAAGAACAGACGAAGAACGAACAGACGAAGAACGAACGGACGAAGAACGAACAGACGGAGAACGAACAGGCGAAGAAGGAACAGACGAAGAAAGAGCAGACGAAGAACGAACGGAAGAAGAACGAACAGACGAAAAAGGAACAGACGGCGAACGAACAGACAAAGAAAGAACAGACGAAGAACGAACAGACGAAGAGCGAACAGACGAAGAACGAACAGACTAAGAACGAACAGACGGAGAGCGAACAGACGGAGAGCGAACAGACGAAGGAGGAACAGACGGCGAACGAACAGACAAAGAAAGAACAGACGAAGAAAGAACAGACGAAGAAAGAACAGACGAAGAACGAACAGACGAAGAGCGAACAGACGAAGAACGAACAGACTAAGAACGAACAGACGGAGAGCGAACAGACGGAGAGCGAACAGACGAAGGAGGAACAGACGGCGAACGAACAGACAAAGAAAGAACAGACGAAGAAAGAACAGACGAAGAACGAACAGACGGAGAACGAACAGACGAAGAACGAACAGACGGAGAACGAACAGGCGAAGAAGGAACAGACGAAGAAAGAGCAGACGAAGAACGAACGGAAGAAGAACGAACAGACGAAAAAGGAACAGACGGCGAACGAACAGACAAAGAAAGAACAGACGAAGAACGAACAGACGAAGAGCGAACAGACGAAGAACGAACAGACTAAGAACGAACAGACGGAGAGCGAACAGACGGAGAGCGAACAGACGAAGGAGGAACAGACGGCGAACGAACAGACAAAGAAAGAACAGACGAAGAAAGAACAGACGAAGAACGAACAGACGAAGAACGAACAGACGAAGAGCGAACAGACGGAGAGCGAACAGACGAAGGAGGAACAGACGGCGAACGAACAGACAAAGAAAGAACAGACGAAGAACGAACAGACGAAGAGCGAACAGACGAAGAACGAACAGACTAAGAACGAACAGACGGAGAGCGAACAGACGGAGAGCGAACAGACGAAGGAGGAACAGACGGCGAACGAACAGACAAAGAAAGAACAGACGAAGAACGAACAGACGAAGAACGAACAGACGAAGAACGAACAGACTAAGAACGAACAGACGGAGAGCGAACAGACGGAGAGCGAACAGACGAAGGAGGAACAGACGGCGAACGAACAGACAAAGAAAGAACAGACGAAGAAAGAACAGACGAAGAACGAACAGACGAAGAACGAACAGACGAAGAACGAACAGACGGAGAACGAACAGGCGAAGAAGGAACAGACGAAGAAAGAGCAGACGAAGAACGAACGGAAGAAGAACGAACAGACGAAAAAGGAACAGACGGAGAACGAACAGACGAAGAAAGAACAGACGAAGAACGAACAGACGAAAAAGGAACAGACGGAGAACGAACAGACGAAGAAGGAACGGACGAAGAACGAACAGACGAAGATCGAACAGACGAAGAACGAACAGACGAAAAAGGAACAGACGGAGAGCGAACAGACGAAGAAAGAACAGACGAAGAACGAACAGACGAAGAACGAACAGACGGAGAACGAACAGATGAAGAAGGAACAGACGGCGAACGAACAGACGAAGAAAGAACAGACGAAGAACGAACGGAAGAAGAACGAACAGACGAAGAACGAACAGACGGAGAACGAACAGACGAAGAAGGAACAGACGAAGAAAGAACAGACGAAGAACGAACGGAAGAAGAACGAACAGACGAAGAAGGAACAGACGGCGAACGAACAGACGAAGAAAGAACAGACGAAGAACGAACAGACGAAGAACGAACTGACGAAGAACGAACAGACGAAGAAAGAACAGACGAAGAACGAACAGACGAAGAACGAACAGACGAAGAAAGAACAGACGAAGAAAGAACAGACGAGGAACGAACAGACGAAGAAAGAACAGACGAGGAAAAAACAGACGAAGAACGAACAGACGAAGAACGAACAGACGAAGAACGAACAGACGAAGAACGAACAGACGAAGAAGGAACAGACGGCGAACGAACAGACGAAGAAAGAACAGACGAAGAACGAACAGACGAAGAACGAACTGACGAAGAACGAACAGACGAAGAAAGAACAGACGGCAAACGAACAGACGAAGAAAGAACAGACGAAGAACGAACAGACGAAGAACGAACAGACGAAGAAAGAACAGACGAAGAAAGAGCAGACGAAGAACGAACGGAAGAAGAACGAACAGACGAAAAAGGAACAGACGGAGAACGAACAGACGAAGAACGAACAGACGAAGAACGAACAGACGAAGAAAGAACAGACGAAGAAAGAGCAGACGAAGAACGAACGGAAGAAGAACGAACTGACGAAGAACGAACAGACGAAGAAAGAACAGACGAAGAACGAACAGACGAAGAACGAACAGACGAAGAAAGAACAGACGAAGAAAGAGCAGACGAAGAACGAACGGAAGAAGAACGAACAGACGAAAAAGGAACAGACGGAGAACGAACAGACGAAGAAAGAACAGACGAAGAACGAACAGACGAAAAAGGAACAGACGGAGAACGAACAGACGAAGAAGGAACGGACGAAGAACGAACAGACGAAGATCGAACAGACGAAGAACGAACAGACGAAAAAGGAACAGACGGAGAACGAACAGACGAAGAAAGAACAGACGAAGAACGAACAGACGAAGAACGAACAGACGAAGAACGAACAGACGGAGAACGAACAGATGAAGAAGGAACAGACGGCGAACGAACAGACGAAGAAAGAACAGACGAAGAACGAACGGAAGAAGAACGAACAGACGAAGAACGAACAGACGGAGAACGAACAGACGAAGAAGGAACAGACGAAGAAAGAACAGAGGAAGAACGAACGGAAGAAGAACGAACAGACGAAGAAGGAACAGACGGCGAACGAACAGACGAAGAAAGAACAGACGAAGGACGAACAGACGAAGAAAGAACAGACGAAGAACGAACAGACGAAGAAAGAACAGACGAAGAAAGAACAGACGAGGAACGAACAGACGAAGAAGGAACAGACGGCGAACGAACAGACGAAGAAAGAACAGACGAAGGACGAACAGACGAAGAAAGAACAGACGAAGAACGAACAGACGAAGAAAGAACAGACGAAGAAAGAACAGACGAGGAACGAACAGACGAAGAAGGAACAGAGGAAGAAAGAACAGACGAAGAACGAACGGAAGAAGAACGAACAGACGAAGAAGGAACAGACGGCGAACGAACAGACGAAGAAAGAACAGACGAAGAACGAACAGACGGAGAACGAACAGACGAAGAAGGAACAGACGAAGAAAGAACAGACGAAGAACGAACGGAAGAAGAACGAACAGACGAAGAAGGAACAGACGGCGAACGAACAGACGAAGAAAGAACAGACGAAGAACGAACAGACGAAGAACGAACTGACGAAGAACGAACAGTCGAAGAAAGAACAGACGAAGAACGAACAGACGAAGAACGAACAGACGAAGAAAGAACAGACGAAGAAAGAACAGACGGAGAACGAACAGACGAAGAAGGAACAGACGGCGAACGAACAGACGAAGAAAGAAGAGACAAAGAACGAACAGACGAAGAACGAACAGACGAAGAACGAACAAACGAAGAACGAACAGACGAAGAAGGAACAGACGGCGAACGAACAGACGAAGAAGGAACAGACGGCGAACGAACAGACGAAGAAGGAACAGACGAAGAACGAACAGACGGAAAACGAACAGACGGAGAACGAAAAGATGAAGAACGAACAGACGAAGAACGAACAGACGGAGAACGAACAGACGAAGAAGGAACAGACGGCGAACGAACAGACGAAGAAGGAACAGACGGCGAACGAACAGACGAAGAACGAACAAACGAAGAACGAACAGACGAAGAAGGAACAGACGGCGAACGAACAGACGAAGAAGGAACAGACGGCGAACGAACAGACGAAGAAGGAACAGACGAAGAACGAACAGACGAAGAACGAACAGACGAAGAACGAAAAGATGAAGAACGAACAGACGAAGAACGAACAGACGGAGAACGAACAGACGAAGAAGGAACAGACGGCGAACGAACAGACGAAGAAAGAAGAGACGAAGAACGAACAGACGAAGAACGAACAGACGAAGAACGAACAGGCGAAGAAGGAACAGACGGCGAACGAACAGACGAAGAACGAACAGACGAAGAAATAACAGACGGCGAACGAACAGACGAAGAAGGAACAGACGGCGAACGAACAGACGAAGAAGGAACAGACGAAGAACGAACAGACGGAAAACGAACAGACGGAGAACGAACAGACGAAGAACGAACAGACGAAGAACGAACAGACGAAGAACGAACAGACGAAGAACGAACAGACGAAGAACGAACAGACGGAGAACGAACAGACGGAGAAAGAACAGACGAAGAACGAACAGACGAAGAACGAACAGACGAAGAAAGAACAGACGAAGAACGAACAGACGAAGAACGAACAGACGAAGAACGAACAGACGAAGAAAGAACAGACGAAGAACGAACAGACGAAGAACGAACAGACGAAGAACGAACAGACGGAGAACGAACAGACGAAGAAGGAACAGACGAAGAAAGAGCAGACGAAGAACGAACGGAAGAAGAACGAATAGACGAAGAACGAACAGACGAAGAACGAACAGACGAAGAACGAACAGACGAAGAACGAACAGACGGAGAACGAACAGGCGAAGAAGGAACAGACGGCGAACGAACAGACGAAGAACGAACAGACGAAGAAGGAACAGACGGCGAACGAACAGACGAAGAAGGAACAGACGAAGAACGAACAGACGGAAAACGAACAGACGGAGAACGAACAGACGAAGAACGAACAGACGAAGAACGAACAGACGAAGAACGAACAGATGAAGAACGAACAGACGAAGAACGAACAGACGGAGAACGAACAGACGAAGAAGGAACAGACGGCGAACGAACAGACGAAGAAAGAAGAGACGAAGAACGAACAGACGAAGAACGAACAGACGAAGAACGAACAAACGAAGAACGAACAGACGAAGAAGGAACAGACGGCGAACGAACAGACGAAGAAGGAACAGACGGCGAACGAACAGACGAAGAAGGAACGGAAGAAGAACGAATAGACGAAGAACGAACAGACGAAGACGAACAGACGAAGAACGAACAGACGAAGAACGAACAGACGGAGAACGAACAGGCGAAGAAGGAACAGACGGCGAACGAACAGACGAAGAACGAACAGACGAAGAAATAACAGACGGCGAACGAACAGACGAAGAAGGAACAGACTACGAACGAACAGACGAAGAAGGAACAGACGAAGAACGAACAGACGGAAAACGAACAGACGGAGAACGAACAGACGAAGAACGAACAGACGAAGAACGAACAGACGAAGAACGAACAGATGAAGAACGAACAGACGAAGAACAGAACAGACGGAGAACGAACAGACGAAGAAGGAACAGACGGCGAACGAACAGACGAAGAAAGAAGAGACGAAGAACGAACAGACGAAGAACGAACAGACGAAGAACGAACAAACGAAGAACGAACAGACGAAGAAGGAACAGACGGCGAACGAACAGACGAAGAAGGAACAGACGGCGAACGAACAGACGAAGAAGGAACAGAAGAAGAACGAACAGACGGAAAACGAACAGACGGAGAAAGAACAGACGAAGAACGAACAGACGAAGAGCGAACAGACGAAGAACGAACAGACGAAGAACGAACAGACGGAGAACGAACGGACGAAGAACGAACAGACGAAGAAAGAACAGACGAAGAACGAACAGACGAAAAACGAACAGACGAAGAACGAACAGACGGAGAACGAACAGACGATGAACGAACGGACGAAGAACGAACAGACGAAGAACGAACGGACGAAGATCGAACAGACGAAGAACGAACAGACTAAAAAGGAACAGACGGAGAACGAACAGACGAAGAAAGAACAGACGAAGAACGAACAGACGAAGAACGAACAGACGAAGAACGAACAGACGGAGAACGAACAGACGAAGAAGGAACAGACGGCGAACGAACAGACAAAGAAAGAACAGACGAAGAACGAACAGACGAAGAACGAACAGACGAAGAACGAACAGACGAAGAAAGAACAGACGAAGAACGAACAGACGAAGAACGAACAGACGAAAAAGGAACAGACGGAGAACGAACAGACGAAGAAGGAACGGACGAAGAACGAACAGACGAAGATCGAACAGACGAAGAACGAACAGGCGAAAAAGGAACAGACGGAGAACGAACAGACGAAGAAAGAACAGACGAAGAACGAACAGACGAAGAACGAACAGACGAAGAACGAACAGACGGAGAACGAACAGATGAAGATGGAACAGACGGCGAACGAACAGACGAAGAAAGAATAGACGAAGAACGAACGGAAGAAGAACGAACCGATGAAGAACGAACAGACGGAGAACGAACAGATTAAGTAGGAACAGACGGCGAACGAACAGACGAAGAAAGAACAGACGAAGAACGAACGGAAGAAGAACGAACAGACGAAGAACGAACGGACGAAAAACGAACAGACGAAGAACGAACAGACGGAGAACGAACAGACGATGAACGAACGGACGAAGAACGAACAGACGAAGAACGAACGGACGAAGATCGAACAGACGAAGAACGAACAGACGAAAAAGGAACAGACGGAGAACGAACAGACGAAGAAAGAACAGACGAAGAACGAACAGACGAAGAACGAACAGACGAAGAACGAACAGACGGAGAACGAACAGACGAAGAAGGAACAGACGGCGAACGAACAGACAAAGAAAGAACAGACGAAGAACGAACAGACGAAGAACGAACAGACGAAGAACGAAAAGACGAAGAAAGAACAGACGAAGAACGAACAGACGAAGAACGAACAGACGAAGAACGAACAGACGGAGAACGAACAGGCGAAGAAGGAACAGACGAAGAAAGAGCAGACGAAGAACGAACGGAAGAAGAACGAACAGACGAAAAAGGAACAGACGGAGAACGAACAGACGAAGAAAGAACAGACGAAGAACGAACAGACGAAAAAGGAACAGACGGAGAACGAACAGACGAAGAAGGAACGGACGAAGAACGAACAGACGAAGATCGAACAGACGAAGAACGAACAGACGAAAAAGGAACAGACGGAGAACGAACAGACGAAGAAAGAACAGACGAAGAACGAACAGACGAAGAACGAACAGACGGAGAACGAACAGATGAAGAAGGAACAGACGGCGAACGAACAGACGAAGAAAGAACAGACGAAGAACGAACGGAAGAAGAACGAACAGACGAAGAACGAACAGACGGAGAACGAACAGACGAAGAAGGAACAGACGAAGAAAGAACAGACGAAGAACGAACGGAAGAAGAACGAACAGACGAAGAAGGAACAGACGGCGAACGAACAGACGAAGAAAGAACAGACGAAGAACGAACAGACGAAGAACGAACTGACGAAGAACGAACAGACGAAGAAAGAACAGACGAAGAACGAACAGACGAAGAACGAACAGACGAAGAAAGAACAGACGAAGAAAGAACAGACGAGGAAAAAACAGACGAAGAACGAACAGACGAAGAACGAACAGACGAAGAACGAACAGACGAAGAACGAACAGACGAAGAAGGAACAGACGGCGAACGAACAGACGAAGAAAGAACAGACGAAGAACGAACAGACGAAGAACGAACTGGCGAAGAACGAACAGACGAAGAAAGAACAGACGGCGAACGAACAGACGAAGAAAGAACAGACGAAGAACGAACAGACGAAGAACGAACAGACGAAGAAAGAACAGACGAAGAAAGAGCAGACGAAGAACGAACGGAAGAAGAACGAACAGACGAAAAAGGAACAGACGGAGAACGAACAGACGAAGAACGAACAGACGAAGAACGAACAGACGAAGAAAGAACAGACGAAGAAAGAGCAGACGAAGAACGAACGGACGAAGAAGGAACAGACGGCGAACGAACAGACAAAGAAAGAACAGACGAAGAACGAACAGACGAAGAACGAACAGACGAAGAACGAAAAGACGAAGAAAGAACAGACGAAGAACGAACAGACGAAGAACGAACAGACGAAGAACGAACAGACGGAGAACGAACAGGCGAAGAAGGAACAGACGGAGAACGAACAGACGAAGAAGGAACAGACGGCGAACGAACAGACAAAGAAAGAACAGACGAAGAACGAACAGACGAAGAACGAACAGACGAAGAACGAAAAGACGAAGAAAGAACAGACGAAGAACGAACAGACGAAGAACGAACAGACGAAGAACGAACAGACGGAGAACGAACAGGCGAAGAAGGAACAGACGAAGAAAGAGCAGACGAAGAACGAACGGAAGAAGAACGAACAGACGAAAAAGGAACAGACGGAGAACGAACAGACGAAGAAAGAACAGACGAAGAACGAACAGACGAAAAAGGAACAGACGGAGAACGAACAGACGAAGAAGGAACGGACGAAGAACGAACAGACGAAGATCGAACAGACGAAGAACGAACAGACGAAAAAGGAACAGACGGAGAACGAACAGACGAAGAAAGAACAGACGAAGAACGAACAGACGAAGAACGAACAGACGGAGAACGAACAGATGAAGAAGGAACAGACGGCGAACGAACAGACGAAGAAAGAACAGACGAAGAACGAACGGAAGAAGAACGAACAGACGAAGAACGAACAGACGGAGAACGAACAGACGAAGAAGGAACAGACGAAGAAAGAACAGACGAAGAACGAACGGAAGAAGAACGAACAGACGAAGAAGGAACAGACGGCGAACGAACAGACGAAGAAAGAACAGACGAAGAACGAACAGACGAAGAACGAACTGACGAAGAACGAACAGACGAAGAAAGAACAGACGAAGAACGAACAGACGAAGAACGAACAGACGAAGAAAGAACAGACGAAGAAAGAACAGACGAGGAACGAACAGACGAAGAAAGAACAGACGAGGAAAAAACAGACGAAGAACGAACAGACGAAGAACGAACAGACGAAGAACGAACAGACGAAGAACGAACAGACGAAGAAGGAACAGACGGCGAACGAACAGACGAAGAAAGAACAGACGAAGAACGAACAGACGAAGAACGAACTGACGAAGAACGAACAGACGAAGAAAGAACAGACGGCGAACGAACAGACGAAGAAAGAACAGACGAAGAACGAACAGACGAAGAACGAACAGACGAAGAAAGAACAGACGAAGAAAGAGCAGACGAAGAACGAACGGAAGAAGAACGAACAGACGAAAAAGGAACAGACGGAGAACGAACAGACGAAGAACGAACAGACGAAGAACGAACAGACGAAGAAAGAACAGACGAAGAAAGAGCAGACGAAGAACGAACGGAAGAAGAACGAACTGACGAAGAACGAACAGACGAAGAAAGAACAGACGAAGAACGAACAGACGAAGAACGAACAGACGAAGAAAGAACAGACGAAGAAAGAGCAGACGAAGAACGAACGGAAGAAGAACGAACAGACGAAAAAGGAACAGACGGAAAACGAACAGACGAAGAAAGAACAGACGAAGAACGAACAGACGAAAAAGGAACAGACGGAGAACGAACAGACGAAGAAGGAACGGACGAAGAACGAACAGACGAAGATCGAACAGACGAAGAACGAACAGACGAAAAAGGAACAGACGGAGAACGAACAGACGAAGAAAGAACAGACGAAGAACGAACAGACGAAGAACGAACAGACGAAGAACGAACAGACGGAGAACGAACAGATGAAGAAGGAACAGACGGCGAACGAACAGACGAAGAAAGAACAGACGAAGAACGAACGGAAGAAGAACGAACAGACGAAGAACGAACAGACGGAGAACGAACAGACGAAGAAGGAACAGACGAAGAAAGAACAGAGGAAGAACGAACGGAAGAAGAGCGAACAGACGAAGAAGGAACAGACGGCGAACGAACAGACGAAGAAAGAACAGACGAAGAACGAACAGACGAAGAACGAACTGACGAAGAACGAACAGTCGAAGAAAGAACAGACGAAGAAAGAACAGACGAGGAACGAACAGACGAAGAAGGAACAGACGAAGAAAGAACAGACGAAGAACGAACGGAAGAAGAACGAACAGACGAAGAAGGAACAGACGGCGAACGAACAGACGAAGAAAGAACAGACGAAGAACGAACAGACGAAAAACGAACAGACGAAGAACGAACAGACGAAGAAAGAACAGACGAAGAAAGAACAGACGAGGAACGAACAGACGAAGAAGGAACAGACGAAGAAAGAACAGACGAAGAACGAACGGAAGAAGAACGAACAGACGAAGAACGAACAGACGAAGAACGAACAGACGAAGAACGAACAGACGAAGAAAGAACAGACGAAGAACGAACAGACGAAGAACGAACAGACGAAGAAAGAACAGACGAAGAAAGAACAGACGAGGAACGAACAGACGAAGAAGGAACAGACGAAGAAAGAACAGACGAAGAACGAACGGAAGAAGAACGAACAGACGAAGAAGGAACAGACGGCGAACGAACAGACGAAGAAAGAACAGACGAAGAAAGAACAGACGAGGAACGAACAGACGAAGAAGGAACAGACGAAGAAAGAACAGACGAAGAACGAACGGAAGAAGAACGAACAGACGAAGAACGAACAGACGAAGAACGAACAGACGAAGAAAGAACAGACGAAGAAAGAACAGACGAGGAACGAACAGACGAAGAAGGAACAGACGAAGAAAGAACAGACGAAGAACGAACGGAAGAAGAACGAACAGACGAAGAAGGAACAGACGGCGAACGAACAGACGAAGAAAGAACAGACGAAGGACGAACAGACGAAGAAAGAACAGACGAAGAACGAACAGACGAAGAAAGAACAGACGAAGAAAGAACAGACGAGGAACGAACAGACGAAGAAGGAACAGACGAAGAAAGAACAGACGAAGAACGAACGGAAGAAGAACGAACAGACGAAGAAGGAACAGACGGCGAACGAACAGACGAAGAAAGAACAGACGAAGAACGAACAGACGGAGAGCGAACAGACGAAGAAGGAACAGACGAAGAAAGAACAGACGAAGAACGAACGGAAGAAGAACGAACAGACGAAGAAGGAACAGATGGCGAACGAACAGACGAAGAAAGAACAGACGAAGAACGAACAGACGAAGAACGAACTGACGAAGAACGAACAGTCGAAGAAAGAACAGACGAAGAACGAACAGACGAAGAACGAACAGACGAAGAAAGAACAGACGAAGAAAGAACAGACGAGGAACGAACAGACGAAGAACGAACAGACGAAGAAAGAACAGACGAAGAACGAACAGACGAAGAACGAACAGACGAAGAACGAACAGACGAAGAACGAACAGACGAAGAACGAACAGACGAAGAAGGAACAGACGGCGAACGAACAGACGAAGAAAGAACAGACGAAGAACGAACAGACGAAGAACGAACTGACGAAGAACGAACAGACGAAGAAAGAACAGACGAAGAACGAACAGACGAAGAACGAACAGACGAAGAAAGAACAGACGAAGAAAGAACAGACGAGGAACGAACAGACGAAGAAGGAACAGACGAAGAAAGAACAGACGAAGAACGAACGGAAGAAGAACGAACAGACGAAGAAGGAACAGACGGCGAACGAACAGACGAAGAAAGAACAGACGAAGAACGAACAGACGAAAAACGAACAGACGAAGAACGAACAGACGAAGAAAGAACAGACGAAGAAAGAACAGACGAGGAACGAACAGACGAAGAAGGAACAGACGAAGAAAGAACAGACGAAGAACGAACGGAAGAAGAACGAACAGACGAAGAACGAACAGACGAAGCACGAACAGACGAAGAAAGAACAGACGGCGAACGAACAGACGAAGAAAGAACAGACGAAGGACGAACAGACGAAGAAAGAACAGACGAAGAACGAACGGAAGAAGAACGAACAGACGAAGAAGGAACAGACGGCGAACGAACAGACGAAGAAAGAACAGACGAAGGACGAACAGACGAAGAAAGAACAGACGAAGAACGAACAGACGAAGAACGAACAGACGAAGAAAGAACAGACGAAGAAAGAACAGACGAGGAACGAACAGACGAAGAAGGAACAGACGAAGAAAGAACAGACGAAGAACGAACGGAAGAAGAACGAACAGACGAAGAAGGAACAGACGGCGAACGAACAGACGAAGAAAGAACAGACGAAGAACGAACAGACGGAGAACGAACAGACGAAGAAGGAACAGACGAAGAAAGATCAGACGAAGAACGAACGGAAGAAGAACGAACAGACGAAGAAGGAACAGACGGCGAACGAACAGACGAAGAAAGAACAGACGAAGAACGAACAGACGAAGAACCATCAGACGAAGAACGAACAGACGAAGAACGAACAGACGAAGAGCGAACAGACGAAGAACGAACAGACGAAGAAAGAACAGACGAAGAACGAACAGACGAAGAACGAACAGACGAAGAACGAACAGACGGAGAACGAACAGACGGAGAAAGAACAGACGACGAACGAACAGACGAAGAACGAACAGATGAAGAAAGAACAGACGAAGAACGAACAGACGAAGAACGAACAGACGGAGAACGAACAGACGAAGAAGGAACAGACTAAGAAAGAACAGACGAAGAACAAACGGAAGAAGAACGAACAGACGAAGAACGAACAGACGAAGAAAGAACAGACGAAGAACGAACAGACGAAGAACGAACAGACGAAGAACGAACAGACGGAGAACGAACAGACGAAGAAGGAACAGACGAAGAAAGAACAGACGAAGACCGAACGGAAGAAGAACGAACAGACGAAGAAGGAACAGACGAAGAACGAACAGACGAAGAACGAACTGACGAAGAACGAACAGACGAAGAAGGAACAGACGGCGAACGAACAGACGAAGAAAGAACAGACGAAGGACGAACAGACGAAGAAAGAACAGACGAAGAACGAACAGACGAAGAAAGAACAGACGAAGAAAGAACAGACGAGGAACGAACAGACGAAGAAGGAACAGACGAAGAAAGAACAGGCGAAGAACGAACGGAAGAAGAACGAACAGACGAAGAAGGAACAGACGAAGAACGAACAGACGAAGAACGAACTGACGAAGAACGAACAGACGAAGAAAGAACAGACGAAGAACGAACAGACGAAGAACGAACAGACGAAGAAAGAACAGACGAAGAAAGAACAGACGAGGAACGAACAGACGAAGAACGAACAGACGAAGAAAGAACAGACGAAGAACGAACAGACGAAGAACGAACAGACGAAGAACGAACAGACGAAGAAGGAACAGACGGCGAACGAACAGACGAAGAAAGAACAGACGAAGAACGAACAGACGAAGAACGAACTGACGAAGAACGAACAGACGAAGAAAGAACAGACGAAGAACGAACAGACGAAGAACGAACAGACGAAGAACGAACAGACGAAGAACGAACAGACGAAGAACGAACAGACGAAGAAAGAACAGACGAAGAACGAACAGACGAAGAACGAACAGACGAAGAAAGAACAGACGAAGAAAGAACAGACGAGGAACGAACAGACGAAGAACGAACAGACGAAGAAAGAACAGACGAAGAACGAACAGACGAAGAACGAACAGACGAAGAACGAACAGACGAAGAACGAACAGACGAAGAACGAACAGACGAAGAACGAACAGACGGAGAACGAACAGGCGAAGAAGGAACAGACGAAGAAAGAGCAGACGAAGAACGAACGGAAGAAGAACGAACAGACGAAAAAGGAACAGACGGAGAACGAACAGACGAAGAAAGAACAGACGAAGAACGAACAGACGAAAAAGGAACAGACGGAGAACGAACAGACGAAGAAGGAACGGACGAAGAACGAACAGACGAAGATCGAACAGACGAAGAACGAACAGACGAAAAAGGAACAGACGGAGAACGAACAGACGAAGAAAGAACAGACGAAGAACGAACAGACGAAGAACGAACAGACGGAGAACGAACAGATGAAGAAGGAACAGACGGCGAACGAACAGACGAAGAAAGAACAGACGAAGAACGAACGGAAGAAGAACGAACAGACGAAGAACGAACAGACGGAGAACGAACAGACGAAGAAGGAACAGACGAAGAAAGAACAGACGAAGAACGAACGGAAGAAGAACGAACAGACGAAGAAGGAACAGACGGCGAACGAACAGACGAAGAAAGAACAGACGAAGAACGAACAGACGAAGAACGAACTGACGAAGAACGAACAGACGAAGAAAGAACAGACGAAGAACGAACAGACGAAGAACGAACAGACGAAGAAAGAACAGACGAAGAAAGAACAGACGAGGAACGAACAGACGAAGAAAGAACAGACGAGGAAAAAACAGACGAAGAACGAACAGACGAAGAACGAACAGACGAAGAACGAACAGACGAAGAACGAACAGACGAAGAAGGAACAGACGGCGAACGAACAGACGAAGAAAGAACAGACGAAGAACGAACAGACGAAGAACGAACTGACGAAGAACGAACAGACGAAGAAAGAACAGACGGCGAACGAACAGACGAAGAAAGAACAGACGAAGAACGAACAGACGAAGAACGAACAGACGAAGAAAGAACAGACGAAGAAAGAGCAGACGAAGAACGAACGGAAGAAGAACGAACAGACGAAAAAGGAACAGACGGAGAACGAACAGACGAAGAACGAACAGACGAAGAACGAACAGACGAAGAAAGAACAGACGAAGAAAGAGCAGACGAAGAACGAACGGAAGAAGAACGAACTGACGAAGAACGAACAGACGAAGAAAGAACAGACGAAGAACGAACAGACGAAGAACGAACAGACGAAGAAAGAACAGACGAAGAAAGAGCAGACGAAGAACGAACGGAAGAAGAACGAACAGACGAAAAAGGAACAGACGGAAAACGAACAGACGAAGAAAGAACAGACGAAGAACGAACAGACGAAAAAGGAACAGACGGAGAACGAACAGACGAAGAAGGAACGGACGAAGAACGAACAGACGAAGATCGAACAGACGAAGAACGAACAGACGAAAAAGGAACAGACGGAGAACGAACAGACGAAGAAAGAACAGACGAAGAACGAACAGACGAAGAACGAACAGACGAAGAACGAACAGACGGAGAACGAACAGATGAAGAAGGAACAGACGGCGAACGAACAGACGAAGAAAGAACAGACGAAGAACGAACGGAAGAAGAACGAACAGACGAAGAACGAACAGACGGAGAACGAACAGACGAAGAAGGAACAGACGAAGAAAGAACAGAGGAAGAACGAACGGAAGAAGAGCGAACAGACGAAGAAGGAACAGACGGCGAACGAACAGACGAAGAAAGAACAGACGAAGAACGAACAGACGAAGAACGAACTGACGAAGAACGAACAGTCGAAGAAAGAACAGACGAAGAAAGAACAGACGAGGAACGAACAGACGAAGAAGGAACAGACGAAGAAAGAACAGACGAAGAACGAACGGAAGAAGAACGAACAGACGAAGAAGGAACAGACGGCGAACGAACAGACGAAGAAAGAACAGACGAAGAACGAACAGACGAAAAACGAACAGACGAAGAACGAACAGACGAAGAAAGAACAGACGAAGAAAGAACAGACGAGGAACGAACAGACGAAGAAGGAACAGACGAAGAAAGAACAGACGAAGAACGAACGGAAGAAGAACGAACAGACGAAGAACGAACAGACGAAGAACGAACAGACGAAGAACGAACAGACGAAGAAAGAACAGACGAAGAACGAACAGACGAAGAACGAACAGACGAAGAAAGAACAGACGAAGAAAGAACAGACGAGGAACGAACAGACGAAGAAGGAACAGACGAAGAAAGAACAGACGAAGAACGAACGGAAGAAGAACGAACAGACGAAGAAGGAACAGACGGCGAACGAACAGACGAAGAAAGAACAGACGAAGAACGAACAGACGAAAAACGAACAGACGAAGAACGAACAGACGAAGAAAGAACAGACGAAGAAAGAACAGACGAGGAACGAACAGACGAAGAAGGAACAGACGAAGAAAGAACAGACGAAGAACGAACGGAAGAAGAACGAACAGACGAAGAACGAACAGACGAAGAACGAACAGACGAAGAAAGAACAGACGAAGAAAGAACAGACGAGGAACGAACAGACGAAGAAGGAACAGACGAAGAAAGAACAGACGAAGAACGAACGGAAGAAGAACGAACAGACGAAGAAGGAACAGACGGCGAACGAACAGACGAAGAAAGAACAGACGAAGGACGAACAGACGAAGAAAGAACAGACGAAGAACGAACAGACGAAGAAAGAACAGACGAAGAAAGAACAGACGAGGAACGAACAGACGAAGAAGGAACAGACGAAGAAAGAACAGACGAAGAACGAACGGAAGAAGAACGAACAGACGAAGAAGGAACAGACGGCGAACGAACAGACGAAGAAAGAACAGACGAAGAACGAACAGACGAAAAACGAACAGACGAAGAACGAACAGACGAAGAAAGAACAGACGAAGAAAGAACAGACGAGGAACGAACAGACGAAGAAGGAACAGACGAAGAAAGAACAGACGAAGAACGAACGGAAGAAGAACGAACAGACGAAGAACGAACAGACGAAGAACGAACAGACGAAGAAAGAACAGACGAAGAAAGAACAGACGAGGAACGAACAGACGAAGAAGGAACAGACGAAGAAAGAACAGACGAAGAACGAACGGAAGAAGAACGAACAGACGAAGAAGGAACAGACGAAGAAAGAACAGACGAAGAACGAACGGAAGAAGAACGAACAGACGAAGTAGGAACAGATGGCGAACGAACAGACGAAGAAAGAACAGACGAAGAACGAACAGACGAAGAAGGAACAGACGAAGAAAGAACAGACGAAGAACGAACGGAAGAAGAACGAACAGACGAAGAAGGAACAGACGGCGAACGAACAGACGAAGAAAGAACAGACGAAGAACGAACAGACGGAGAGCGAACAGACGAAGAAGGAACAGACGAAGAAAGAACAGACGAAGAACGAACGGAAGAAGAACGAACAGACGAAGAAGGAACAGATGGCGAACGAACAGACGAAGAAAGAACAGACGAAGAACGAACAGACGAAGAACGAACTGACGAAGAACGAACAGTCGAAGAAAGAACAGACGAAGAACGAACAGACGAAGAACGAACAGACGAAGAAAGAACAGACGAAGAAAGAACAGACGAGGAACGAACAGACGAAGAACGAACAGACGAAGAAAGAACAGACGAGGAACGAACAGACGAAGAAGGAACAGACGAAGAAAGAACAGACGAAGAACGAACGGAAGAAGAACGAACAGACGAAGAACGAACAGACGAAGAACGAACAGACGAAGAAAGAACAGACGAAGAAAGAACAGACGAGGAACGAACAGACGAAGAAGGAACAGACGAAGAAAGAACAGACGAAGAACGAACGGAAGAAGAACGAACAGACGAAGAAGGAACAGACGGCGAACGAACAGACGAAGAAAGAACAGACGAAGAACGAACAGACGAAGAAAGAACAGACGAAGAACGAACAGACGAAGAACGAACAGACGAAGAAAGAACAGACGAAGAAAGAACAGACGAGGAACGAACAGACGAAGAAGGAACAGACGAAGAAAGAACAGACGAAGAACGAACGGAAGAAGAACGAACAGACGAAGAAGGAACAGACGGCGAACGAACAGACGAAGAAAGAACAGACGAAGAACGAACAGACGGAGAACGAACAGACGAAGAAGGAACAGACGAAGAAAGAACAGACGAAGAACGAACGGAAGAAGAACGAACAGACGAAGAAGGAACAGACGGCGAACGAACAGACGAAGAAAGAACAGACGAAGAACGAACAGACGAAGAACGAACAGACGAAGAAGGAACAGACGAAGAAAGAACAGACGAAGAACGAACGGAAGAAGAACGAACAGACGAAGAAAGAACAGACGAAGAACGAACAGACGGAGAACGAACAGACGAAGAAGGAACAGACGAAGAAAGAACAGACGAAGAACGAACAGACGAAGAAGGAACAGACGGCGAACGAACAGACGAAGAAAGAACAGACGAAGAACGAACAGACGAAGAACGAACAGACGAAGAACGAACAGACGAAGAACGAACAGACGAAGAACGAACAGACGGAGAACGAACAGACGAAGAAGGAACAGACGGCGAACGAACAGACGAAGAAAGAACAGACGAAGAACGAGCAGACGGAGAACGAACAGACGAAGAACGAACAGACGAAGAACGAACAGACGAAGAACGAACAGACGGAGAACGAACAGACGAAGAAGGAACAGACGGCGAACGAACAGACGAAGAAAGAACAGACGAAGAACGAACAGACGAAGAACGAACAGACGAAGAACGAACAGACGAAGAACGAACAGACGAAGAACGAACAGACGAAGAACGAACAGACGGAGAACGAACAGACGAAGAACGAACAGACGAAGAACGAACAGACGAAGAACGAACAGACGGAGAACGAACAGACGAAGAAGGAACAGACGGCGAACGAACAGACGAAGAAAGAACAGACGAAGAACGAGCAGACGGAGAACGAACAGACGAAGAACGAACAGACGAAGAACGAACAGACGGAGAACGAACAGACGAAGAAGGAACAGACGGCGAACGAACAGACGAAGAAAGAACAGACGAAGAACGAACAGACGAAGAACGAACAGACGAAGAACGAACAGACGAAGAACGAACAGACGAAGAACGAACAGACGGAGAACGAACAGACGAAGAAGGAACAGACGGCGAACGAACAGACGAAGAAAGAACAGACGAAGAACGAGCAGACGGAGAACGAACAGACGAAGAACGAACAGACGAAGAACGAACAGACGGAGAACGAACAGACGAAGAAGGAACAGACGGCGAACGAACAGACGAAGAAAGAACAGACGAAGAACGAACAGACGAAGAACGAACAGACGAAAAACGAACAGACGAAGAACGAACAGACTAAGAACGAACAGACGAAGAACGAACAGACGAAGAACGAACAGACGAAGAACGAACAGACGGAGAACGAACAGACGAAGAAGGAACAGACGGCGAACGAACAGACGAAGAAAGAACAGACGAAGAACGAACAGACGGAGAACGAACAGACGAAGAAGGAACAGACGAAGAAAGAACAGACGAAGAACGAACGGAAGAAGAACGAACAGACGAAGAAGGAACAGACGGCGAACGAACAGACGAAGAAAGAACAGACGAAGAACGAACAGACGGAGAACGAACAGACGGAGAACGAACAGACGAAGAAGGAACAGACGAAGAACGAACAGACGAAGAACGAACAGACGAAGAACGAACAGACGAAGAACGAACAGACAAAGAACGAACAGACGAAGAACGAACAGACGAAGAACGAACAGACGAAGAACGAACAGACGGAGAACGAACAGACGAAGAAGGAACAGACGAAGAAAGAACAGACGAAGAACGAACAGACGGAGAACGAACAGACGAAGAAGGAACAGACGAAGAAAGAACAGACGAAGAACGAACGGAAGAAGAACGAACAGACGAAGAAGGAACAGACGAAGAAGGAACAGACGGCGAACGAACAGACGAAGAAAGAACAGACGAAGAACGAACAGACGGAGAACGAACAGACGAAGAAGGAACAGACGAAGAAAGAACAGACGAAGAACGAACGGAAGAAGAACGAACAGACGAAGAACGAACAGACGGAGAACGAACAGACGAAGAAGGAACAGACGGCGAACGAACAGACGAAGAAAGAACAGACGAAGAACGAACAGACGGAGAACGAACAGACGAAGAAGGAACAGACGAAGAAAGAACAGACGAAGAACGAACGGAAGAAGAACGAACAGACGAAGAAGGAACAGACGGCGAACGAACAGACGAAGAAAGAACAGACGAAGAACGAACAGACGGAGAACGAACAGACGAAGAACGAACAGACGAAGAACGAACAGACAAAGAACGAACAGACGAAGAACGAACAGACGAAGAACGAACAGACGAAGAACGAACAGACGGAGAACGAACAGACGAAGAAGGAACAGACGAAGAAAGAACAGCCGAAGAACGAACGGAAGAAGAACGAACAGACGGAGAACGAACAGACGGAGAACGAACAGACGAAGAAGGAACAGACGAAGAACGAACAGACGAAGAACGAACAGACGAAGAACGAACAGACGAAGAACGAACAGACAAAGAACGAACAGACGAAGAACGAACAGACGAAGAACGAACAGACGAAGAACGAACAGACGGAGAACGAACAGACGAAGAAGGAACAGACGAAGAAAGAACAGCCGAAGAACGAACGGAAGAAGAACGAACAGACGAAGAAGGAACAGACGGCGAACGAACAGACGAAGAAAGAACAGACGAAGAACGAACAGACGAAGAACGAACAGACGAAGAACGAACAGACGAAGAAGGAACAGACGGCGAACGAACAGACGAAGAAAGAACAGACGAAGAACGAACAGACGAAGAACGAACAGACGAAGAACGAACAGACGAAGAACGAACAGACGAAGAACGAACAGACGAAGAACGAACAGACGGAGAACGAACAGACGAAGAAGGAACGGACGAAGACGAACAGACGAAGATCGAACAGACGAAGAACGAACAGACGAAAAAGGAACAGACGGAGAACGAACAGACGAAGAAAGAACGGACGAAGAACGAACAGACGAAGAACGAACAGACGAAGAACGAACAGACGGAGAACGAACAGACGAAGAAGGAACAGACGGCGAACGAACAGACGAAGAAGGAACAGACGGCGAACGAACAGACGAAGACAGAACAGACGAAGAACGAACAGACGAAGAACGAACAGACGAAGAACGAACAGACGAAGAAAGAACAGACGAAGAACGAATAGACGGAGAACGAACAGACGAAAAAGGAACAGACGGAGAACGAACAGACGAAGAAAGAACAGACGAAGAACGAACAGACGAAGAACGAACAGACGAAGAACGAACAGACGGAGAACGAACAGGCGAAGAAGGAACAGACGGCGAACGAACAGACGAAGACAGAACAGACGAAGAACGAACAGACGAAGAACGAACAGACGAAGAAAGAACAGACGAAGAACGAACAGACGAAGAACGAACAGACGAAGAACGAACAGACGGAGAACGAACAGACGAAGGATTAACAGACGGCGAACGAACAGACGAAGAAAGAACAGACGAAGAACGAACAGACGAAGAAAGAACAGACGAAGAACGAACAGACGAAGAATGAACAGACGAAGAACGAACAGACGAAGAAAGAACAGACGAAGAACGAACAGACGAAGAACGAACAGACGAAGAACGAACAGACGGAGAACGAACAGAAGAAGAAGGAGCAGACGAAGAAAGAACAGACGAAGAACGAACGGAAGAAGAACGAACAGACGAAGAAGGAACAGACGGCGAACGAACAGACGAAGAAAGAACAGACGAAGAACGAACAGACGAAGAACGAACAGACGAAGAAAGAACAGACGAAGAACGAACAGACGAAGAACGAACAGACGAAGAACGAACAGACGGAGAACGAACAGACGAACAAGGAACAGACGAAGAAAGAACAGACGAAGAACGAACGGAAGGAGAACGAACAGACGAAGAAGGAACAGACGGCGAACGAACAGACGAAGAAAGAACAGACGAAGAACGAACAGACGAAGAACGAACAGACGAAGAACGAACAGACGAAGAAAGAACAGACGAAGAACGAACAGACGAAGAACGAACAGACGAAGAACGAACAGACGGAGAACGAACAGACGAAGAAGGAACAGACGAAGAACGAACAGACGAAGAACGAACAGACGAAGAAAGAACAGACGAAGAACGAACAGACGAAGAACGAACAGACGAAGAACGAACAGACGAAGAACGAGCAGACGAAGAAGGAACGGACGAAGAACGAACAGACGACAATCGAACAGACGAAGAACGAACAGACGAAAAAGGAACAGACGGAGAACGAACAGACGGAGAACGAACAGACGAAGAAAGAACAGACGGAGAACGAACAGACGAAGAACGAACAGACGAAGAACGAACAGACTAAGAACGAACAGACGGAGAACGAACAGACGAAGGAGGAACAGACGGCGAACGAACAGACAAAGAAAGAACAGACGAAGAACGAACAGACGAAGAACGAACAGACGAAGAACGAACAGACGAAGAACGAACAGACGAAGAAAGAACAGACGAAGAAAGAACAGACGAAGAACGAACAGACGAAGAACGAACAGACGGAGAACGAACAGACGAAGAAGGAACAGACGAAGAAAGAACAGACGAAGAACGAACAGACGAAGAAAGAACAGACGAAGAACGAACAGACGAAGAACGAACAGACGAAGAACGAACAGACGGAGAACGAACAGACGGAGAAAGAACAGACGAAGAACGAACAGACGAAGAACGAACAGACGAAGAACGATCAGACGAAGAAAGAACAGACGAAGAACGAACAGACGAAGAACGAACAGACGGAGAACGAACAGACGAAGAAGGAACAAACGGAGAACGAACAGACGAAGAACGAACAGACGAAGAAAGAACAGACGAAGAACGAACAGACGAAGAAAGAACAGACGAAGAACGAACAGACGAAGAACGAGCAGACGAAGAACGAACAGACGAAGAAAGAACAGACGAAGAACGAACAGACGAAGAACGAACAGACGAAGAAAGAACAGACGAAGAACAAACAGACGAAGAACGAACAGACGAAGAACGAACAGACTAAGAACGAACAGACGGAGAACGAACAGACGAAGGAGGAACAGACGGCGAACGAACAGACAAAGAAAGAACAGACGAAGAACGAACAGACGAAGAACGAACAGACGAAGAACGAACAGACGAAGAACGAACAGACGAAGAACGAACAGACGAAGAACGAACAGACGGAGAACGAACAGACGAAGAAGGAACAGACGGAGAACGAACAGACGAAGAACGAACAGACGAAGAAAGAACAGACTAAGAACGAACAGACGAAGAACGAACAGACGAAGAACGAACAGACTAAGAACGAACAGACGGAGAACGAACAGACGAAGGAGGAACAGACGGCGAACGAACAGACAAAGAAAGAACAGACGAAGAACGAACAGACGAAGAACGAACAGACGAAGAAAGAACAGACGAAGAACGAACAGACGAAGAACGAACAGACGAAGAACGAACAGACTAAGAACGAATAGACGGAGAACGAACAGACGAAGGAGGAACAGACGGCGAACGAACAGACAAAGAAAGAACAGACGAAGAACGAACAGACGAAGAACGAACAGACGAAGAACGAACAGACGAAGAACGAACAGACGAAGAACGAGCAGACGAAGAAGGAACGGACGAAGAACGAACAGACGACAATCGAACAGACGAAGAACGAACAGACGAAAAAGGAACAGACGGAGAACGAACAGACGAAGAAAGAACAGACGAAGAACGAACAGACGAAGAACGAACAGACGAAGAACGAGCAGACGAAGAAGGAACGGACGAAGAACGAACAGACGACAATCGAACAGACGAAGAACGAACAGACGAAAAAGGAACAGACGGAGAACGAACAGACGAAGAAAGAACAGACGAAGAACGAACAGACGAAGAACGAACAGACGAAGAACGAACAGACTAAGAACGAACAGACGGAGAACGAACAGACGAAGGAGGAACAGACGGCGAACGAACAGACAAAGAAAGAACAGACGAAGAACGAACAGACGAAGAACGAACAGACGAAGAAAGAACAGACGAAGAACGAACAGACGAAGAAAGAACAGACGAAGAACGAACAGACGAAGAACGAACAGACGGAGAACGAACAGACGAAGAAGGAACAGACGGAGAACGAACAGACGAAGAACGAACAGACGAAGAAAGAACAGACGAAGAACGAACAGACGAAGAACGAACAGACGAAGAACGAACAGACTAAGAACGGACAGACGGAGAACGAACAGACGAAGGAGGAACAGACGGCGAACGAACAGACAAAGAAAGAACAGACGAAGAACGAACAGACGAAGAACGAACAGACGAAGAACGAACAGACGAAGAACGAACAGACGAAGAACGAACAGACGAAGAAAGAACAGACGAAGAACGAACAGACGAAGAACGAACAGACGGAGAACGAACAGACGAAGAAGGAACAGACGAAGAAAGAACAGACGAAGAACGAACAGACGAAGAAAGAACAGACGAAGAACGAACAGACGAAGAACGAACAGACGAAGAACGAACAGACGGAGAACGAACAGACGGAGAAAGAACAGACGAAGAACGAACAGACGAAGAACGAACAGACGAAGAACGATCAGACGAAGAAAGAACAGACGAAGAACGAACAGACGAAGAACGAACAGACGGAGAACGAACAGACGAAGAAGGAACAGACGGAGAACGAACAGACGAAGAAGGAACAGACGAAGAACGAACAGACGAAGAACGAACAGACGAAGAAAGAACAGACGAAGAACGAACAGACGAAGAACGAACAGCCGAAGAACGAACAGACGAAGAACGAACAGACGAAGAACGAGCAGACGAAGAAGGAACGGACGAAGAACGAACAGACGACAATCGAACAGACGAAGAACGAACAGACGAAAAAGGAACAGACGGAGAACGAACAGACGAAGAAAGAACAGACGAAGAACGAACAGACGAAGAACGAACAGACGAAGAACGAGCAGACGAAGAAGGAACGGACGAAGAACGAACAGACGACAATCGAACAGACGAAGAACGAACAGACGAAAAAGGAACAGACGGAGAACGAACAGACGAAGAAAGAACAGACGAAGAACGAACAGACGAAGAACGAACAGACGAAGAACGAACAGACGAAGAACGAACAGACGAAGAACGAACAGACGGAGAACGAACAGACGAAGAAGGAACAGACGAAGAACGAGCAGACGAAGAAGGAACGGACGAAGAACGAACAGACGACAATCGAACAGACGAAGAACGAACAGACGAAGAACGAACAGACGGAGAACGAACAGACGAAGAAAGAACAGACGAAGAACGAACAGAAGAAAAAGGAACAGACGGAGAACGAACAGACGAAGAACGAACAGACGAAGAAAGAACAGACGAAGAACGAACAGACGAGGAACGAACAGACGAAGAACGAACAGACTAAGAACGAACAGACGAAGAACGAACAGACGAAGAACGAACAGACGAAAAAGGAACAGACGGAGAACGAACAGACGAAGAACAAACAGACGAAGAAGGAACGGACGAAGAACGAACAGACGACAATCGAACAGACGAAGAACGAACAGACGAAAAAGGAACAGACGGAGAACGAACAGACGAAGAAAGAACAGACGAAGAACGAACAGACGAAGAACGAACAGACGAAGAACGAGCAGACGAAGAAGGAACGGACGAAGAACGAACAGACGAAGAAAGAACAGACGAAGAACAAACAGACGAAGAAAGAACAGACGGAGAACGAACAGACGAAGAAGGAACAGACGGAGAACGAACAGACGAAGAAGGAACAGACGAAGAACGAACAGACGAAAAAGGAACAGACGGAGAACGAACAGACGAAGAACGAACAGACGAAGAAAGAACAGACGAAGAAGGAACAGACGGAGAACGAACAGACGAAGAAGGAACAGACGAAGAACGAACAGACGAAAAAGGAACAGACGGAGAACGAACAGACGAAGAACGAACAGACGAAGAAAGAACAGACGAAGAACGAACAGACGAAGAACGAACAGACGAAGAACGAACAGACTAAGAACGAACAGACGAAGAACGAACAGACGAAGAACGAACAGACGAAAAAGGAACAGACGGAGAACGAACAGACGAAGAAGGAACAGACGAAGAACGAACAGACGAAGAACGAACAGACGAAGAAAGAACAGACGAAGAACGAACAGACGAAGAACGAACAGACGAAGAACGAACAGACGAAGAACGAACAGACGAAGAACGAGCAGACGAAGAAGGAACGGACGAAGAACGAACAGACGACAATCGAACAGACGAAGAACGAACAGACGAAAAAGGAACAGACGGAGAACGAACAGACGAAGAACGAACAGACGGAGAACGAACAGACGAAGAAGGAACAGACGGAGAACGAACAGACGAAGAACGAACAGACGAAAAAGGAACAGACGGAGAACGAACAGACGAAGAACGAACAGACGAAGAAAGAACAGACGAAGAACGAACAGAGGAAGAACGAACAGACGAAGAACGAACAGACTAAGAACGAACAGACGAAGAACGAACAGACGAAGAACGAACAGACGAAAAAGGAACAGACGGAGAACGAACAGACGAAGAACGAACAGACGAAGAAGGAACGGACGAAGAACGAACAGACGACAATCGAACAGACGAAGAACGAACAGACGAAAAAGGAACAGACGGAGAACGAACAGACGAAGAAAGAACAGACGAAGAACGAACAGACGAAGAACGAACAGACGAAGAACGAGCAGACGAAGAAGGAACGGACGAAGAACGAACAGACGACAATCGAACAGACGACGAACGAACAGACGAAAAAGGAACAGACGGAGAACGAACAGACGAAGAAAGAACAGACGAAGAACGAACAGACGAAGAAAGAACAGACGAAGAACGAGCAGACGAAGAAGGAACGGACGAAGAACGAACAGACGACAATCGAACAGACGAAGAACGAACAGACGAAGAACGAACAGACGGAGAACGAACAGACGAAGAAGGAACAGACGAAGAACGAACAGACGACAATCGAACAGACGAAGAACGAACAGACGAAAAAGGAACAGACGGAGAACGAACAGACGAAGAAAGAACAGACGAAGAACGAACAGACGAAGAACGAACAGACGAAGAACGAACAGACGAAGAACGAGCAGACGAAGAAGGAACGGACGAAGAACGAACAGACGACAATCGAACAGACGAAGAACGAACAGACGAAAAAGGAACAGACGGAGAACGAACAGACGAAGAAAGAACAGACGAAGAACGAACAGACGAAGAAAGAACAGACGGAGAACGAACAGACGAAGAAGGAACAGACGGAGAACGAACAGACGAAGAAGGAACAGACGAAGAACGAACAGACGAAAAAGGAACAGACGGAGAACGAACAGACGAAGAACGAACAGACGAAGAAAGAACAGACGAAGAAGGAACAGACGGAGAACGAACAGACGAAGAAGGAACAGACGAAGAACGAACAGACGAAAAAGGAACAGACGGAGAACGAACAGACGAAGAACGAACAGACGAAGAAAGAACAGACGAAGAACGAGCAGACGAAGAAGGAACGGACGAAGAACGAACAGACGACAATCGAACAGACGAAGAACGAACAGACGAAAAAGGAACAGACGGAGAACGAACAGACGAAGAAAGAACAGACGAAGAACGAACAGACGAAGAACGAACAGACGAAGAACGAACAGACGAAGAACGAGCAGACGAAGAACGAACAGACGGAGAACGAACAGACGAAGAAGGAACAGACGAAGAACGAGCAGACGAAGAAGGAACGGACGAAGAACGAACAGACGACAATCGAACAGACGAAGAACGAACAGACGAAGAACGAACAGACGGAGAACGAACAGACGAAGAAAGAACAGACGAAGAACGAACAGACGAAAAAGGAACAGACGGAGAACGAACAGACGAAGAACGAACAGACGAAGAAAGAACAGACGAAGAACGAACAGACGAAGAACGAACAGACGAAGAACGAACAGACTAAGAACGAACAGACGAAGAACGAACAGACGAAGAACGAACAGACGAAAAAGGAACAGACGGAGAACGAACAGACGAAGAACGAACAGACGAAGAAGGAACGGACGAAGAACGAACAGACGACAATCGAACAGACGAAGAACGAACAGACGAAAAAGGAACAGACGGAGAACGAACAGACGAAGAAAGAACAGACGAAGAACGAACAGACGAAGAACGAACAGACGAAAAAGGAACAGACGGAGAACGAACAGACGAAGAACGAACAGACGAAGAAAGAACAGACGAAGAACGAACAGACGAAGAACGAACAGACGAAGAACGAACAGACTAAGAACGAACAGACGAAGAACGAACAGACGAAGAACGAACAGACGAAAAAGGAACAGACGGAGAACGAACAGACGAAGAACGAACAGACGAAGAAAGAACAGACGAAGAACGAACAGACGAAGAACGAACAGACGAAGAACGAACAGACGGAGAACGAACAGACGAAGAAAGAACAGACGAAGAACGAACAGACGAAAAAGGAACAGACGGAGAACGAACAGACGAAGAACGAACAGACGAAGAAAGAACAGACGAAGAACGAACAGACGAAGAACGAACAGACGAAGAACGAACAGACTAAGAACGAACAGACGAAGAACGAACAGACGAAGAACGAACAGACGAAAAAGGAACAGACGGAGAACGAACAGACGAAGAACAAACAGACGAAGAAGGAACGGACGAAGAACGAACAGACGACAATCGAACAGACGAAGAACGAACAGACGAAAAAGGAACAGACGGAGAACGAACAGACGAAGAAAGAACAGACGAAGAACGAACAGACGAAGAACGAACAGACGAAGAACGAGCAGACGAAGAAGGAACGGACGAAGAACGAACAGACGAAGAAAGAACAGACGAAGAACGAACAGACGAAGAAAGAACAGACGGAGAACGAACAGACGAAGAAGGAACAGACGGAGAACGAACAGACGAAGAAGGAACAGACGAAGAACGAACAGACGAAAAAGGAACAGACGGAGAACGAACAGACGAAGAACGAACAGACGAAGAAAGAACAGACGAAGAAGGAACAGACGGAGAACGAACAGACGAAGAAGGAACAGACGAAGAACGAACAGACGAAAAAGGAACAGACGGAGAACGAACAGACGAAGAACGAACAGACGAAGAAAGAACAGACGAAGAACGAACAGACGAAGAACGAACAGACGAAGAACGAACAGACTAAGAACGAACAGACGAAGAACGAACAGACGAAGAACGAACAGACGAAAAAGGAACAGACGGAGAACGAACAGACGAAGAAGGAACAGACGAAGAACGAACAGACGAAGAACGAACAGACGAAGAAAGAACAGACGAAGAACGAACAGACGAAGAACGAACAGACGAAGAACGAACAGACGAAGAACGAACAGACGAAGAACGAGCAGACGAAGAAGGAACGGACGAAGAACGAACAGACGACAATCGAACAGACGAAGAACGAACAGACGAAAAAGGAACAGACGGAGAACGAACAGACGAAGAACGAACAGACGGAGAACGAACAGACGAAGAAGGAACAGACGGAGAACGAACAGACGAAGAACGAACAGACGAAAAAGGAACAGACGGAGAACGAACAGACGAAGAACGAACAGACGAAGAAAGAACAGACGAAGAACGAACAGAGGAAGAACGAACAGACGAAGAACGAACAGACTAAGAACGAACAGACGAAGAACGAACAGACGAAGAACGAACAGACGAAAAAGGAACAGACGGAGAACGAACAGACGAAGAACGAACAGACGAAGAAGGAACGGACGAAGAACGAACAGACGACAATCGAACAGACGAAGAACGAACAGACGAAAAAGGAACAGACGGAGAACGAACAGACGAAGAAAGAACAGACGAAGAACGAACAGACGAAGAACGAACAGACGAAGAACGAGCAGACGAAGAAGGAACGGACGAAGAACGAACAGACGACAATCGAACAGACGACGAACGAACAGACGAAAAAGGAACAGACGGAGAACGAACAGACGAAGAAAGAACAGACGAAGAACGAACAGACGAAGAAAGAACAGACGAAGAACGAGCAGACGAAGAAGGAACGGACGAAGAACGAACAGACGACAATCGAACAGACGAAGAACGAACAGACGAAGAACGAACAGACGGAGAACGAACAGACGAAGAAGGAACAGACGAAGAACGAACAGACGACAATCGAACAGACGAAGAACGAACAGACGAAAAAGGAACAGACGGAGAACGAACAGACGAAGAAAGAACAGACGAAGAACGAACAGACGAAGAAAGAACAGACGGAGAACGAACAGACGAAGAAGGAACAGACGGAGAACGAACAGACGAAGAAGGAACAGACGAAGAACGAACAGACGACAATCGAACAGACGAAGAACGAACAGACGAAAAAGGAACAGACGGAGAACGAACAGACGAAGAAAGAACAGACGAAGAACGAACAGACGAAGAAAGAACAGACGGAGAACGAACAGACGAAGAAGGAACAGACGGAGAACGAACAGACGAAGAAGGAACAGACGAAGAACGAACAGACGAAAAAGGAACAGACGGAGAACGAACAGACGAAGAACGAACAGACGAAGAAAGAACAGACGAAGAAGGAACAGACGGAGAACGAACAGACGAAGAAGGAACAGACGAAGAACGAACAGACGAAAAAGGAACAGACGGAGAACGAACAGACGAAGAACGAACAGACGAAGAAAGAACAGACGAAGAACGAGCAGACGAAGAAGGAACGGACGAAGAACGAACAGACGACAATCGAACAGACGAAGAACGAACAGACGAAAAAGGAACAGACGGAGAACGAACAGACGAAGAAAGAACAGACGAAGAACGAACAGACGAAGAACGAACAGACGAAGAACGAACAGACGAAGAACGAACAGACGAAGAACGAACAGACGGAGAACGAACAGACGAAGAAGGAACAGACGAAGAACGAGCAGACGAAGAAGGAACGGACGAAGAACGAACAGACGACAATCGAACAGACGAAGAACGAACAGACGAAGAACGAACAGACGGAGAACGAACAGACGAAGAAAGAACAGACGAAGAACGAACAGACGAAAAAGGAACAGACGGAGAACGAACAGACGAAGAACGAACAGACGAAGAAAGAACAGACGAAGAACGAACAGACGAAGAACGAACAGACGAAGAACGAACAGACTAAGAACGAACAGACGAAGAACAAACAGACGAAGAACGAACAGACGAAAAAGGAACAGACGGAGAACGAACAGACGAAGAACGAACAGACGAAGAAGGAACGGACGAAGAACGAACAGACGACAATCGAACAGACGAAGAACGAACAGACGAAAAAGGAACAGACGTAGAACGAACAGACGAAGAAAGAACAGACGAAGAACGAACAGACGAAGAACGAACAGACGAAGAACGAGCAGACGAAGAAGGAACGGACGAAGAACGAACAGACGACAATCGAACAGACGAAGAACGAACAGACGAAAAAGGAACAGACGGAGAACGAACAGACGAAGAAAGAACAGACGAAGAACGAACAGACGAAGAAAGAACAGACGGAGAACGAACAGACGAAGAAGGAACAGACGGAGAACGAACAGACGAAGAAGGAACAGACGAAGAACGAACAGACGAAAAAGGAACAGACGGAGAACGAACAGACGAAGAACGAACAGACGAAGAAAGAACAGACGAAGAAGGAACAGACGGAGAACGAACAGACGAAGAAGGAACAGACGAAGAACGAACAGACGAAAAAGGAACAGACGGAGAACGAACAGACGAAGAACGAACAGACGAAGAAAGAACAGACGAAGAACGAACAGACGAAGAACGAACAGACGAAGAACGAACAGACTAAGAACGAACAGACGAAGAACGAACAGACGAAGAACGAACAGACGAAAAAGGAACAGACGGAGAACGAACAGACGAAGAAGGAACAGACGAAGAACGAACAGACGAAGAACGAACAGACGAAGAAAGAACAGACGAAGAACGAACAGACGAAGAACGAACAGACGAAGAACGAACAGACGAAGAACGAACAGACGAAGAACGAGCAGACGAAGAAGGAACGGACGAAGAACGAACAGACGACAATCGAACAGACGAAGAACGAACAGACGAAAAAGGAACAGACGGAGAACGAACAGACGAAGAACGAACAGACGGAGAACGAACAGACGAAGAAGGAACAGACGGAGAACGAACAGACGAAGAAGGAACAGACGAAGAACGAACAGACGAAAAAGGAACAGACGGAGAACGAACAGACGAAGAACGAACAGACGAAGAAAGAACAGACGAAGAACGAACAGACGAAGAACGAACAGACGAAGAACGAACAGACTAAGAACGAACAGACGAAGAACGAACAGACGAAGAACGAACAGACGAAAAAGGAACAGACGGAGAACGAACAGACGAAGAACGAACAGACGAAGAAGGAACGGACGAAGAACGAACAGACGACAATCGAACAGACGAAGAACGAACAGACGAAAAAGGAACAGACGGAGAACGAACAGACGAAGAAAGAACAGACGAAGAACGAACAGACGAAGAACGAACAGACGAAGAACGAGCAGACGAAGAAGGAACGGACGAAGAACGAACAGACGACAATCGAACAGACGACGAACGAACAGACGAAAAAGGAACAGACGGAGAACGAACAGACGAAGAAAGAACAGACGAAGAACGAACAGACGAAGAAAGAACAGACGAAGAACGAACAGACGAAGAACGAACAGACGAAGAACGAACAGACGGAGAACGAACAGACGAAGAAGGAACAGACGAAGAACGAGCAGGCGAAGAAGGAACGGACGAAGAACGAACAGACGACAATCGAACAGACGAAGAACGAACAGACGAAGAACGAACAGACGGAGAACGAACAGACGAAGAAAGAACAGACGAAGAACGAACAGACGAAGAACGAACAGACGAAGAACGAGCAGACGAAGAAGGAACGGACGAAGAACGAACAGACGACAATCGAACAGACGAAGAACGAACAGAAGAAGAACGAACAGACGGAGAACGAACAGACGAAGAAGGAACAGACGAAGAAAGAACAGCCGAAGAACGAACGGAAGAAGAACGAACAGACGAAGAACGAACAGACGGAGAACGAACAGACGAAGAAGGAACAGACGGCGAACGAACAGACGAAGAAAGAACAGACGAAGAACGAACAGACGAAGAATGAACAGACGAAGAACGAACAGACGAAGAACGAACAGACGAAGAACGAACAGACGAAGAACGAACAGACGGAGAACGAACAGACGAAGAAGGAACGGACGAAGACGAACAGACGAAGATCGAACAGACGAAGAACGAACAGACGAAAAAGGAACAGACGGAGAACGAACAGACGAAGAAAGAACGGACGAAGAACGAACAGACGAAGAACGAACAGACGAAGAACGAACAGACGGAGAACGAACAGACGAAGAAGGAACAGACGGCGAACGAACAGACGAAGAAGGAACAGACGGCGAACGAACAGACGAAGAAAGAACAGACGAAGAACGAACAGACGAAGAACGAACAGACGAAGAACGAACAGACGAAGAAAGAACAGACGAAGAACGAATAGACGGAGAACGAACAGACGAAAAAGGAACAGACGGAGAACGAACAGACGAAGAAAGAACAGACGAAGAACGAACAGACGAAGAACGAACAGACGAAGAACGAACAGACGGAGAACGAACAGGCGAAGAAGGAACAGACGGCGAACGAACAGACGAAGACAGAACAGACGAAGAACGAACAGACGAAGAACGAACAGACGAAGAAAGAACAGACGAAGAACGAACAGACGAAGAACGAACAGACGAAGAACGAACAGACGGAGAACGAACAGACGAAGGATTAACAGACGGCGAACGAACAGACGAAGAAAGAACAGACGAAGAACGAACAGACGAAGAAAGAACAGACGAAGAACGAACAGACGAAGAACGAACAGACGGAGAACGAACAGACGAAGAAGGAACGGACGAAGACGAACAGACGAAGATCGAACAGACGAAGAACGAACAGACGAAAAAGGAACAGACGGAGAACGAACAGACGAAGAAAGAACGGACGAAGAACGAACAGACGAAGAACGAACAGACGAAGAACGAACAGACGGAGAACGAACAGACGAAGAAGGAACAGACGGCGAACGAACAGACGAAGAAAGAACAGACGAAGAACGAACAGACGAAGAACGAACAGACGAAGAACGAACAGACGAAGAAAGAACAGACGAAGAACGAACAGACGAAGAACGAACAGACGAAGAACGAACAGACGAAGAACGAACAGACGGAGAACGAACAGACGAAGAAGGAACGGACGAAGACGAACAGACGAAGATCGAACAGACGAAGAACGAACAGACGAAAAAGGAACAGACGGAGAACGAACAGACGAAGAAAGAACGGACGAAGAACGAACAGACGAAGAACGAACAGACGAAGAACGAACAGACGGAGAACGAACAGACGAAGAAGGAACAGACGGCGAACGAACAGACGAAGAAGGAACAGACGGCGAACGAACAGACGAAGAAAGAACAGACGAAGAACGAACAGACGAAGAACGAACAGACGAAGAACGAACAGACGAAGAAAGAACAGACGAAGAACGAATAGACGGAGAACGAACAGACGAAAAAGGAACAGACGGAGAACGAACAGACGAAGAAAGAACAGACGAAGAACGAACAGACGAAGAACGAACAGACGAAGAACGAACAGACGGAGAACGAACAGGCGAAGAAGGAACAGACGGCGAACGAACAGACGAAGACAGAACAGACGAAGAACGAACAGACGAAGAACGAACAGACGAAGAAAGAACAGACGAAGAACGAACAGACGAAGAACGAACAGACGAAGAACGAACAGACGGAGAATGAACAGACGAAGGATTAACAGACGGCGAACGAACAGACGAAGAAAGAACAGACGAAGAACGAACAGACGAAGAAAGAACAGACGAAGAACGAACAGACGAAGAATGAACAGACGAAGAACGAACAGACGAAGAAAGAACAGACGAAGAACGAACAGACGAAGAACGAACAGACGAAGAACGAACAGACGGAGAACGAACAGAAGAAGAAGGAGCAGACGAAGAAAGAACAGACGAAGAACGAACGGAAGAAGAACGAACAGACGAAGAAGGAACAGACGGCGAACGAACAGACGAAGAAAGAACAGACGAAGAACGAACAGACGAAGAACGAACAGACGAAGAAAGAACAGACGAAGAACGAACAGACGAAGAACGAACAGACGAAGAACGAACAGACGGAGAACGAACAGACGAACAAGGAACAGACGAAGAAAGAACAGACGAAGAACGAACGGAAGGAGAACGAACAGACGAAGAAGGAACAGACGGCGAACGAACAGACGAAGAAAGAACAGACGAAGAACGAACAGACGAAGAACGAACAGACGAAGAACGAACAGACGAAGAAAGAACAGACGAAGAACGAACAGACGAAGAACGAACAGACGAAGAACGAACAGACGGAGAACGAACAGACGAAGAAGGAACAGACGAACAACGAACAGACGAAGAACGAACAGACGAAGAAAGAACAGACGAAGAACGAACAGACGAAGAACGAACAGACGAAGAACGAACAGACGAAGAACGAGCAGACGAAGAAGGAACGGACGAAGAACGAACAGACGACAATCGAACAGACGAAGAACGAACAGACGAAAAAGGAACAGACGGAGAACGAACAGACGGAGAACGAACAGACGAAGAAAGAACAGACGAAGAACGAACAGACGAAGAACGAACAGACGAAGAACGAACAGACTAAGAACGAACAGACGGAGAACGAACAGACGAAGGAGGAACAGACGGCGAACGAACAGACAAAGAAAGAACAGACGAAGAACGAACAGACGAAGAACGAACAGACGAAGAACGAACAGACGAAGAACGAACAGACGAAGAAAGAACAGACGAAGAAAGAACAGACGAAGAACGAACAGACGAAGAACGAACAGACGGAGAACGAACAGACGAAGAAGGAACAGACGAAGCAAGAACAGACGAAGAACGAACAGACGAAGAAAGAACAGACGAAGAACGAACAGACGAAGAACGAACAGACGAAGAACGAACAGACGGAGAACGAACAGACAGAGAAAGAACAGACGAAGAACGAACAGACGAAGAACGAACAGACGAAGAACGATCAGACGAAGAAAGAACAGACGAAGAACGAACAGACGAAGAACGAACAGACGGAGAACGAACAGACGAAGGAGGAACAGACGGAGAACGAACAGACGAAGAACGAACAGACGAAGAAAGAACAGACGAAGAACGAACAGACGAAGAAAGAACAGACGAAGAACGAACAGACGAAGAACGAACAGACGAAGAACGAACAGACGAAGAAAGAACAGACGAAGAACGAACAGACGAAGAACGAACAGACGAAGAAAGAACAGACGAAGAACAAACAGACGAAGAACGAACAGACGAAGAACGAACAGACTAAGAACGAACAGACGGAGAACGAACAGACGAAGGAGGAACAGACGGCGAACGAACAGACAAAGAAAGAACAGACGAAGAACGAACAGACGAAGAACGAACAGACGAAGAACGAACAGACGAAGAACGAACAGACGAAGAACGAACAGACGAAGAACGAACAGACGGAGAACGAACAGACGAAGAAGGAACAGACGGAGAACGAACAGACGAAGAACGAACAGACGAAGAAAGAACAGACGAAGAACGAACAGACGAAGAACGAACAGACGAAGAACGAACAGACTAAGAACGAACAGACGGAGAACGAACAGACGAAGGAGGAACAGACGGCGAACGAACAGACAAAGAAAGAACAGACGAAGAACGAACAGACGAAGAACGAACAGACGAAGAAAGAACAGACGAAGAACGAACAGACGAAGAACGAACAGACGAAGAACGAACAGACTAAGAACGAATAGACGGAGAACGAACAGACGAAGGAGGAACAGACGGCGAACGAACAGACAAAGAAAGAACAGACGAAGAACGAACAGACGAAGAACGAACAGACGAAGAACGAACAGACGAAGAACGAACAGACGAAGAACGAACAGACGAAGAACGAGCAGACGAAGAAGGAACGGACGAAGAACGAACAGACGACAATCGAACAGACGAAGAACGAACAGACGAAAAAGGAACAGACGGAGAACGAACAGACGAAGAAAGAACAGACGAAGAACGAACAGACGAAGAACGAACAGACGAAGAAAGAACAGACGAAGAACGAACAGACGAAGAACGAACAGACGAAGAACGAACAGACGAAGAAAGAACAGACGAAGAACGAATAGACGGAGAACGAACAGACGAAAAAGGAACAGACGGAGAACGAACAGACGAAGAAAGAACAGACGAAGAACGAACAGACGAAGAACGAACAGACGAAGAACGAACAGACGGAGAACGAACAGGCGAAGAAGGAACAGACGGCGAACGAACAGACGAAGACAGAACAGACGAAGAACGAACAGACGAAGAACGAACAGACGAAGAAAGAACAGACGAAGAACGAACAGACGAAGAACGAACAGACGAAGAACGAACAGACGAAGAAAGAACAGACGAAGAACGAATAGACGGAGAACGAACAGACGAAAAAGGAACAGACGGAGAACGAACAGACGAAGAAAGAACAGACGAAGAACGAACAGACGAAGAACGAACAGACGAAGAACGAACAGACGGAGAACGAACAGGCGAAGAAGGAACAGACGGCGAACGAACAGACGAAGACAGAACAGACGAAGAACGAACAGACGAAGAACGAACAGACGAAGAAAGAACAGACGAAGAACGAACAGACGAAGAACGAACAGACGAAGAACGAACAGACGGAGAACGAACAGACGAAGGATTAACAGACGGCGAACGAACAGACGAAGAAAGAACAGACGAAGAACGAACAGACGAAGAAAGAACAGACGAAGAACGAACAGACGAAGAATGAACAGACGAAGAACGAACAGACGAAGAAAGAACAGACGAAGAACGAACAGACGAAGAACGAACAGACGAAGAACGAACAGACGGAGAACGAACAGAAGAAGAAGGAGCAGACGAAGAAAGAACAGACGAAGAACGAACGGAAGAAGAACGAACAGACGAAGAAGGAACAGACGGCGAACGAACAGACGAAGAAAGAACAGGCGAAGAACGAACAGACGAAGAACGAACAGACGAAGAAAGAACAGACGAAGAACGAACAGACGAAGAACGAACAGACGAAGAACGAACAGACGGAGAACGAACAGACGAACAAGGAACAGACGAAGAAAGAACAGACGAAGAACGAACGGAAGGAGAACGAACAGACGAAGAAGGAACAGACGGCGAACGAACAGACGAAGAAAGAACAGACGAAGAACGAACAGACGAAGAACGAACAGACGAAGAACGAACAGACGAAGAAAGAACAGACGAAGAACGAACAGACGAAGAACGAACAGACGAAGAACGAACAGACGGAGAACGAACAGACGAAGAAGGAACAGACGAACAACGAACAGACGAAGAACGAACAGACGAAGAAAGAACAGACGAAGAACGAACAGACGAAGAACGAACAGACGAAGAACGAACAGACGAAGAAGGAACAGACGAAAAAGGAACAGACGGAGAACGAACAGACGGAGAACGAACAGACGAAGAAAGAACAGACGAAGAACGAACAGACGAAGAACGAACAGACGAAGAACGAACAGACTAAGAACGAACAGACGGAGAACGAACAGACGAAGGAGGAACAGACGGCGAACGAACAGACAAAGAAAGAACAGACGAAGAACGAACAGACGAAGAAGGAACGGACGAAGAACGAACAGACGACAATCGAACAGACGAAGAACGAACAGACGAAAAAGGAACAGACGGAGAACGAACAGACGGAGAACGAACAGACGAAGAAAGAACAGACGAAGAACGAACAGACGAAGAACGAACAGACGAAGAACGAACAGACTAAGAACGAACAGACGGAGAACGAACAGACGAAGGAGGAACAGACGGCGAACGAACAGACAAAGAAAGAACAGACGAAGAACGAACAGACGAAGAACGAACAGACGAAGAACGAACAGACGAAGAACGAACAGACGAAGAAAGAACAGACGAAGAAAGAACAGACGAAGAACGAACAGACGAAGAACGAACAGACGGAGAACGAACAGACGAAGAAGGAACAGACGAAGAAAGAACAGACGAAGAACGAACAGACGAAGAAAGAACAGACGAAGAACGAACAGACGAAGAACGAACAGACGAAGAACGAACAGACGGAGAACGAACAGACAGAGAAAGAACAGACGAAGAACGAACAGACGAAGAACGAACAGACGAAGAACGATCAGACGAAGAAAGAACAGACGAAGAACGAACAGACGAAGAACGAACAGACGGAGAACGAACAGACGAAGAAGGAACAGACGGAGAACGAACAGACGAAGAACGAACAGACGAAGAAAGAACAGACGAAGAACGAACAGACGAAGAAAGAACAGACGAAGAACGAACAGACGAAGAACGAACAGACGAAGAACGAACAGACGAAGAAAGAACAGACGAAGAACGAACAGACGAAGAACGAACAGACGAAGAAAGAACAGACGAAGAACAAACAGACGAAGAACGAACAGACGAAGAACGAACAGACTAAGAACGAACAGACGGAGAACGAACAGACGAAGGAGGAACAGACGGCGAACGAACAGACAAAGAAAGAACAGACGAAGAACGAACAGACGAAGAACGAACAGACGAAGAACGAACAGACGAAGAACGAACAGACGAAGAACGAACAGACGAAGAACGAACAGACGGAGAACGAACAGACGAAGAAGGAACAGACGGAGAACGAACAGACGAAGAACGAACAGACGAAGAAAGAACAGACGAAGAACGAACAGACGAAGAACGAACAGACGAAGAACGAACAGACTAAGAACGAACAGACGGAGAACGAACAGACGAAGGAGGAACAGACGGCGAACGAACAGACAAAGAAAGAACAGACGAAGAACGAACAGACGAAGAACGAACAGACGAAGAAAGAACAGACGAAGAACGAACAGACGAAGAACGAACAGACGAAGAACGAACAGACTAAGAACGAATAGACGGAGAACGAACAGACGAAGGAGGAACAGACGGCGAACGAACAGACAAAGAAAGAACAGACGAAGAACGAACAGACGAAGAACGAACAGACGAAGAACGAACAGACGAAGAACGAACAGACGAAGAACGAACAGACGAAGAACGAGCAGACGAAGAAGGAACGGACGAAGAACGAACAGACGACAATCGAACAGACGAAGAACGAACAGACGAAAAAGGAACAGACGGAGAACGAACAGACGAAGAAAGAACAGACGAAGAGCGAACAGACGAAGAACGAACAGACGAAGAACGAGCAGACGAAGAAGGAACGGACGAAGAACGAACAGACGACAATCGAACAGACGAAGAACGAACAGACGAAAAAGGAACAGACGGAGAACGATAAGACGAAGAAAGAACAGACGAAGAACGAACAGACGAAGAACGAACAGACGAAGAACGAACAGACTAAGAACGAACAGACGGAGAACGAACAGACGAAGGAGGAACAGACGGCGAACGAACAGACAAAGAAAGAACAGACGAAGAACGAACAGACGAAGAACGAACAGACGAAGAAAGAACAGACGAAGAACGAACAGACGAAGAAAGAACAGACGAAGAACGAACAGACGAAGAACGAACAGACGGAGAACGAACAGACGAAGAAGGAACAGACGGAGAACGAACAGACGAAGAACGAACAGACGAAGAAAGAACAGACGAAGAACGAACAGACGAAGAACGAACAGACGAAGAACGAACAGACTAAGAACGGACAGACGGAGAACGAACAGACGAAGGAGGAACAGACGGCGAACGAACAGACAAAGAAAGAACAGACGAAGAACGAACAGACGAAGAACGAACAGACGAAGAACGAACAGACGAAGAACGAACAGACGAAGAACGAACAGACGAAGAAAGAACAGACGAAGAACGAACAGACGAAGAACGAACAGACGGAGAACGAACAGACGAAGAAGGAACAGACGAAGAAAGAACAGACGAAGAACGAACAGACGAAGAAAGAACAGACGAAGAACGAACAGACGAAGAACGAACAGACGAAGAACGAACAGACGGAGAACGAACAGACGGAGAAAGAACAGACGAAGAACGAACAGACGAAGAACGAACAGACGAAGAACGATCAGACGAAGAAAGAACAGACGAAGAACGAACAGACGAAGAACGAACAGACGGAGAACGAACAGACGAAGAAGGAACAGACGGAGAACGAACAGACGAAGAAGGAACAGACGAAGAACGAACAGACGAAGAACGAACAGACGAAGAAAGAACAGACGAAGAACGAACAGACGAAGAACGAACAGACGAAGAACGAACAGACGAAGAACGAACAGACGAAGAACGAGCAGACGAAGAAGGAACGGACGAAGAACGAACAGACGAAGAACGAACAGACGAAGAAAGAACAGACGAAGAACGAACAGACGAAGAACGAACAGACGAAGAACGAACAGACGGAGAACGAACAGACGGAGAAAGAACAGACGAAGAACGAACAGACGAAGAACGAACAGACGAAGAACGATCAGACGAAGAAAGAACAGACGAAGAACGAACAGACGAAGAACGAACAGACGGAGAACGAACAGACGAAGAAGGAACAGACGGAAAACGAACAGACGAAGAAGGAACAGACGAAGAACGAACAGACGAAGAACGAACAGACGAAGAAAGAACAGACGAAGAACGAACAGACGAAGAACGAACAGACGAAGAACGAACAGACGAAGAACGAACAGACGAAGAACGAGCAGACGAAGAAGGAACGGACGAAGAACGAACAGACGACAATCGAACAGACGAAGAACGAACAGACGAAAAAGGAACAGACGGAGAACGAACAGACGAAGAAAGAACAGACGAAGAACGAACAGACGAAGAACGAACAGACGAAGAACGAGCAGACGAAGAAGGAACGGACGAAGAACGAACAGACGACAATCGAACAGACGAAGAACGAACAGACGAAAAAGGAACAGACGGAGAACGAACAGACGAAGAAAGAACAGACGAAGAACGAACAGACGAAGAACGAACAGACGAAGAACGAACAGACGAAGAACGAACAGACGAAAAAGGAACAGACGGAGAACGAACAGACGAAGAAGGAACAGACGGAGAACGAACAGACGAAGAAGGAACAGACGAAGAACGAACAGACGAAAAAGGAACAGACGGAGAACGAACAGACGAAGAACGAACAGACGAAGAAAGAACAGACGAAGAACGAACAGACGAAGAACGAACAGACGAAGAACGAACAGACTAAGAACGAACAGACGAAGAACGAACAGACGAAGAACGAACAGACGAAAAAGGAACAGACGGAGAACGAACAGACGAAGAACGAACAGACGAAGAAGGAACGGACGAAGAACGAACAGACGACAATCGAACAGACGAAGAACGAACAGACGAAAAAGGAACAGACGGAGAACGAACAGACGAAGAAAGAACAGACGAAGAACGAACAGACGAAGAACGAACAGACGAAGAACGAGCAGACGAAGAAGGAACGGACGAAGAACGAACAGACGACAATCGAACAGACGAAGAACGAACAGACGAAAAAGGAACAGACGGAGAACGAACAGACGAAGAAAGAACAGACGAAGAACGAACAGACGAAGAAAGAACAGACGAAGAACGAACAGACGAAGAACGAACAGACGAAAAAGGAACAGACGGAGAACGAACAGACGAAGAAGGAACAGACGGAGAACGAACAGACGAAGAAGGAACAGACGAAGAACGAACAGACGAAAAAGGAACAGACGGAGAACGAACAGACGAAGAACGAACAGACGAAGAAAGAACAGACGAAGAACGAACAGACGAAGAACGAACAGACGAAGAACGAACAGACTAAGAACGAACAGACGGAGAACGAACAGACGAAGGAGGAACAGACGGCGAACGAACAGACGAAGAACGAACAGACGAAGAACGAACAGACTAAGAACGAACAGACGAAGAACGAACAGACGAAGAACGAACAGACTAAGAACGAACAGACGAAGAACGAACAGACGAAGAACGAACAGACGAAGAACGAACAGACGAAGAACGAACAGACGAAAAAGGAACGGACGGAGAACGAACAGACGAAGAACGAACAGACGAAGAAAGAACAGACGAAGAACGAACAGACGAAGAACGAACAGACGAAGAACGAACAGACGAAGAACGAACAGACGAAGAACGAGCAGACGAAGAAGGAACGGACGAAGAACGAACAGACGACAATCGAACAGACGAAGAACGAACAGACGAAAAAGGAACAGACGGAGAACGAACAGACGAAGAAAGAACAGACGAAGAACGAACAGACGAAGAACGAACAGACGAAGAACGAACAGACGAAGAACGAACAGACGAAAAAGGAACAGACGGAGAACGAACAGACGAAGAAGGAACAGACGGAGAACGAACAGACGAAGAAGGAACAGACGAAAAAGGAACAGACGGAGAACGAACAGACGAAGAACGAACAGACGAAGAAAGAACAGACGAAGAACGAACAGACGAAGAACGAACAGACGGAGAACGAACAGACGAAGAAGGAACAGACGGAGAACGAACAGACGAAGAAGGAACAGACGAAGAACGAACAGACGAAGAACGAACAGACGAAGAAAAAACAGACGAAGAACGAACAGACGAAGAACGAACAGACGAAGAACGAACAGACGAAGAACGAACAGACGAAAAAGGAACAGACGAAGAACGAACAGACGAAAAAGGAACAGACGGAGAACGAACAGACGAAGAAGGAACAGACGGAGAACGAACAGACGAAGAAGGAACAGACGGAGAACGAACAGACGAAGAAGGAACAGACGAAGAACGAACAGACGAAAAAGGAACAGACGGAGAACGAACAGACGAAGAACGAACAGACGAAGAAAGAACAGACGAAGAACGAACAGACGAAGAACGAACAGACGAAGAACGAACAGACTAAGAACGAACAGACGGAGAACGAACAGACGAAGGAGGAACAGACGGCGAACGAACAGACGAAGAACGAACAGACGAAGAACGAACAGACTAAGAACGAACAGACGAAGAAAGAACAGACGAAGAACGAACAGACGAAGAACGAACAGACGAAGAACGAACAGACTAAGAACGAACAGACGAAGAACGAACAGACGAAGAACGAACAGACGAAGAACGAACAGACGAAGAACGAACAGACGAAAAAGGAACGGACGGAGAACGAACAGACGAAGAACGAACAGACGAAGAAAGAACAGACGAAGAACGAACAGACGAAGAACGAACAGACGAAGAACGAACAGACGAAGAACGAACAGACGAAGAACGAGCAGACGAAGAAGGAACGGACGAAGAACGAACAGACGACAATCGAACAGACGAAGAACGAACAGACGAAAAAGGAACAGACGGAGAACGAACAGACGAAGAAAGAACAGACGAAGAACGAACAGACGAAGAACGAACAGACGAAGAACGAACAGACGAAGAACGAACAGACGAAAAAGGAACAGACGGAGAACGAACAGACGAAGAAGGAACAGACGGAGAACGAACAGACGAAGAAGGAACAGACGAAAAAGGAACAGACGGAGAACGAACAGACGAAGAACGAACAGACGAAGAAAGAACAGACGAAGAACGAACAGACGAAGAACGAACAGACGGAGAACGAACAGACGAAGAAGGAACAGACGGAGAACGAACAGACGAAGAAGGAACAGACGAAGAACGAACAGACGAAGAACGAACAGACGAAGAAAGAACAGACGAAGAACGAACAGACGAAGAACGAACAGACGAAGAACGAACAGACGAAGAACGAACAGACGAAGAACGTACAGACGAAAAAGGAACAGACGGAGAACGAACAGACGAAGAAGGAACAGACGGAGAACGAACAGACGAAGAAGGAACAGACGAAGAACGAACAGACGAAGAAAGAACAGACGAAGAACGAACAGACGAAGAACGAACAGACGAAGAACGAACAGACGAAGAACGAACAGACGAAGAACGAGCAGACGAAGAAGGAACGGACGAAGAACGAACAGACGACAATCGAACAGACGAAGAACGAACAGACGAAAAAGGAACAGACGGAGAACGAACAGACGAAGAAAGAACAGACGAAGAACGAACAGACGAAGAACGAACAGACGAAGAACGAACAGACTAAGAACGAACAGACGGAGAACGAACAGACGAAGGAGGAACAGACGGCGAACGAACAGACAAAGAAAGAACAGACGAAGAACGAACAGACGAAGAACGAACAGACGAAGAACGAACAGACGAAGAACGAACAGACGAAGAAAGAACAGACGAAGAACGAACAGACGAAGAACGAACAGACGAAGAACGAACAGACGGAGAACGAACAGACGAAGAAAGAACAGACGAAGAACGAACGGAAGAAGAACGAACAGACGAAAAAGGAACAGACGGAGAACGAACAGACAAAGAAAGAACAGACGAAGAACGAACAGACGAAGAACGAACAGACGAAGAACGAACAGACGAAAAAGGAACAGACGGAGAACGAACAGACGAAGAACGAACAGACGGAGAACGAACAGATGAAGTAGGAACAGACGGCGAACGAACAGACGAAGAAAGAACAGACGAAGAACGAACGGAAGAAGAACGAACAGACGAAGGACGAACGGACGAAAAACGAACAGACGAAGAACGAACAGACGGAGAACGAACAGACGATGAACGAACGGACGAAGAACGAACAGACGAAGAACGAACGGACGAAGATCGAACAGATGAAGAACGAACAGACGAAAAAGGAACAGACGGAGAACGAACAGACGAAGAAAGAACAGACGAAGAACGAACAGACGGAGAACGAACAGACGAAGAAGGAACAGACGAAGAAAGAACAGACGAAGAACGAACAGACGAAGAAAGAACAGACGAAGAACGAACAGACGAAGAACGAACAGACGAAGAACGAACAGACGGAGAACGAACAGACGGAGAAAGAACAGACGAAGAACGAACAGACGAAGAACGAACAGACGAAGAACGATCAGACGAAGAAAGAACAGACGAAGAACGAACAGACGAAGAACGAACAGACGGAGAACGAACAGACGAAGAAGGAACAGACGGAGAACGAACAGACGAAGAACGAACAGACGAAGAAAGAACAGACGAAGAACGAACAGACGAAGAAAGAACAGACGAAGAACGAACAGACGAAGAACGAACAGACGAAGAACGAACAGACGAAGAAAGAACAGACGAAGAACGAACAGACGAAGAACGAACAGACGAAGAAAGAACAGACGAAGAACAAACAGACGAAGAACGAACAGACGAAGAACGAACAGACTAAGAACGAACAGACGGAGAACGAACAGACGAAGGAGGAACAGACGGCGAACGAACAGACAAAGAAAGAACAGACGAAGAACGAACAGACGAAGAACGAACAGACGAAGAACGAACAGACGAAGAACGAACAGACGAAGAACGAACAGACGAAGAACGAACAGACGGAGAACGAACAGACGAAGAAGGAACAGACGGAGAACGAACAGACGAAGAACGAACAGACGAAGAAAGAACAGACGAAGAAGGAACAGACGGAGAACGAACAGACGAAGAACGAACAGACGAAGAAAGAACAGACGAAGAACGAACAGACGAAGAACGAACAGACGAAGAACGAACAGACTAAGAACGGACAGACGGAGAACGAACAGACGAAGGAGGAACAGACGGCGAACGAACAGACAAAGAAAGAACAGACGAAGAACGAACAGACGAAGAACGAACAGACGAAGAACGAACAGACGAAGAACGAACAGACGAAGAACGAACAGACGAAGAAAGAACAGACGAAGAACGAACAGACGAAGAACGAACAGACGGAGAACGAACAGACGAAGAAGGAACAGACGAAGAAAGAACAGACGAAGAACGAACAGACGAAGAAAGAACAGACGAAGAACGAACAGACGAAGAACGAACAGACGAAGAACGAACAGACGGAGAACGAACAGACGGAGAAAGAACAGACGAAGAACGAACAGACGAAGAACGAACAGACGAAGAACGATCAGACGAAGAAAGAACAGACGAAGAACGAACAGACGAAGAACGAACAGACGGAGAACGAACAGACGAAGAAGGAACAGACGGAGAACGAACAGACGAAGAAGGAACAGACGAAGAACGAACAGACGAAGAACGAACAGACGAAGAAAGAACAGACGAAGAACGAACAGACGAAGAACGAACAGACGAAGAACGAACAGACGAAGAACGAGCAGACGAAGAAGGAACGGACGAAGAACGAACAGACGACAATCGAACAGACGAAGAACGAACAGACGAAAAAGGAACAGACGGAGAACGAACAGACGAAGAAAGAACAGACGAAGAACGAACAGACGAAGAACGAACAGACGAAGAACGAGCAGACGAAGAAGGAACGGACGAAGAACGAACAGACGACAATCGAACAGACGAAGAACGAACAGACGAAAAAGGAACAGACGGAGAACGAACAGACGAAGAAAGAACAGACGAAGAACGAACAGACGAAGAACGAACAGACGAAGAACGAACAGACGAAGAACGAACAGACGAAAAAGGAACAGACGGAGAACGAGCAGACGAAGAAGGAACAGACGGAGAACGAACAGACGAAGAAGGAACAGACGAAGAACGAACAGACGAAAAAGGAACAGACGGAGAACGAACAGACGAAGAACGAACAGACGAAGAAAGAACAGACGAAGAACGAACAGACGAAGAACGAACAGACGAAGAACGAACAGACTAAGAACGAACAGACGAAGAACGAACAGACGAAGAACGAACAGACGAAAAAGGAACAGACGGAGAACGAACAGACGAAGAACGAACAGACGAAGAAGGAACGGACGAAGAACGAACAGACGACAATCGAACAGACGAAGAACGAACAGACGAAAAAGGAACAGACGGAGAACGAACAGACGAAGAAAGAACAGACGAAGAACGAACAGACGAAGAACGAACAGACGAAGAACGAGCAGACGAAGAAGGAACGGACGAAGAACGAACAGACGACAATCGAACAGACGAAGAACGAACAGACGAAAAAGGAACAGACGGAGAACGAACAGACGAAGAAAGAACAGACGAAGAACGAACAGACGAAGAAAGAACAGACGAAGAACGAACAGACGAAGAACGAACAGACGAAAAAGGAACAGACGGAGAACGAACAGACGAAGAAGGAACAGACGGAGAACGAACAGACGAAGAAGGAACAGACGAAGAACGAACAGACGAAAAAGGAACAGACGGAGAACGAACAGACGAAGAACGAACAGACGAAGAAAGAACAGACGAAGAACGAACAGACGAAGAACGAACAGACGAAGAACGAACAGACTAAGAACGAACAGACGGAGAACGAACAGACGAAGGAGGAACAGACGGCGAACGAACAGACGAAGAACGAACAGACGAAGAACGAACAGACTAAGAACGAACAGACGAAGAACGAACAGACGAAGAACGAACAGACTAAGAACGAACAGACGAAGAACGAACAGACGAAGAACGAACAGACGAAGAACGAACAGACGAAGAACGAACAGACGAAAAAGGAACGGACGGAGAACGAACAGACGAAGAACGAACAGACGAAGAAAGAACAGACGAAGAACGAACAGACGAAGAACGAACAGACGAAGAACGAACAGACGAAGAACGAACAGACGAAGAACGAGCAGACGAAGAAGGAACGGACGAAGAACGAACAGACGACAATCGAACAGACGAAGAACGAACAGACGAAAAAGGAACAGACGGAGAACGAACAGACGAAGAAAGAACAGACGAAGAACGAACAGACGAAGAACGAACAGACGAAGAACGAACAGACGAAAAAGGAACAGACGGAGAACGAACAGACGAAGAAGGAACAGACGGAGAACGAACAGACGAAGAAGGAACAGACGAAAAAGGAACAGACGGAGAACGAACAGACGAAGAACGAACAGACGAAGAAAGAACAGACGAAGAACGAACAGACGAAGAACGAACAGACGGAGAACGAACAGACGAAGAAGGAACAGACGGAGAACGAACAGACGAAGAAGGAACAGACGAAGAACGAACAGACGAAGAACGAACAGACGAAGAAAGAACAGACGAAGAACGAACAGACGAAGAACGAACAGACGAAGAACGAACAGACGAAGAACGAACAGACGAAAAAGGAACAGACGAAGAACGAACAGACGAAAAAGGAACAGACGGAGAACGAACAGACGAAGAAGGAACAGACGGAGAACGAACAGACGAAGAAGGAACAGACGGAGAACGAACAGACGAAGAAGGAACAGACGAAGAACGAACAGACGAAAAAGGAACAGACGGAGAACGAACAGACGAAGAACGAACAGACGAAGAAAGAACAGACGAAGAACGAAAAGACGAAGAACGAACAGACGAAGAACGAACAGACTAAGAACGAACAGACGGAGAACGAACAGACGAAGGAGGAACAGACGGCGAACGAACAGACGAAGAACGAACAGACGAAGAACGAACAGACTAAGAACGAACAGACTAAGAACGAACAGACGGAGAACGAACAGACGAAGGAGGAACAGACGGCGAACGAACAGACAAAGAAAGAACAGACGAAGAACGAACAGACGAAGAACGAACAGACGAAGAACGAACAGACGAAGAACGAACAGACGAAGAAAGAACAGACGAAGAACGAACAGACGAAGAACGAACAGACGAAGAACGAACAGACGGAGAACGAACAGACGAAGAACGAACAGACGAAAAAGGAACAGACGGAGAACGAACAGACAAAGAAAGAACAGACGAAGAACGAACAGACGAAGAACGAACAGACGAAGAACGAACAGACGAAAAAGGAACAGACGGAGAACGAACAGACGAAGAACGAACAGACGGAGAACGAACAGATGAAGTAGGAACAGACGGCGAACGAACAGACGAAGAAAGAACAGACGAAGAACGAACGGAAGAAGAACGAACAGACGAAGGACGAACGGACGAAAAACGAACAGACGAAGAACGAACAGACGGAGAACGAACAGACGATGAACGAACGGACGAAGAACGAACAGACGAAGAACGAACGGACGAAGATCGAACAGATGAAGAACGAACAGACGAAAAAGGAACAGACGGAGAACGAACAGACGAAGAAAGAACAGACGAAGAACGAACAGACGAAGAACGAACAGATGAAGAACGAACAAACGGAGAACGAACAGACGAAGAAGGAACAGACGGCGAACGAACAGACCAAGAAAGAACAGACGAAGAACGAACGGAAGAAGAACGAACAGACGAAAAAGGAACAGACGGAGAACGAACAGACGGAGAACGAACAGACGAAGAAGGAACAGACGGCGAACGAACAGACGAAGAAAGAACAGACGAAGAACGAACAGACGAAGAACGAACAGACGAAGAACGAACAGACGAAGGAAGAACAGACGAAGAAAGAACAGACGATGAACGAACAGACGAAGGACGAACGGACGAAAAACGAACAGACGAAGAACGAACAGACGGAGAACGAACAGACGATGAACGAGCGGACGAAGAACGAACAGACGGAGAACGAACGGACGAAGATCGAACAGATGAAGAACGAACAGACGAAAAAGGAACAGACGGAGAACGAACAGACGAAGAAAGAACAGACGAAGAACGAACGGAAGAAGAACGAACAGACGAAGAACGAACAGACGGAGAACGAACAGACGAAGAAGGAACAGACGAAGAAAGAACAGACGAAGAACGAACAGACGAAGAACGAACAGACGAAGAACGAACAGACGAAGAACGAACAGACGAAGAACGAACAGACGGAGAACGAACAGACGAAGAAGGAACAGACGGCGAACGAACAGACGAAGAAAGAACAGACGAAGAACGAACAGACGAAGAACGAACAGACGAAGAACGAACAGACGAAGGAAGAACAGACGAAGAAAGAACAGACGAAGAACGAACAGACGAAGAACGAACAGACGAAGAACGAACAGACGAAGAACGAACAGACGAAGAACGAACAGACGGAGAACGAACAGACGAAGAAGGAACAGACGAAGAAAGAACAGACGAAGAACGAACGGAAGAAGAACGAACAGACGAAGAACGAACAGACGAAGAAAGAACAGACGAAGAACGAACAGACGAAGAACGAACAGACGAAGAACGAACAGACGAAGAACGAACAGACGAAGAACGAACAGACGAAGAACGAACAGACGAAGAACGAACAGACGAAGAAGGAACAGACGGCGAACGAACAGACGAAGAAAGAACAGATGAAGAGCGAACAGACGAAGAACGATCAGACGAAGAACGAACAGACGAAGAACGAACAGACGAAGAGCGAACAGACGAAGAACGAACAGACGAAGAAAGAACAGACGAAGAACGAACAGACGAAGAACGAACAGACGAAGAACGAACAGACGGAGAACGAACAGACGGAGAAAGAACAGACGAAGAACGAACAGACGAAGAACGAACAGACGAAGAAAGAACAGACGAAGAACGAACAGACGAAGAACGAACAGACGAAGAACGAACAGACGAAAAAGAACAGACGAAGAACGAACAGACGAAGAACGAACAGACGAAGAACGAACAGACGGAGAACGAACAGACGAAGAAGGAACAGACGAAGAAAGAACAGACGAAGAACGAACGGAAGAAGAACGAACAGACGAAGAACGAACAGACGAAGAAAGAACAGACGAAGAACGAACAGACGAAGAACGAACAGACGAAGAACGAACAGACGGAGAACGAACAGACGAAGAACGAACAGATGAAGAACGAACAGACGAAGAACGAACAGACGGAGAACGAACAGACGAAGAAGGAACAGACGGCGAACGAACAGACGAAGAACGAACAGACGAAGAACGAACAGACGAAGAACGAACAAACGAAGAACGAGCAGACGAAGAAGGAACAGACGAAGAACGAACAGACGAAGAACGAACAGACGGAGAACGAACAGACGAAGAAGGAACAGACGAAGAAAGAACAGACGAAGAACGAACGGAAGAAAAACGAACGGAAGAAAAACGAACAGACGAAGAACGAACAGACGAAGAAAGAACAGACGAAGAACGAACAGACGAAGAACGAACAGACGAAGAACGAACAGACGAAGAACGAACAGACGAAGAACGAACAGACGAAGAACGAACAGACGGAGAACGAACAGGCGAAGAAGGAACAGACGGCGAACGAACAGACGAAGAAAGAACAGACGAAGAACGAACAGACGAAGAACGACCAGACGAAGAACGAACAGACGAAGAAAGAACAGACGAAGAAAGAACAGACGAAGAACGAACAGACGAAGAACGAACAGACGAAGAACGAACAGACGAAGAACGAACAGACGGAGAACGAACAGACGAAGAAGGAACAGACGAAGAAAGAACAGAAGAAGAACGAACGGAAGAAAAACGAACAGACGAAGAACGAACAGACGAAGAAAGAACAGACGAAGAACGAACAGACGAAGAACGAACAGACGAAGAACGAACAGACGGAGAACGAACAGACGAAGAAGGAACAGACGGCGAACGAACAGACGAAGAAAGAACAGACGAAGAACGAACAGACGAAGATCGAACAGACGAAGAACGAACAGACGAAGAAAGAACAGACGAAGAACGAACAGACGAAGAACGAACAGACGAAGAAAGAACAGACGAAGAAAGAACAGACGAAGAACGAACAGCCGAAGAAAGAACAGACGAAGAACGAACGGAAGAAGAAGGAACAGACGAAGAACGAACAGACGAAGAAAGAACAGACGAAGAACGAACAGACGAAGAAAGAACAGACGAAGTAAGAACAGACGAAGAACGAACAGACGAAGAACGAACAGACGAAGAACGAACAGACGAAGAACGAACAGACGGAGAACGAACGGACGAAGAACGAACAGACGAAGAAAGAACAGACGAAGAACGAACAGACGAAGAACGAACAGACGGAGAACGAACGGACGAAGAACGAACAGACGAAGAAAGAACAGACGAAGAACGAACAGACGAAAAACGAACAGACGAAGAACGAACAGACGGAGAACGAACAGACGATGAACGAACGGACGAAGAACGAACAGACGAAGAACGAACGGACGAAGAACGAACAGACGAAGAACGAACAGACGGCGAACGAACAGACAAAGAAAGAACAGACGAAGAACGAACAGACGAAGAACGAACAGACGAAGAACGAACAGACGAAGAACGAACAGACGGAGAACGAACGGACGAAGAACGAACAGACGAAGAAAGAACAGACGAAGAACGAACAGACGAAAAACGAACAGACGAAGAACGAACAGACGGAGAACGAACAGACGATGAACGAACGGACGAAGAACGAACAGACGAAGAACGAACGGACGAAGAACGAACAGACGAAGAACGAACAGACGGAGAACGAACAGACGAAGAAGGAACAGACGGCGAACGAACAGACAAAGAAAGAACAGACGAAGAACGAACAGACGAAGAACGAACAGACGAAGAACGAACAGACGAAGAAAGAACAGACGAAGAACGAACAGACGAAGAACGAACAGACCAAGAACGAACAGACGGAGAACGAACAGACGAAGAAGGAACAGACGAAGAAAGAACAGACGAAGAACGAACGGAAGAAGAACGAACAGACGAAAAAGGAACAGACGGAGAACGAACAGACGAAGAAAGAACAGACGAAGAACGAACAGACGAAGAACGAACAGACGAAAAAGGAACAGACGGAGAACGAACAGACGAAGAAGGAACGGACGAAGAACGAACAGACGAAGATCGAACAGACGAAGAACGAACAGGCGAAAAAGGAACAGACGGAGAACGAACAGACGAAGAAAGAACAGACGAAGAACGAACAGACGAAGAACGAACAGACGAAGAACGAACAGACGGAGAACGAACAGATGAAGAAGGAACAGACGGCGAACGAACAGACGAAGAAAGAATAGACGAAGAGCGAAGGGAAGAAGAGCGAACCGACGAAGAACGAACAGACGGAGAACGAACAGATGAAGTAGGAACAGACGGCGAACGAACAGACGAAGAAAGAACAGACGAAGAACGAACGGAAGAAGAACGAACAGACGAAGAACGAACGGACGGAGAACGAACAGACGATGAACGAACGGACGAAGAACGAACAGACGAAGAACGAACGGACGATGATCGAACAGACGAAGAACGAACAGACGAAAAAGGAACAGACGGAGAACGAACAGACGAAGAACGAACAGACGAAGAACGAACAGACGAAGAACGAACAGACGAAGAACGAACAGACGGAGAACGAACAGACGAAGAAGGAACAGACGGCGAACGAACAGACAAAGAAAGAACAGACGAAGAACGAACAGACGAAGAACGAACAGAGGAAGAACGAACAGACGAAGAAAGAACAGACGAAGAACGAACAGACGAAGAACGAACAGACGAAGAACGAACAGACGGAGAACGAACAGACGAACAAGGAACAGACGAAGAAAGAGCAGACGAAGAACGAACGGAAGAAGAACGAACAGACGAAAAAGGAACAGACGGAGAACGAACAGACGAAGAAAGAACAGACGAAGAACGAACAGACGAAAAAGGAACAGACGGAGAACGAACAGACGAAGAAGGAACGGACGAAGAACGAACAGACGAAGATCGAACAGACGAAGAACAAACAGACGAAAAAGGAACAGACGGAGAACGAACAGACGAAGAAAGAACAGACGAAGAACGAACAGACGAAGAACGAACAGACGAAGAACGAACAGATGAAGAAGGAATAGACGGCGAACGAACAGACGAAGAAAGAACAGACGAAGAACGAACAGACGAAGAACGAGCGGACGAAGAACGAACAGACGGAGAACGAACAGACGAAGAACGAACAGACGAAGAGCGAACAGACGAAGAACGAACAGACGAAGAAAGAACAGACGAAGAACGAACAGACGAAGAACGAACAGACGAAGAGCGAACAGACGAAGAACGAACAGACGAAGAAAGAACAGACGAAGAACGAACAGACGAAGAACGAACAGACGAAGAACGAACAGACGGAGAACGAACAGACGGAGAAAGAACAGACGAAGAACGAACAGACGAAGAACGAACAGACGAAGAAAGAACAGACGAAGAACGAACAGACGAAGAACGAACAGACGAAGAACGAACAGACGGAGAAAGAACAGACGAAGAACGAACAGACGAAGAACGAACAGACGAAGAAAGAACAGACGAAGAACGAACAGACGAAGAACGAACAGACGGAGAACGAACAGACGAAGAACGAACAGACGAAGAGCGAACAGATGAAGAGCGAACAGACGAAGAACGATCAGACGAAGAACGAACAGACGAAGAACGAACAGACGAAGAGCGAACAGACGAAGAACGAACAGACGAAGAAAGAACAGACGAAGAACGAACAGACGAAGAACGAACAGACGAAGAACGAACAGACGGAGAACGAACAGACGAAGAACGAACAGATGAAGAACGAACAGACGAAGAACGAACAGACGGAGAACGAACAGACGAAGAAGGAACAGACGGCGAACGAACAGACGAAGAACGAACAGACGAAGAACGAACAGACGAAGAACGAACAAACGAAGAACGAGCAGACGAAGAAGGAACAGACGAAGAACGAACAGACGAAGAACGAACAGACCGAGAACGAACAGACGAAGAAGGAACAGACGAAGAAAGAACAGACGAAGAACGAACGGAAGAAAAACGAACGGAAGAAAAACGAACAGACGAAGAACGAACAGACGAAGAAAGAACAGACGAAGAACGAACAGACGAAGAACGAACAGACGAAGAACGAACAGACGAAGAACGAACAGACGAAGAACGAACAGACGAAGAACGAACAGACGGAGAACGAACAGGCGAAGAAGGAACAGACGGCGAACGAACAGACGAAGAAAGAACAGACGAAGAACGAACAGACGAAGAACGACCAGACGAAGAACGAACAGACGAAGAAAGAACAGACGAAGAAAGAACAGACGAAGAACGAACAGACGAAGAACGAACAGACGAAGAACGAACAGACGAAGAACGAACAGACGAAGAACGAACAGACGGAGAACGAACAGACGAAGAAGGAACAGACGAAGAAAGAACAGAAGAAGAACGAACGGAAGAAAAACGAACAGACGAAGAACGAACAGACGAAGAAAGAACAGACGAAGAACGAACAGACGAAGAACGAACAGACGAAGAACGAACAGACGGAGAACGAACAGACGAAGAAGGAACAGACGGCGAACGAACAGACGAAGAAAGAACAGACGAAGAACGAACAGACGAAGATCGAACAGACGAAGAACGAACAGACGAAGAAAGAACAGACGAAGAACGAACAGACGAAGAACGAACAGACGAAGAAAGAACAGACGAAGAAAGAACAGACGAAGAACGAACAGCCGAAGAAAGAACAGACGAAGAACGAACGGAAGAAGAAGGAACAGACGAAGAACGAACAGACGAAGAAAGAACAGACGAAGAACGAACAGACGAAGAAAGAACAGACGAATTAAGAACAGACGAAGAACGAACAGACGAAGAAGGAACAGACGAAGAACGAACAGATGAAGAACGAACAGACGAAGAACGAACAGACGGAGAACGAACAGACGAAGAAGGAACAGACGGCGAACGAACAGACGAAGAAAGAAGAGACGAAGAACGAACAGACGAAGAACGAACAGACGAAGAACGAACAAACGAAGAACGAACAGACGAAGAAGGAACAGACGGCGAACGAACAGACGAAAAAGGAACAAACGGCGAACGAACAGACGAAGAAGGAACGGACGAAGAACGAACAGACGGAAAACGAACAGACGGAGAAAGAACAGACGAAGAACGAACAGACGAAGAACGAACAGACGAAGAACGAACAGACGAAGAACGAACAGACGGAGAACGAACGGACGAAGAACGAACAGACGAAGAAAGAACAGACGAAGAACGAACAGACGAAAAACGAACAGACGAAGAACGAACAGACGGAGAACGAACAGACGATGAACGAACGGACGAAGAACGAACAGACGAAGAACGAACGGACGAAGAACGAACAGACGAAGAACGAACAGACGGAGAACGAACAGACGAAGAAGGAACAGACGGCGAACGAACAGACAAAGAAAGAACAGACGAAGAACGAACAGACGAAGAACGAACAGACGAAGAACGAACAGACGAAGAAAGAACAGACGAAGAACGAACAGACGAAGAACGAACAGACCAAGAATGAACAGACGGAGAACGAACAGACGAAGAAGGAACAGACGAAGAAAGAACAGACGAAGAACGAACGGAAGAAGAACGAACAGACGAAAAAGGAACAGACGGAGAACGAACAGACGAAGAAAGAACAGACGAAGAACGAACAGACGAAGAACGAACAGACGAAAAAGGAACAGACGGAGAACGAACAGACGAAGAAGGAACGGACGAAGAACGAACAGACGAAGATCGAACAGACGAAGAACGAACAGGCGAAAAAGGAACAGACGGAGAACGAACAGACGAAGAAAGAACAGACGAAGAACGAACAGACGAAGAACGAACAGACGAAGAACGAACAGACGGAGAACGAACAGATGAAGAAGGAACAGACGGCGAACGAACAGACGAAGAAAGAATAGACGAAGAGCGAAGGGAAGAAGAGCGAACCGACGAAGAACGAACAGACGGAGAACGAACAGATGAAGTAGGAACAGACGGCGAACGAACAGACGAAGAAAGAACAGACGAAGAACGAACGGAAGAAGAACGAACAGACGAAGAACGAACGGACGGAGAACGAACAGACGATGAACGAACGGACGAAGAACGAACAGACGAAGAACGAACGGACGATGATCGAACAGACGAAGAACGAACAGACGGAGAACGAACAGACGAAGAACGAACAGACGAAGAACGAACAGACGAAGAACGAACAGACGAAGAACGAACAGACGGAGAACGAACAGACGAAGAAGGAACAGACGGCGAACGAACAGACAAAGAAAGAACAGACGAAGAACGAACAGACGAAGAACGAACAGAGGAAGAACGAACAGACGAAGAAAGAACAGACGAAGAACGAACAGACGAAGAACGAACAGACGAAGAACGAACAGACGGAGAACGAACAGACGAACAAGGAACAGACGAAGAAAGAGCAGACGAAGAACGAACGGAAGAAGAACGAACAGACGAAAAAGGAACAGACGGAGAACGAACAGACGAAGAAAGAACAGACGAAGAACGAACAGACGAAAAAGGAACAGACGGAGAACGAACAGACGAAGAAGGAACGGACGAAGAACGAACAGACGAAGATCGAACAGACGAAGAACAAACAGACGAAAAAGGAACAGACGGAGAACGAACAGACGAAGAAAGAACAGACGAAGAACGAACAGACGAAGAACGAACAGACGAAGAACGAACAGATGAAGAAGGAATAGACGGCGAACGAACAGACGAAGAAAGAACAGACGAAGAACGAACAGACGAAGAACGAGCGGACGAAGAACGAACAGACGGAGAACGAACAGACGAAGAAGGAACAGACGAAGAAAGAACAGACGAAGAACGAACGGAAGAAGAACGAACAGACGAAGAAGGAACAGACGGCGAACGAACAGACGAAGAAAGAACAGACGAAGAACGAACAGATGAAGAACGATCAGACGAAGAACGAACAGACGAAGAACGAACAGACGAAGAGAGAACAGACGAAGAACGAACAGACGAAGAAAGAACAGGCGAAGAACGAACAGACGAAGAACGAACAGACGAAGAACGAATAGACGGAGAACGAACAGACGGAGAAAGAACAGACGAAGGACGAACAGACGAAGAACGAACAGACGAAGAAAGAACAGACGAAGAACGAACAGACGAAGAACGAACAGACGAAGAACGAACAGACGAAGAACGAACAGACGAAGAACGAACAGACGAAGAACGAACAGACGAAGAACGAACAGTCGAAGAAATAACAGACGGCGAACGAACAGACGAAGAAGGAACAGACGGCGAACGAACAGACGAAGAAGGAACAGACGAAGAACGAACAGACGGAGAAAGAACAGACGAAGAAGGAACAGACGAAGAACGAACAGACGGAAAACGAACAGACGGAGAAAGAACAGACGAAGAACGAACAGACGAAGAACGAACAGACGAAAAAGGAACAGACGGAGAACGAACAGACGGAGAACGAACAGACGAAGAACGAACAGACGAAGAACGAACAGACGAAGAACGAACAGACGGAGCACGAACAGACGAAGAAGGAACAGACGGCGAACGAACAGACGAAGAAGGAACAGACGGCGAACGAACAGACGAAGAAAGAACAGACGAAGAACGAACAGACGAAGAACGAACTGACGAAGAACGAACAGACGAAGAACGAACAGACGAAGAACGAACAGACGAAGAACGAACAGACGAAGAACGAACAGACGAAGAAATAACAGACGGCGAACGAACAGACGAAGAAGGAACAGACGAAGAACGAACAGACGAAGAACGAACAGACGAAGAACGAACGGACGAAGAACGAACAGACGAAGAACGAACGGACGAAGATCGAACAGACGAAGAACGAACAGCCTAAAAATTAACAGACGGAGAACGAACAGACGAAGAAAGAACAGACGAAGAACGAACAGACGAAGAACGAACATATGAAGAACGAACAGACGGAGAACGAACAGACGAAGAAGGAACAGACGGCGAACGAACAGACAAAGAAAGAACAGACGAAGAACGAACAGACGAAGAACGAACAGACGAAGAACGAACAGACGAAGAAAGAACAGACGAAGAACGAACAGACGAAGAACGAACAGACCAAGAACTAACAGACGGAGAACGAACAGACGGAGAACGAACAGACGAAGAAGGAACAGACGAAGAAAGAACAGACGAAGAACGAACGGAAGAAGAACGAACAGACGAAAAAGGAACAGACGGAGAACGAACAGACGAAGAACGAACAGACGAAGAACGAACAGACGGAGAACGAACAGACGAAGAAGGAACAGACGAAGAAAGAACAGACGAAGAACGAACGGAAGAAGAACGAACAGACGAAGAACGAACAGACGAAGAAAGAACAGACGAAGAACGAACAGACGAAGAACGAACAGACGAAGAACGAACAGACGGAGAACGAACAGACGAAGAACGAACAGACGGAAAACGAACAGACGAAGAACGAACGGAAGAAAAACGAACAGACGAAGAACGAACAGACGAAGAACGAACAGACGAAGAACGAACAGACGAAGAACGAACAGACGGAAAACGAACAGACGAAGAAGGAACAGACGCCGAACGAACAGACGAAGAAAGAACAGACGAAGAACGAACAGACGAAGAACGAACAGACGAAGAACGAACAGACGAAGAAAGAACAGACGAAGAAAGAACAGACGAAGAACGAACAGACGAAGAACGAACAGACGAAGAACGAACAGACGAAGAACGAACAGACGAAGAACGAACAGACGGAGAACGAACAGACGAAGAAGGAACAGACGAAGAAAGAACAGACGAAGAACGAACAGACTTAGAACGAACAGACGAAGAAGGAACAGACGAAGAAAGAACAGACGAAGAACGAACAGACGAAGAACGAACAAACGAAGAACGAACAGACGAAGAAAGAACAGACGAAGAAGGAACAGACGGCGAACGAACAGACGAAGAAAGAACAGACGAAGAACGAACAGACGAAGAACGAACTGACGAAGAACGAACAGACGAAGAAAGAACAGACGAAGAACGAACAGACGAAGAACGAACAGACGAAGAAAGAACAGACGAAGAAAGATCAGACGAGGAACGAACAGACGAAGAAGGAACAGACGAAGAAAGAACAGACGAAGAACGAACGGAAGAAGAACGAACAGACGAAGAAGGAACAGACGGCGAACGAACAGACGAAGAAAGAACAGACGAAGAACGAACAGACGAAGAACGAACAGACGAAGAACGAACAGTCGAAGAAATAACAGACGGCGAACGAACAGACGAAGAAGGAACAGACGTCGAACGAACAGACGAAGAAGGAACAGACGAAGAACGAACAGACGGAAAACGAACAGACGGAGAAAGAACAGACGAAGAACGAACAGACGAAGAACGAACAGACGGAAAACGAACAGACGGAGAAAGAACAGACGAAGAACGAACAGACGAAGAACGAACAGACGAAAAAGGAACAGACGGAGAACGAACAGACGAAGAAAGAACAGACGAAGAACGAACAGACGAAGAACGAACAGACGAAGAACGAACAGACGGAGCACGAACAGACGAAGAAGGAACAGACGGCGAACGAACAGACGAAGAAGGAACAGACGGCGAACGAACAGACGAAGAAAGAACAGACGAAGAACGAACAGACGAAGAACGAACTGACGAAGAACGAACAGACGAAGAAAGAACAGACGAAGAACGAACAGACGAAGAACGAACAGACGAAGAACGAACAGACGAAGAACGAACAGACGAAGAAATAACAGACGGCGAACGAACAGACGAAGAAGGAACAGACGAAGAACGAACAGACGAAGAACGAACAGACGAAGAACGAACGGACGAAGAACGAACAGACGAAGAACGAACGGACGAAGATCGAACAGACGAAGAACGAACAGACTAAAAAGGAACAGACGGAGAACGAACAGACGAAGAAAGAACAGACGAAGAACGAACAGACGAAGAACGAACAGACGAAGAACGAACAGACGGAGAACGAACAGACGAAGAAGGAACAGACGGCGAACGAACAGACAAAGAAAGAACAGACGAAGAACGAACAGACGAAGAACGAACAGACGAAGAACGAACAGACGAAGAAAGAACAGACGAAGAACGAACAGACGAAGAACGAACAGACGAAAAAGGAACAGACGGAGAACGAACAGACGAAGAACGAACGGAAGAAGAACGAACAGACGAAAAAGGAACAGACGGAGAACGAACAGACGAAGAAAGAACAGACGAAGAACGAACAGACGAAGAACGAACAGACGAAAAAGGAACAGACGGAGAACGAACAGACGAAGAAAGAACAGACGAAGAACGAACAGACGAAGAACGAACAGACGAAGAACGAACAGACGGAGAACGAACAGATGAAGAAGGAACAGACGGCGAACGAACAGACGCAGAAAGAATAGACGAAGAACGAACGGTAGAAGAACGAACCGACGAAGAACGAACAGACGGAGAACGAACAGATGAAGTAGGAACAGACGGCGAACGAACAGACGAAGAAAGAACAGACGAAGAACGAACGGAAGAAGAACGAACAGACGAAGAACGAACGGACGAAGAACGAACAGATGAAGAACGAACAGACGAAGAACGAACAGACGGAGAACGAACAGACGAAGAAGGAACAGACGGCGAACGAACAGACGAAGAAAGAAGAGACGAAGAACGAACAGACGGAGAACGAACAGACGAAGAAGGAACAGACGGCGAACGAACAGACGAAGAAAGAAGAGACGAAGAACGAACAGACGAAGAACGAACAGACGAAGAACGAACAAACGAAGAACGAACAGACGAAGAAGGAACAGACGAAGAACGAACAGACGAAGAACGAACAGACGAAGAACGAACAGACGAAGAACGAACAGACGGAGAACGAACGGAAGAAGAACGAACAGACGAAGAACGAACGGACGAAGAACGAACAGATGAAGAACGAACAGACGAAGAACGAACAGACGGAGAACGAACAGACGAAGAAGGAACAGACGGCGAACGAACAGACGAAGAAAGAAGAGACGAAGAACGAACAGACGGAGAACGAACAGACGAAGAAGGAACAGACGGCGAACGAACAGACGAAGAAAGAAGAGACGAAGAACGAACAGACGAAGAACGAACAGACGGAGAACGAACAGATGAAGTAGGAACAGACGGCGAACGAACAGACGAAGAAAGAACAGACGAAGAACGAACGGAAGAAGAACGAACAGACGAAGAACGAACGGACGAAGAACGAACAGATGAAGAACGAACAGACGAAGAAGGAACAGACGGCGAACGAACAGACGAAGAAAGAAGAGACGAAGAACGAAAAGACGGAGAACGAACAGACGAAGAAGGAACAGACGGCGAACGAACGGACGAAGAACGAACAGATGAAGAACGAACAGACGAAGAACGAACAGACGGAGAACGAACAGATGAAGTAGGAACAGACGGCGAACGAACAGACGAAGAAAGAACAGACGAAGAACGAACGGAAGAAGAACGAACAGACGAAGAACGAACGGACGAAGAACGAACAGATGAAGAACGAACAGACGAAGAACGAACAGACGGAGAACGAACAGACGAAGAAGGAACAGACGGCGAACGAACAGACGAAGAAAGAAGAGACGAAGAACGAACAGACGGAGAACGAACAGACGAAGAAGGAACAGACGGCGAACGAACAGACGAAGAAAGAAGAGACGAAGAACGAACAGACGAAGAACGAACAGACGAAGAACGAACAAACGAAGAACGAACAGACGAAGAAGGAACAGACGAAGAACGAACAGACGAAGAACGAACAGACGAAGAACGAACAGACGAAGAACGAACAGACGGAGAACGAACAGACGAAGAAGGAACAGACGAAGAAAGAACAGACGAAGAACGAACGGAAGAAGAACGAACAGACGAAGAACGAACAGACGAAGAAAGAACAGACGAAGAACGAACAGACGAAGAACGAACAAACGAAGAACGAACAGACGAAGAAAGAACAGACGAAGAAGGAACAGACGGCGAACGAACAGACGAAGAAAGAACAGACGAAGAACGAACAGACGAAGAACGAACTGACGAAGAACGAACAGACGAAGAAAGAACAGACGAAGAACGAACAGACGAAGAACGAACAGACGAAGAAAGAACAGACGAAGAAAGATCAGACGAGGAACGAACAGACGAAGAAGGAACAGACGAAGAAAGAACAGACGAAGAACGAACGGAAGAAGAACGAACAGACGAAGAAGGAACAGACGGCGAACGAACAGACGAAGAAAGAACAGACGAAGAACGAACAGACGAAGAACGAACAGACGAAGAACGAACAGTCGAAGAAATAACAGACGGCGAACGAACAGACGAAGAAGGAACAGACGTCGAACGAACAGACGAAGAAGGAACAGACGAAGAACGAACAGACGGAAAACGAACAGACGGAGAAAGAACAGACGAAGAACGAACAGACGAAGAACGAACAGACGGAAAACGAACAGACGGAGAAAGAACAGACGAAGAACGAACAGACGAAGAACGAACAGACGGAGAACGAACAGACGGAGAAAGAACAGACGAAGAACGAACAGACGAAGAACGAACAGACGAAGAACGAACAGACGAAGAACGAACAGACGAAGAAAGAACAGACGAAGAAGGAACAGACAAAGAAAGAACAGACGAAGAACGAACGGAAGAAAAACGAACAGACGAAGAACGAACAGACGAAGAACGAACAGACGAAGAACGAACAGACGAAGAACGAACAGACGGAAAACGAACAGACGAAGAAGGAACAGACGAAGAAAGAACAGACGAAGAACGAACAGACGAAGAACGAACAGACGAAGAACGAACAGACGAAGAAAGAACAGACGAAGAAAGAACAGACGAAGAAAGAACAGACGAAGAACGAACAGACGAAGAACGAACAGACGAAGAACGAACAGACGAAGAACGAACAGACGAAGAACGAACAGACGGCGAACGAACAGACGAAGAAGGAACAGACGGCGAACGAACAGACGAAGAAAGAACAGACGAAGAACGAACAGACGAAGAACGAACTGACGAATAACGAACAGACGAAGAACGAACAGACGAAGAACGAACAGACGAAGAACGAACAGACGAAGAACGAACAGACGAAGAAATAACAGACGGCGAACGAACAGACGAAGAAGGAACAGACGAAGAACGAACAGACGAAGAACGAACAGACGAAGAACGAACGGACGAAGAACGAACAGACGAAGAATGAACGGACGAAGATCGAACAGACGAAGAACGAACAGACTAAAAAGGAACAGACGGAGAACGAACAGACGAAGAAAGAACAGACGAAGAACGAACAGACGAAGAACGAACATATGAAGAACGAACAGACGGAGAACGAACAGACGAAGAAGGAACAGACGGCGAACGAACAGACAAAGAAAGAACAGACGAAGAACGAACAGACGAAGAACGAACAGACGAAGAACGAACAGACGAAGAAAGAACAGACGAAGAACGAACAGACGGAGAACGAACAGACCAAGAACGAACAGACGGAGAACGAACAGACGGAGAACGAACAGACGAAGAAGGAACAGACGAAGAAAGAACAGACGAAGAACGAACGGAAGAAGAACGAACAGACGAAAAAGGAACAGACGGAGAACGAACAGACGAAGAACGAACAGACGAAGAACGAACAGACGGAGAACGAACAGACGAAGAAGGAACAGACGAAGAAAGAACAGACGAAGAACGAACGGAAGAAGAACGAACAGACGAAGAACGAACAGACGAAGAAAGAACAGACGAAGAACGAACAGACGAAGAACGAACAGACGAAGAACGAACAGACGGAGAACGAACAGACGAAGAAGGAACAGACAAAGAAAGAACAGACGAAGAACGAACGGAAGAAAAACGAACAGACGAAGAACGAACAGACGAAGAACGAACAGACGAAGAACGAACAGACGGAAAACGAACAGACGAAGAAGGAACAGACGCCGAACGAACAGACGAAGAAAGAACAGACGAAGAACGAACAGGCGAAGAACGAACAGACGAAGAACGAACAGACGAAGAAAGAACAGACGAAGAAAGAACAGACGAAGAACGAACAGACGAAGAACGAACAGACGAAGAACGAACAGACGAAGAACGAACAGACGAAGAACGAACAGACGGAGAACGAACAGACGAAGAAGGAACAGACGAAGAAAGAACAGACGAAGAACGAACGGAAGAAGAACGAACAGACGAAGAACGAACAGACGAAGAAAGAACAGACGAAGAACGAACAGACGAAGAACGAACAAACGAAGAACGAACAGACGAAGAAAGAACAGACGAAGAAGGAACAGACGGCGAACGAACAGACGAAGAAAGAACAGACGAAGAACGAACAGACGAAGAACGAACTGACGAAGAACGAACAGACGAAGAAAGAACAGACGAAGAACGAACAGACGAAGAACGAACAGACGAAGAAAGAACAGACGAAGAAAGATCAGACGAGGAACGAACAGACGAAGAAGGAACAGACGAAGAAAGAACAGACGAAGAACGAACGGAAGAAGAACGAACAGACGAAGAAGGAACAGACGGCGAACGAACAGACGAAGAAAGAACAGACGAAGAACGAACAGACGAAGAACGAACAGACGAAGAACGAACAGTCGAAGAAATAACAGACGGCGAACGAACAGACGAAGAAGGAACAGACGTCGAACGAACAGACGAAGAAGGAACAGACGAAGAACGAACAGACGGAAAACGAACAGACGGAGAAAGAACAGACGAAGAACGAACAGACGAAGAACGAACAGACGGAAAACGAACAGACGGAGAAAGAACAGACGAAGAACGAACAGACGAAGAACGAACAGACGAAAAAGGAACAGACGGAGAACGAACAGACGAAGAAAGAACAGACGAAGAACGAACAGACGAAGAACGAACAGACGAAGAACGAACAGACGGAGCACGAACAGACGAAGAAGGAACAGACGGCGAACGAACAGACGAAGAAGGAACAGACGGCGAACGAACAGACGAAGATCGAACAGACGAAGAACGAACAGACTAAAAAGGAACAGACGGAGAACGAACAGACGAAGAAAGAACAGACGAAGAACGAACAGACGAAGAACGAACAGACGAAGAACGAACAGACGGAGAACGAACAGACGAAGAAGGAACAGACGGCGAACGAACAGACAAAGAAAGAACAGACGAAGAACGAACAGACGAAGAACGAACAGACGAAGAGCGAACAGACGAAGAAAGAACAGACGAAGAACGAACAGACGAAGAACGAACAGACCAAGAACGAACAGACGGAGAACGAACAGACGAAGAAGGAACAGACGAAGAAAGAACAGACGAAGAACGAACAGACGAAGAACGAACAGACGAAAAAGGAACAGACTGAGAACGAACAGACGAAGAACGAACGGAAGAAGAACGAACAGACGAAAAAGGAACAGACGGAGAACGAACAGACGAAGAAAGAACAGACGAAGAACGAACAGACGAAGAACGAACAGACGAAAAAGGAACAGACGGAAAAAAAACAGACGAAGAAAGAACAGACGAAGAACGAACAGACGAAGAACGAACAGACGAAGAACGAACAGACGGAGAACGAACAGATGAAGAAGGAACAGACGGCGAACGAACAGACGCAGAAAGAATAGACGAAGAACGAACGGTAGAAGAACGAACCGACGAAGAACGAACAGACGGAGAACGAACAGATGAAGTAGGAACAGACGGCGAACGAACAGACGAAGAAAGAACAGACGAAGAACGAACGGAAGAAGAACGAACAGACGAAGAACGAACGGACGAAGAACGAACAGATGAAGAACGAACAGACGAAGAACGAACAGACGGAGAACGAACAGACGGAGAACGAACAGACGAAGAAGGAACAGACGGCGAACGAACAGACGAAGAAAGAAGAGACGAAGAACGAACAGACGAAGAACGAACAGACGGAGAACGAACAGACGAAGAAGGAACAGACGGCGAACGAACAGACGAAGAAAGAAGAGACGAAGAACAAACAGACGAAGAACGAACAGACGAAGAACGAACAAACGAAGAACGAACAGACGAAGAACGAACAGACGGAGAACGAACGGACGAAGAACGAACAGACGAAGAACGAACAGACGAAGAATTAACAGACGGCGAACGAACAGACGAAGAAGGAACAGACGAAGAACGAACAGACGGAAAACGAACAGACGGAGAAAGAACAGACGAAGAACGAACAGACGAAGAACGAACAGACGAAGAACGAACGGACGAAGAACGAACAGACGAAGAACGAACGGACGAAGATCGAACAGACGAAGAACGAACAGACTAAAAAGGAACAGACGGAGAACGAACAGACGAAGAAAGAACAGACGAAGAACGAACAGACGAAGAACGAACATATGAAGAACGAACAGACGGAGAACGAACAGACGAAGAAGGAACAGACGGCGAACGAACAGACAAAGAAAGAACAGACGAAGAACGAACAGACGAAGAACGAACAGACGAAGAACGAACAGACGAAGAAGGAACAGACGAAGAACGAACAGACGAAGAACGAACAGACGAAGAACGAACGGACGAAGAACGAACAGACGAAGAACGAACGGACGAAGATCGAACAGACGAAGAACGAACAGACTAAAAAGGAACAGACGGAGAACGAACAGACGAAGAAAGAACAGACGAAGAACGAACAGACGAAGAACGAACAGACGAAGAACGAACAGACGGAGAACGAACAGACGAAGAAGGAACAGACGGCGAACGAACAGACAAAGAAAGAACAGACGAAGAACGAACAGACGAAGAACGAACAGACGAAGAGCGAACAGACGAAGAAAGAACAGACGAAGAACGAACAGACGAAGAACGAACAGACCAAGAACGAACAGACGGAGAACGAACAGACGAAGAAGGAACAGACGAAGAAAGAACAGACGAAGAACGAACAGACGAAGAACGAACAGACAAAAAAGGAACAGACTGAGAACGAACAGACGAAGAACGAACGGAAGAAGAACGAACAGACGAAAAAGGAACAGACGGAGAACGAACAGACGAAGAAAGAACAGACGAAGAACGAACAGACGAAGAACGAACAGACGAAAAAGGAACAGACGGAGAAAAAACAGACGAAGAAAGAACAGACGAAGAACGAACAGACGAAGAACGAACATATGAAGAACGAACAGACGGAGAACGAACAGACGAAGAAGGAACAGACGGCGAACGAACAGACGAAGAACGAACAGACGAAGAACGAACAGACGAAGAAATAACAGACGGCGAACGAACAGACGAAGAACGAACAGACGAAGAACGAACAGACGAAGAACGAACAGACGAAGAAATAACAGACGGCGAACGAACAGACGAAGAAGGAACAGACGAAGAACGAACAGACGAAGAACGAACAGACGAAGAACGAACGGACGAAGAACGAACAGACGAAGAACGAACGGACGAAGATCGAACAGACGAAGAACGAACAGACGAAAAAGGAACAGACGGAGAACGAACAGACGAAGAAAGAACAGACGAAGAACGAACAGACGAAGAACGAACAGACGAAAAAGGAACAGACGGAGAACGAACAGACGAAGAAAGAACAGACGAAGAACGAACAGACGAAGAACGAACATATGAAGAACGAACAGACGGAGAACGAACAGACGAAGAAGGAACAGACGGCGAACGAACAGACGAAGAACGAACAGACGAAGAACGGACAGACGAAGAAATAACAGACGGCGAACGAACAGACGAAGAACGAACAGACGAAGAACGAACAGACGAAGAACGAACAGACGAAGAAATAACAGACGGCGAACGAACAGACGAAGAAGGAACAGACGAAGAACGAACAGACGAAGAACGAACAGACGAAGAACGAACGGACGAAGAACGAACAGACGAAGAACGAACGGACGAAGATCGAACAGACGAAGAACGAACAGACTAAAAAGGAACAGACGGAGAACGAACAGACGAAGAAAGAACAGACGAAGAACGAACAGACGAAGAACGAACAGACGAAGAACGAACAGACGGAGAACGAACAGACGAAGAAGGAACAGACGGCGAACGAACAGACAAAGAAAGAACAGACGAAGAACGAACAGACGAAGAACGAACAGACGAAGAGCGAACAGACGAAGAAAGAACAGACGAAGAACGAACAGACGAAGAACGAACAGACCAAGAACGAACAGACGGAGAACGAACAGACGAAGAAGGAACAGACGAAGAAAGAACAGACGAAGAACGAACAGACGAAGAACGAACAGACGAAAAAGGAACAGACTGAGAACGAACAGACGAAGAACGAACGGAAGAAGAACGAACAGACGAAAAAGGAACAGACGGAGAACGAACAGACGAAGAAAGAACAGACGAAGAACGAACAGACGAAGAACGAACAGACGAAAAAGGAACAGACGGAGAAAAAACAGACGAAGAAAGAACAGACGAAGAACGAACAGACGAAGAACGAACAGACGAAGAACGAACAGACGGAGAACGAACAGATGAAGAAGGAACAGACGGCGAACGAACAGACGCAGAAAGAATAGACGAAGAACGAACGGTAGAAGAACGAACCGACGAAGAACGAACAGACGGAGAACGAACAGATGAAGTAGGAACATACGGCGAACGAACAGACGAAGAAAGAACAGACGAAGAACGAACGGAAGAAGAACGAACAGACGAAGAACGAACGGACGAAGAACGAACAGATGAAGAACGAACAGACGAAGAACGAACAGACGGAGAACGAACAGACGGAGATCGAACAGACGAAGAAGGAACAGACGGCGAACGAACAGACGAAGAAAGAAGAGACGAAGAACGAACAGACGAAGAACGAACAGACGGAGAACGAACAGACGAAGAAGGAACAGACGGCGAACGAACAGACGAAGAAAGAAGAGACGAAGAACGAACAGACGAAGAACGAACAGACGAAGAACGAACAAACGAAGAACGAACAGACGAAGAACGAACAGACGGAGAACGAACGGACGAAGAACGAACAGACGAAGAACGAACAGACGAAGAATTAACAGACGGCGAACGAACAGACGAAGAAGGAACAGACGAAGAACGAACAGACGGAAAACGAACAGACGGAGAAAGAACAGACGAAGAACGAACAGACGAAGAACGAACAGACGAAGAACGAACGGACGAAGAACGAACAGACGAAGAACGAACGGACGAAGATCGAACAGACGAAGAACGAACAGACTAAAAAGGAACAGACGGAGAACGAACAGACGAAGAAAGAACAGACGAAGAACGAACAGACGAAGAACGAACATATGAAGAACGAACAGACGGAGAACGAACAGACGAAGAAGGAACAGACGGCGAACGAACAGACAAAGAAAGAACAGACGAAGAACGAACAGACGAAGAACGAACAGACGAAGAACGAACAGACGAAGAAAGAACAGACGAAAAACGAACAGACGAAGAACGAACAGACCAAGAACGAACAGACGGAGAACGAACAGACGGAGAACGAACAGACGAAGAAGGAACAGACGAAGAAAGAACAGACGAAGAACGAACGGAAGAAGAACGAACAGACGAAAAAGGAACAGACGGAGAACGAACAGACGAAGAACGAACAGACGAAGAACGAACAGACGGAGAACGAACAGACGAAGAAGGAACAGACGAAGAAAGAACAGACGAAGAACGAACGGAAGAAGAACGAACAGACGAAGAACGAACAGACGAAGAAAGAACAGACGAAGAACGAACAGACGAAGAACGAACAGACGAAGAACGAACAGACGGAGAACGAACAGACGAAGAAGGAACAGACAAAGAAAGAACAGACGAAGAACGAACGGAAGAAAAACGAACAGACGAAGAACGAACAGACGAAGAACGAACAGACGAAGAACGAACAGACGGAAAACGAACAGACGAAGAAGGAACAGACGCCGAACGAACAGACGAAGAAAGAACAGACGAAGAACGAACAGACGAAGAACGAACAGACGAAGAACGAACAGACGAAGAAAGAACAGACGAAGAAAGAACAGACGAAGAACGAACAGACGAAGAACGAACAGACGAAGAACGAACAGACGAAGAACGAACAGACGAAGAACGAACAGACGGAGAACGAACAGACGAAGAAGGAACAGACGAAGAAAGAACAGACGAAGAACGAACGGAAGAAGAACGAACAGACGAAGAACGAACAGACGAAGAAAGAACAGACGAAGAACGAACAGACGAAGAACGAACAAACGAAGAACGAACAGACGAAGAAAGAACAGACGAAGAAGGAACAGACGGCGAACGAACAGACGAAGAAAGAACAGACGAAGAACGAACAGACGAAGAACGAACTGACGAAGAACGAACAGACGAAGAAAGAACAGACGAAGAACGAACAGACGAAGAACGAACAGACGAAGAAAGAACAGACGAAGAAAGATCAGACGAGGAACGAACAGACGAAGAAGGAACAGACGAAGAAAGAACAGACGAAGAACGAACGGAAGAAGAACGAACAGACGAAGAAGGAACAGACGGCGAACGAACAGACGAAGAAAGAACAGACGAAGAACGAACAGACGAAGAACGAACAGACGAAGAACGAACAGACGGAGAACGAACAGACGAAGAAGGAACAGACGAAGAAAGAACAGACGAAGAACGAACAGACGAAGAACGAACAGACGGAGAACGAACAGACGAAGAAGGAACAGACGAAGAAAGAACAGACGAAGAACGAACGGAAGAAGAACGAACAGACGAAGAACGAACAGACGAAGAAAGAACAGACGAAGAACGAACGGAAGAAGAACGAACAGACGAAGAACGAACAGACGAAGAAAGAACAGACGAAGAACGAACAGACGAAGAACGAACAGACGAAGAACGAACAGACGAAGAACGAACAGACGAAGAACGAACAGACGGAGAACGAACAGACGAAGAAGGAACAGACGAAGAAAGAACAGACGAAGAACGAACGGAAGAAGAACGAACAGACGAAGAACGAACAGACGAAGAAAGAACAGACGAAGAACGAACAGACGAAGAACGAACAAACGAAGAACGAACAGTCGAAGAAATAACAGACGGCGAACGAACAGACGAAGAAGGAACAGACGTCGAACGAACAGACGAAGAAGGAACAGACGAAGAACGAACAGACGGAAAACGAACAGACGGAGAAAGAACAGACGAAGAACGAACAGACGAAGAACGAACAGACGGAAAACGAACAGACGGAGAAAGAACAGACGAAGAACGAACAGACGAAGAACGAACAGACGAAAAAGGAACAGACGGAGAACGAACAGACGAAGAAAGAACAGACGAAGAACGAACAGACGAAGAACGAACAGACGAAGAACGAACAGACGGAGCGCGAACAGACGAAGAAGGAACAGACGGCGAACGAACAGACGAAGAAGGAACAGACGGCGAACGAACAGACGAAGAAAGAACAGACGAAGAACGAACAGACGAAGAACGAACTGACGAAGAACGAACAGACGAAGAAAGAACAGACGAAGAACGAACAGACGAAGAACGAACAGACGAAGAACGAACAGACGAAGAACGAACAGACGAAGAAATAACAGACGGCGAACGAACAGACGAAGAAGGAACAGACGAAGAACGAACAGACGAAGAACGAACAGACGAAGAACGAACGGACGAAGAACGAACAGACGAAGAACGAACGGACGAAGATCGAACAGACGAAGAACGAACAGACTAAAAAGGAACAGACGGAGAACGAACAGACGAAGAAAGAACAGACGAAGAACGAACAGACGAAGAACGAACAGACGAAGAACGAACAGACGGAGAACGAACAGACGAAGAAGGAACAGACGGCGAACGAACAGACAAAGAAAGAACAGACGAAGAACGAACAGACGAAGAACGAACAGACGAAGAACGAACAGACGAAGAAAGAACAGACGAAGAACGAACAGACGAAGAACGAACAGACCAAGAACGAACAGACGGAGAACGAACAGACGAAGAAGGAACAGACGAAGAAAGAACAGACGAAGAACGAACAGACGAAGAACGAACAGACGAAAAAGGAACAGACGGAGAACGAACAGACGAAGAACGAACGGAAGAAGAACGAACAGACGAAAAAGGAACAGACGGAGAACGAACAGACGAAGAAAGAACAGACGAAGAACGAACAGACGAAGAACGAACAGACGAAAAAGGAACAGACGGAGAACGAACAGACGAAGAAAGAACAGACGAAGAACGAACAGACGAAGAACGAACAGACGAAGAACGAACAGACGGAGAACGAACAGATGAAGAAGGAACAGACGGCGAACGAACAGACGCAGAAAGAATAGACGAAGAACGAACGGTAGAAGAACGAACCGAAGAAGAACGAACAGACGGAGAACGAACAGATGAAGTAGGAACAGACGGCGAACGAACAGACGAAGAAAGAACAGACGAAGAACGAACGGAAGAAGAACGAACAGACGAAGAACGAACGGACGAAGAACGAACAGATGAAGAAGGAACAGACGGCGAACGAACAGACGAAGAAAGAAGAGACGAAGAACGAACAGACGAAGAACGAACAGACGGAGAACGAACAGACGAAGAAGGAACAGACGGCGAACGAACAGACGAAGAAAGAAGAGACGAAGAACGAACAGACGAAGAACGAACAGACGGAGAACGAACAGACGAAGAAGGAACAGACGGCGAACGAACAGACGAAGAAAGAAGAGACGAAGAACGAACAGACGAAGAACGAACAGACGAAGAACGAACAAACGAAGAACGAACAGACGAAGAAGGAACAGACGGCGAACGAACAGACGAAGAATTAACAGACGGCGAACGAACAGACGAAGAAGGAACAGACGAAGAACGAACAGACGGAAAACGAACAGACGGAGAAAGAACAGACGAAGAACGAACAGACGAAGAACGAACAGACGAAGAACGAACAGACGAAGAACGAACAGACGGAGAACGAACGGACGAAGAACGAACAGACGAAGAAAGAACAGACGAAGAACGAACAGACGAAAAACGAACAGACGAAGAACGAACAGACGAAGAACGAACAGACGAAGAACGAACAGACGAAGAACGAACAGATGAAGAACGAACAGACGAAGAACGAACAGACGGAGAACGAACAGACGAAGAAGGAACAGACGGCGAACGAACAGACGAAGAAAGAAGAGACGAAGAACGAACAGACGAAGAACGAACAGACGAAGAACGAACAAACGAAGAACGAACAGACGAAGAAGGAACAGACGGCGAATGAACAGACGAAGAAAGAACAGACGAAGAACGAACGGGAGAAGAACGAACAGACGAAGAAAGAACAGACGAAGAACGAACAGACGAAGAAAGAACAGACGAAGAACGAACAGACGAAGAACGAACAGACGAAGAACGAACAGATGAAGAACGAACAGACGAAGAACGAACAGACGGAGAACGAACAGACGAAGAAGGAACAGACGGCGAACGAACAGACGAAGAAAGAAGAGACGAAGAACGAACAGACGAAGAACGAACAGACGAAGAACGAACAAACGAAGAACGAACAGACGAAGAAGGAACAGACGGCGAACGAACAGACGAAGAAGGAACAGACGAAGAACGAACAGACGGAAAACGAACAGACGGAGAAAGAACAGACGAAGAACGAACAGACGAAGAACGAACAGACGAAGAACGAACAGACGAAGAACGACCAGACGGAGAACGAACGGACGAAGAACGAACAGACGAAGAAAGAACAGACGAAAAACGAACAGACGAAGAACGAACAGACGGAGAACGAACAGACGATGAACGAACGGACGAAGAACTTACAGACGAAGAACGAACGGACGAAGATCGAACAGACGAAGAACGAACAGACTAAAAAGGAACAGACGGAGAACGAACAGACGAAGAAAGAACAGACGAAGAACGAACAGACGAAGAACGAACAGACGAAGAACGAACAGACGGAGAACGAACAGACGAAGAAGGAACAGACGGCGAACGAACAGACAAAGAAAGAACAGACGAAGAACGAACAGACGAAGAACGAACAGACGAAGAACGAACAAACGAAGAACGAACAGACGAAGAAGGAACAGACGGCGAATGAACAGACGAAGAAAGAACAGACGAAGAACGAACGGAAGAAGAACGAACAGACGAAGAAAGAACAGACGAAGAACGAACAGACGAAGAAAGAACAGACGAAGAACGAACAGACGAAGAACGAACAGACGAAGAACGAACAGATGAAGAACGAACAGACGAAGAACGAACAGACGGAGAACGAACAGACGAAGAAGGAACAGACGGCGAACGAACAGACGAAGAAAGAAGAGACGAAGAACGAACAGACGAAGAACGAACAGACGAAGAACGAACAAACGAAGAACGAACAGACGAAGAAGGAACAGACGGCGAACGAACAGACGAAGAAGGAACAGACGGCGAACGAACAGACGAAGAAGGAACAGACGAAGAACGAACAGACGGAAAACGAACAGACGGAGAAAGAACAGACGAAGAACGAGCAGACGAAGAACGAACAGACGAAGAACGAACAGACGAAGAACGAACAGACGGAGAACGAACGGACGAAGAACGAACAGACGAAGAAAGAACAGACGAAAAACGAACAGACGAAGAACGAACAGACGGAGAACGAACAGACGATGAACGAACGGACGAAGAACTTACAGACGAAGAACGAACGGACGAAGATCGAACAGACGAAGAACGAACAGACTAAAAAGGAACAGACGGAGAACGAACAGACGAAGAAAGAACAGACGAAGAACGAACAAACGAAGAACGAACAGACGAAGAACGAACAGACGGAGAACGAACAGACGAAGAAGGAACAGACGGAGAACGAACAGACGAAGAAAGAACAGACGAAGAACGAACAGACGAAGAACGAACAGACGAAGAACGAACAGACGGAGAACGATCAGACGAAGAAGGAACAGACGGCGAACGAACAGACGAAGAAGGAACAGACGAAGAAAGAACAGACGAAGAACGAACGGAAGAAGAACGAACAGACGAAAAAGGAACAGACGGAGAACGAACAGACGAAGAAAGAACAGACGAAGAACGAACAGACGAAGAACGAACAGACGAAAAAGGAACAGACGGAGAACGAACAGACGAAGAAGGAACGGACGAAGAACGAACGGAAGAAGAACGAACAGACGAAGAACGAACGGACGAAAAACGAACAGACCAAGAACGAACAGACGGAGAACGAACAGACGAAGAAGGAACAGACGAAGAAAGAACAGACGAAGAACGAACGGAAGAAGAACGAACAGACGAAAAAGGAACAGACGGAGAACGAACAGACGAAGAAAGAACAGACGAAGAACGAACAGACGAAGAACGAACAGACCAAGAACGAACAGACGGAGAACGAACAGACGAAGAAGGAACAGACGAAGAAAGAACAGACGAAGAACGAACGGAAGAAGAACGAACAGACGAAAAAGGAACAGACGGCGAACGAACAGACGAAGAAAGAACAGACGAAGAACGAACAGACGAAGAACGATCAGACGAAGAACGAACAGACGAAGAACGAACAGACGAAGAACGAACAGACGAAGAACGAACAGACGGAGAACGAACAGACGGAGAAAGAACAGACGAAGGACGAACAGACGAAGAACGAACAGACGAAGAACGAACAGACCAAGAACGAACAGACGAAGAACGAACAGACGAAGAAAGAACAGACGAAGAACGAACAGACGAAGAACGAACAGACCAAGAACGAACAGACGGAGAACGAACAGACGAAGAAGGAACAGACGAAGAAAGAACAGACGAAGAACGAACGGAAGAAGAACGAACAGACGAAAAAGGAACAGACGGAGAACGAACAGACGAAGAAAGAACAGACGAAGAACGAACAGACGAAGAACGAACAGACGAAAAAGGAACAGACGGAGAACGAACAGACGAAGAAGGAACGGACGAAGAACGAACAGACGAAGATCGAACAGACGAAGAACGAACAGGCGAAAAAGGAACAGACGGAGAACGAACAGACGAAGAAAGAACAGACGAAGAACGAACAGACGAAGAACGAACAGACGAAGAACGAACAGACGGAGAACGAACAGATGAAGAAGGAACAGACGGCGAACGAACAGACGAAGAAAGAATAGACGAAGGGCGGACGGAAGAAGAACGAACCGACGAAGAACGAACAGACGGAGAACGAACAAATGAAGTAGGAACAGACGGCGAACGAACAGACGAAGAAAGAACAGACGAAGAACGAACGGAAGAAGAACGAACAGACGAAGAACGAATGGACGAAAAACGAACAGACGAAGAACGAACAGACGGAGAACGAACAGACGATGAACGAACGGACGAAGAACGAACAGACGAAGGACGAACGGACGATGATCGAACAGACGAAGAACGAACAGACGAAAAAGGAACAGACGGAGAACGAACAGACGAAGAAAGAACAGACGAAGAACGAACAGACGAAGAACGAACAGACGAAGAACGAACAGACGGAGAACGATCAGACGAAGAAGGAACAGACGGCGAACGAACAGACAAAGAAAGAACAGACGAAGAACGAACAGACGAAGAACGAACAGAGGAAGAACGAACGGACGAAGAAAGAACAGACGAAGAACGAACAGACGAAGAACGAACAGACGAAGAACGAACAGACGGAGAACGAACAGACGAACAAGGAACAGACGAAGAAAGAGCTGACGAAGAACGAACGGAAGAAGAACGAACAGACGAAGATCGAACAGACGAAGAACAAACAGACGAAAAAGGAACAGACGGAGAACGAACAGACGAAGAAAGAACAGACGAAGAACGAACAGACGAAGAACGAACAGACGAAGAACGAACAGATGAAGAAGGAATAGACGAAAAAGGAACAGACGGAGAACGAACAGACGAAGAAAGAACAGACGAAGAACGAACAGACGAAGAACGAACAGACGAAGAACGAACAGACGAAGAACGAACAGATGAAGAAGGAATAGACGGCGAACGAACAGACGAAGAAAGAACAGACGAAGAACGAACAGACGAAGAACGAGCGGACGAAGAACGAACAGACGGAGAACGAACAGACGAAGAAGGAACAGACGAAGAAAGAACAGACGAAGAACGAACGGAAGAAGAACGAACAGACGAAGAAGGAACAGACGGCGAACGAACAGACGAAGAAAGAACAGACGAAGAACGAACAGACGAAGAACGATCAGACGAAGAACGAACAGACGAAGAACGAACAGACGAAGAACGAACAGACGAAGAACGAACAGACGGAGAACGAACAGACGGAGAAAGAACAGACGAAGGACGAACAGACGAAGAACGAACAGACGAAGAACGAACAGACGGAGAAAGAACAGACGAAGAACGAACAGACGAAGAACGAACAGACGAAGAACGAACAGACGGAGAACGAACAGACGGAGAAAGAACAGACGAAGGACGAACAGACGAAGAACGAACAGACGAAGAAAGAACAGACGAAGAACGAACAGACGAAGAACGAACAGACGAAGAACGAACAGACGAAGAAAGAACAGACGAAGAACGAACAGACGAAGAACGAACAGACGAAGAACGAACAGACGGAGAACGAACAGACGAAGAAGGAACAGACGAAGAAAGAACAGACGAAGAACGAACGGAAGAAGAACGAACAGACGAAGAACGAACAGACGAAGAAAGAACAGACGAAGAACGAACAGACGAAGAACGAACAGACGAAGAACGAACAGACGGAGAACGAACAGACGAAGAAGGAACAGACGAAGAAAGAACAGACGAAGAATGAACGGAAGAAAAACGAACAGACGAAGAACGAACAGACGAAGAACGAACAGACGAAGAACGAACAGACGGAAAACGAACAGACGAAGAAGGAACAGACGCCGAACGAACAGACGAAGAAAGAACAGACGAAGAACGAACAGACGAAGAACGAACAGACGAAGAACGAACAGACGAAGAAAGAACAGACGAAGAAAGAACAGACGAAGAACGAACAGACGAAGAACGAACAGACGAAGAACGAACAGACGAAGAACGAACAGACGAAGAACGAACAGACGGAGAACGAACAGACGAAGAAGGAACAGACGAAGAAAGAACAGACGAAGAACGAACGGAAGAAGAACGAACAGACGAAGAACGAACAGACGAAGAAAGAACAGACGAAGAACGAACAGACGAAGAACGAACAAACGAAGAACGAACAGACGAAGAACGAACAGACGAAGAAGGAACAGACGACGAACGAACAGACGAAGAAAGAACAGACGAAGAACGAACAGACGAAGAACGAACTGACGAAGAACGAACAGATGAAGAAAGAACAGACGAAGAACGAACAGACGAAGAACGAACAGACGAAGAAAGAACAGACGAAGAAAGATCAGACGAGGAGCGAACAGACGAAGAAGGAACAGACGAAGAAAGAACAGACGAAGAACGAACGGAAGAAGAACGAACAGACGAAGAAGGAACAGGCGGCGAACGAACAGACGAAGAAAGAACAGACGAAGAACGATCAGACGAAGAACGAACAGACGAAGAACGAACAGACGAAGAACGAACAGTCGAAGAAATAACAGACGGCGAACGAACAGACGAAGAAGGAACAGACGGCGAACGAACAGACGAAGAAGGAACAGACGAAGAACGAACAGACGGAAAACGAACAGACGGAGAAAGAACAGACGAAGAACGAACAGACGAAGAACGAACAGACGGAAAACGAACAGACGGAGAAAGAACAGACGAAGAACGAACAGACGAAGAACGAACAGACGAAAAAGGAACAGACGGAGAACGAACAGACGAAGAAAGAACAGACGAAGAACGAACAGACGAAGAACGAACAGACGAAGAACGAACAGACGGAGCACGAACAGACGAAGAAGGAACAGACGGCGAACGAACAGACGAAGAAGGAACAGACGGCGAACGAACAGACGAAGAAAGAACAGACGAAGAACGAACAGACGAAGAACGAACTGACGAAGAACGAACAGACGAAGAAAGAACAGACGAAGAACGAACAGACGAAGAACGAACAGACGAAGAAAGAACAGACGAAGAAAGAACAGACGAAGAACGAACAGACGAAGAAGGAACAGACGAAGAAAGAACAGACGAAGAACGAACGGAAGAAGAACGAACAGACGAAGAAGAAACAGACGGCGAACGAACAGACGAAGAAAGAACAGACGAAGAACGAACAGACGAAGAACGAACAGACGAAGAACGAACAGACGAAGAACGAACAGACGAAGAACGAACAGACGAAGAAATAACAGACGGCGAACGAACAGACGAAGAAGGAACAGACGGCGAACGAACAGACGAAGAAGGAACAGACGAAGAACGAACAGACGGAAAACGAACAGACGGAGAAAGAACAGACGAAGAACGAACAGACGAAGAACGAACAGACGAAGAACGAACAGACGAAGAACGAGCAGACGAAGAACGAACAGACGGAGAACGAACAGACGAAGAAGGAACAGACGGCGAACGAACAGACGAAGAAAGAACGGACGAAGAACGAACAGACGAAGAACGAACAGACGAAGAACGAACAGACGAAGAACGAACAGACGAAGAAGGAACAGACGGCGAACGAACAGACGAAGAAGGAACAGACGGCGAACGAACAGACGAAGAAGGAATAGACGAAGAACGAACAGACGGAAAACGAACAGACGGAGAAAGAACAGACGAAGAACGAACAGACGAAGAACGAACAGACGAAGAACGAACAGACGAAGAACGAACAGACGAAGAACGAACAGACGGAGAACGAACAGACGAAGAAGGAACAGACGGCGAACGAACAGACGAAGAAAGAACAGACGAAGAACGAACAGACGAAGAACGAACAGACGAAGAACGAACAGACGAAGAAAGAACAGAAGAAGAACGAACAGACGAAGAACGAACAGACGAAAAAGGAACAGACGGAGAACGAACAGACGAAGAAAGAACAGACGAAGAAAGAACAGACGAAGAACGAACAGACGAAGAACGAACAGACGAAGAACGAACAGACGAAGAACGAACAGACGGAGCACGAACAGACGAAAAAGGAACAGACGGCGAACGAACAGACGAAGAAAGAAGAGACGAAGAACGAACAGACGAAGAACGAACAGACGAAGAACGAACAGACGAAGAAAGAACAGACGAAGAACGAACAGACGAAGAACGAACAGACGAAGAAGGAACAGACGGCGAACGAACAGACGAAGAAAGAACAGACGAAGAACGAACAGACGAAGAACGAACAGACGAAGAAAGAACAGACGAAGAACGAACAGACGAAGAACGAACAGACGAAGAACGAACAGACGAAGAAAGAACAGACGAAGAACGAACAGACGAAGAACGAACAGACGAAGAACGAACAGACGGAGAACGAACGGACGAAGAACGAACAGACGAAAAACGAACAGACGAAGAACGAACAGACGGAGAACGAACAGACGAAGAACGAACAGACGAAGAACGAACAGATTAAGAACGAACAGACGGAGAACGAACGGACGAAGAACGAACAGACGAAGAACGAACAGAGGAAGAATGAACAGACGGAGAACGAACAGACGAAGAACGAACAGAGGAAGAACGAACAGACGGAGAACGAACAGACGAAGAACGAACAGACGAAGAACGAACGGACGAGGAACGAACAGACGAAGAACAAACAGACGAAGAAAGAACAGACGAAGAACGAACAGACGAAGAACGAACAGACGAAGAACGAACAGACGAAGAACGAACAGACGAAGAAGGAACAGACGAAGAAAGAACAGACGAAGAACGAACAGACGAAGAACGAACAGACGAAGAAAGAACAGACGAAGAACGAACAGACGAAGAACGAACAGACGAAGAACGAACAGACGAAGAAAGAACAGACGAAGAACGAACAGACGAAGAACGAACAGACGAAGAACGAACAGACGGAGAACGAACGGACGAAGAACGAACAGACGAAAAACGAACAGACGAAGAACGAACAGACGGAGAACGAACAGACGAAGAACGAACAGACGAAGAACGAACAGAGGAAGAACGAACAGACGGAGAACGAACGGACGAAGAACGAACAGACGAAGAACGAACAGACGGAGAACGAACAGACGAAGAACGAACAGACGAAGAACGAACAGAGGAAGAACGAACAGACGGAGAACGAACAGACGAAGAACGAACAGACGAAGAACGAACGGACGAGGAACGAACAGACGAAGAACAAACAGACGAAGAAAGAACAGACGAAGAACGAACAGACGAAGAACGAACAGACGAAGAACGAACAGACGAAGAACGAACAGACGAAGAAGGAACAGACGAAGAAAGAACAGACGAAGAACGAACGGAAGAAGAACGAACAGACGAAGAACGAACAGACGAAGAAAGAACAGACGAAGAACGAACAGACGAAGAACGAACAGACGAAGAAGGAACAGACGAAGAAAGAACAGACGAAGAACGAACGGAAGAAGAACGAACAGACGAAGAACGAACAGACGAAGAAAGAACAGACGAAGAACGAACAGACGAAGAACGAACAGACGAAGAACGAACAGACGAAGAACGAACAGGCGAAGAACGAACAGACGAAGAAATGACAGACGGCGAACGAACAGATGAAGAAGGAACAGACGGCGAACGAACAGACGAAGAAGGAACAGACGAAGAACGAACAGACGGAAAACGAACAGACGGAGAAAGAACAGACGAAGAACGAACAGACGATGAACGAACAGACGAAGAACGAACAGACGAAGAACGAACAGACGAAGAACGAACAGACGAAGAAGGAACAGACGGCGAACGAACAGACGAAGAAAGAACAGACGAAGAACGAACAGACGAAGAACGAACTGACGAAGAACGAACAGACGAAGAACGAACAGACGGAGAAAGAACAGACGAAGAACGAACAGACGAAGAACGAACAGACGAAAAAGGAACAGACGGAGAACGAACAGACGAAGAAAGAACAGACGAAGAACGAACAGACGAAGAACGAACAGACGAAGAACGAACAGACGGAGCACGAACAGACGAAGAAGGAACAGACGGCGAACGAACAGACGAAGAAAGAACAGACGAAGAACGAACAGACGAAGAACGAACAGACGGAGAACGAACAGACGAAGAAGGAACAGACGAAGAAAGAACAGACGAAGAACGAACGGAAGAAGAACGAACAGATGAAGAACGAACAGACGAAGAAAGAACAGACGAAGAACGAACAGACGAAGAACGAACAGACGAAGAACGAACAGACGAAGAACGAACAGACGAAGAAGGAACAGACGGCGAACGAACAGACGAAGAAAGAACAGACGAAGAGCGAACAGACGAAGAACGAACTGACGAAGAACGAACAGACGAAGAAAGAACAGACGAAGAACGAACAGACGAAGAACGAACAGACGAAGAAGGAACAGACGAAGAACGAACAGACGGAGAACGAACGGACGAAGAACGAACAGACGAAAAACGAACAGACGAAGAACGAACAGACGGAGAACGAACAGACGAAGAACGAACAGACGAAGAACGAACAGATTAAGAACGAACAGACGGAGAACGAACGGACGAAGAACGAACGGAAGAAGAACGAACAGATGAAGAACGAACAGACGAAGAAAGAACAGACGAAGAACGAACAGACGAAGAACGAACAGACGAAGAACGAACAGACGAAGAACGAACAGACGAAGAAGGAACAGACGGCGAACGAACAGACGAAGAAAGAACAGACGAAGAGCGAACAGACGAAGAACGAACTGACGAAGAACGAACAGACGAAGAAAGAACAGACGAAGAACGAACAGACGAAGAACGAACAGACGAAGAACGAACAGACGAAGAACGAACAGACGGAGAACGAACGGACGAAGAACGAACAGACGAAAAACGAACAGACGAAGAACGAACAGACGGAGAACGAACAGACGAAGAACGAACAGACGAAGAACGAACAGATTAAGAACGAACAGACGGAGAACGAACGGACGAAGAACGAACAGACGAAGAACGAACAGACGGAGAACGAACAGACGAAGAACGAACAGAGGAAGAACGAACAGACGGAGAACGAACAGACGAAGAACGAACAGACGAAGAACGAACGGACGAGGAACGAACAGACGAAGAACAAACAGACGAAGAAAGAACAGACGAAGAACGAACAGACGAAGAACGAACAGACGAAGAACGAACAGACGAAGAACGAACAGACGAAGAAGGAACAGACGAAGAAAGAACAGACGAAGAACGAACAGACGAAGAACGAACAGACGAAGAAAGAACAGACGAAGAACGAACAGACGAAGAACGAACAGACGAAGAACGAGCAGACGAAGAAAGAACAGACGAAGAACGAACAGACGAAGAACGAACAGACGAAGAACGAACAGACGGAGAACGAACGGACGAAGAACGAACAGACGAAAAACGAACAGACGAAGAACGAACAGACGGAGAACGAACAGACGAAGAACGAACAGACGAAGAACGAACAGAGGAAGAACGAACAGACGGAGAACGAACGGACGAAGAACGAACAGACGAAGAACGAACAGACGAAGAACGAACAGAGGAAGAACGAACAGACGGAGAACGAACAGACGAAGAACGAACAGACGAAGAACGAACGGACGAGGAACGAACAGACGAAGAACAAACAGACGAAGAAAGAACAGACGAAGAACGAACAGACGAAGAACGAACAGACGAAGAACGAACAGACGAAGAACGAACAGACGAAGAAGGAACAGACGAAGAAAGAACAGACGAAGAACGAACGGAAGAAGAACGAACAGACGAAGAACGAACAGACGAAGAAAGAACAGACGAAGAACGAACAGACGAAGAACGAACAGATGAAGAAGGAACAGACGAAGAAAGAACAGACGAAGAACGAACGGAAGAAGAACGAACAGACGAAGAACGAACAGACGAAGAAAGAACAGACGAAGAACGAACAGACGAAGAACGAACAGACGAAGAACGAACAGACGAAGAACGAACAGGCGAAGAACGAACAGACGAAGAAATAACAGACGGCGAACGAACAGATGAAGAAGGAACAGACGGCGAACGAACAGACGAAGAAGGAACAGACGAAGAACGAACAGACGGAAAACGAACAGACGGAGAAAGAACAGACGAAGAACGAACAGACGAAGAACGAACAGACGAAGAACGAACAGACGAAGAACGAACAGACGAAGAACGAACAGACGAAGAAGGAACAGACGGCGAACGAACAGACGAAGAAAGAACAGACGAAGAACGAACAGACGAAGAACGAACTGACGAAGAACGAACAGACGAAGAACGAACAGACGGAGAAAGAACAGACGAAGAACGAACAGACGAAGAACGAACAGACGAAAAAGGAACAGACGGAGAACGAACAGACGAAGAAAGAACAGACGAAGAACGAACAGACGAAGAACGAACAGACGACAAACGAACAGACGGAGCACGAACAGACGAAGAAGGAACAGACGGCGAACGAACAGACGAAGAAAGAACAGACGAAGAACGAACAGACGAAGAACGAACAGACGGAGAACGAACAGACGAAGAAGGAACAGACGAAGAAAGAACAGACGAAGAACGAACGGAAGAAGAACGAACAGATGAAGAACGAACAGACGAAGAAAGAACAGACGAAGAACGAACAGACGAAGAACGAACAGACGAAGAACGAACAGACGAAGAACGAACAGACGAAGAAGGAACAGACGGCGAACGAACAGACGAAGAAAGAACAGACGAAGAGCGAACAGACGAAGAACGAACTGACGAAGAACGAACAGACGAAGAAAGAACAGACGAAGAACGAACAGACGAAGAACGAACAGACGAAGAAAGAACAGACGAAGAACGAACAGACGAAGAAGGAACAGACGAAGAAAGAACAGACGAAGAACGAACGGAAGAAGAACGAACAGACGAAGAACGAACAGACGAAGAACGAACAGACGAAGAACGAACAGACGAAGAACGAACAGACGGAGAACGAACAGACGAAGAAGGAACAGACGGAGAACGAATAGACGAAGAAGGAACAGACGAAGAAAGAACAGACGAAGAACGAACAGACGAAGAACGAACAGACGAAGAACGAACAGACGAAGAACGAACAGACGGAGAACGAACAGACGAAGAAGGAACAGACGGAGAACGAATAGACGAAGAAGGAACAGACGAAGAAAGAACAGACGAAGAACGAACAGACGAAGAACGAACAGACGAAGAACGAACAGACGAAGAACGAACAGACGAAGAACGAACAGACGAAGAAAGAACAGACGAAGAACGAACAGACGAAGAACGAACAGACGAAGAACGAACAGACGAAGAACGAACAGACGAAGAACGAACAGACGAAGAACGAACAGACGGAGAACGAACAGACGAAGAAGGAACAGACGGAGAACGAATAGACGAAGAAGGAACAGACGAAGAAAGAACAGACGAAGAACGAACAGACGAAGAACGAACAGACGAAGAACGAACAGACGAAGAACGAACAGACGAAGAACGAACAGACGAAGAACGAACAGACGAAGAAATAACAGACGGCGAACGAACGGACGAAGAAGGAACAGACGGAGAACGAACAGACGAAGAACGAACAGACGAAGAACGAACAGAGGAAGAACGAACAGACGGAGAACGAACGGACGAAGAACGAACAGACGAAGAACGAACAGACGAAGAACGAACAGAGGAAGAACGAACAGACGGAGAACGAACAGACGAAGAACGAACAGACGAAGAACGAACGGACGAGGAACGAACAGACGAAGAACAAACAGACGAAGAAAGAACAGACGAAGAACGAACAGACGAAGAACGAACAGACGAAGAACGAACAGAGGAAGAACGAACAGACGGAGAACGAACAGACGAAGAACGAACAGACGAAGAACGAACAGACGAAGAACGAACAGACGAAGAAATAACAGACGGCGAACGAACGGACGAAGAAGGAACAGACGGCGAACGAACAGACGAAGAAGTAACAGACGGAGAACGAACAGACGAAGAACGAACAGACGGAGAACGAACGGACGAAGAACGAACAGACGAAAAACGAACAGACGAAGAACGAACAGACGGAGAACGAACAGACGAAGAACGAACAGACGAAGAACGAACAGAGGAAGAACGAACAGACGGAGAACGAACGGACGAAGAACGAACAGACGAAGAACGAACAGACGAAGAACGAACAGAGGAAGAACGAACAGACGGAGAACGAACAGACGAAGAACGAACAGACGAAGAACGAACGGACGAGGAACGAACAGACGAAGAACAAACAGACGAAGAAAGAACAGACGAAGAACGAACAGACGAAGAACGAACAGACGAAGAACGAACAGACGAAGAAGGAACAGACGAAGAAAGAACAGACGAAGAACGAACGGAAGAAGAACGAACAGACGAAGAACGAACAGACGAAGAAAGAACAGACGAAGAACGAACAGACGAAGAACGAACAGACGAAGAAGGAACAGACGAAGAAAGAACAGACGAAGAACGAACGGAAGAAGAACGAACAGACGAAGAACGAACAGACGAAGAAAGAACAGACGAAGAACGAACAGACGAAGAACGAACAGACGAAGAACGAACAGACGAAGAACGAACAGGCGAAGAACGAACAGACGAAGAAATAACAGACGGCGAACGAACAGATGAAGAAGGAACAGACGGCGAACGAACAGACGAAGAAGGAACAGACGAAGAACGAACAGACGGAAAACGAACAGACGGAGAAAGAACAGACGAAGAACGAACAGACGAAGAACGAACAGACGAAGAACGAACAGACGAAGAACGAACAGACGAAGAACGAACAGACGAAGAAGGAACAGACGGCGAACGAACAGACGAAGAAAGAACAGACGAAGAACGAACAGACGAAGAACGAACTGACGAAGAACGAACAGACGAAGAACGAACAGACGGAGAAAGAACAGACGAAGAACGAACAGACGAAGAACGAACAGACGAAAAAGGAACAGACGGAGAACGAACAGACGAAGAAAGAACAGACGAAGAACGAACAGACGAAGAACGAACAGACGAAGAACGAACAGACGGAGCACGAACAGACGAAGAAGGAACAGACGGCGAACGAACAGACGAAGAAAGAACAGACGAAGAACGAACAGACGAAGAACGAACAGACGGAGAACGAACAGACGAAGAAGGAACAGACGAAGAAAGAACAGACGAAGAACGAACGGAAGAAGAACGAACAGATGAAGAACGAACAGACGAAGAAAGAACAGACGAAGAACGAACAGACGAAGAACGAACAGACGAAGAACGAACAGACGAAGAACGAACAGACGAAGAAGGAACAGACGGCGAACGAACAGACGAAGAAAGAACAGACGAAGAGCGAACAGACGAAGAACGAACTGACGAAGAACGAACAGACGAAGAAAGAACAGACGAAGAACGAACAGACGAAGAACGAACAGACGAAGAAAGAACAGACGAAGAACGAACAGACGAAGAAGGAACAGACGAAGAAAGAACAGACGAAGAACGAACGGAAGAAGAACGAACAGACGAAGAACGAACAGACGAAGAACGAACAGACGAAGAACGAACAGACGAAGAACGAACAGACGGAGAACGAACAGACGAAGAAGGAACAGACGGAGAACGAATAGACGAAGAAGGAACAGACGAAGAAAGAACAGACGAAGAACGAACAGACGAAGAACGAACAGACGAAGAACGAACAGACGAAGAACGAACAGACGGAGAACGAACAGACGAAGAAGGAACAGACGGAGAACGAATAGACGAAGAAGGAACAGACGAAGAAAGAACAGACGAAGAACGAACAGACGAAGAACGAACAGACGAAGAACGAACAGACGAAGAACGAACAGACGAAGAACGAACAGACGAAGAAAGAACAGACGAAGAACGAACAGACGAAGAACGAACAGACGAAGAACGAACAGACGAAGAACGAACAGACGAAGAACGAACAGACGAAGAACGAACAGACGGAGAACGAACAGACGAAGAAGGAACAGACGGAGAACGAATAGACGAAGAAGGAACAGACGAAGAAAGAACAGACGAAGAACGAACAGACGAAGAACGAACAGACGAAGAACGAACAGACGAAGAACGAACAGACGAAGAACGAACAGACGAAGAACGAACAGACGAAGAAATAACAGACGGCGAACGAACGGACGAAGAAGGAACAGACGGCGAACGAACAGACGAAGAAGTAACAGACGGAGAACGAACAGACGAAGAAGGAACAGACGGAGAACGAATAGACGAAGAAGGAACAGACGAAGAAAGAACAGACGAAGAACGAACAGACGAAGAACGAACAGACGAAGAACGAACAGACGAAGAACGAACAGACGAAGAACGAACAGACGAAGAAATAACAGACGGCGAACGAACGGACGAAGAAGGAACAGACGGCGAACGAACAGACGAAGAAGGAACAGACGAAGAACGAACAGACGGAAAACGAACAGACGGAGAAAGAACAGACGAAGAACGAACAGACGAAGAACGAACAGACGAAGAACGAACAGACGAAGAACGAACAGACGAAGAACGAACAGACGGAGAACGAACAGACGAAGAAGGAACAGACAGCGAACGAACAGACGAAGAAAGAACAGACGAAGAACGAACAGACGAAGAACGAACAGACGAAGAACGAACAGACGAAGAACGAACAGACGAAGAAGGAACAGACGGCGAACGAACAGACGAAGAAGGAACAGACTGCGAACGAACAGACGAAGAAGGAACAGACGAAGAACGAACAGACGGAAAACGAACAGACGGAGAAAGAACAGACGAAGAACGAACAGACGAAGAACGAACAGACGAAGAACGAACAGACGAAGAACGAACAGACGAAGAACGAACAGTCGAAGAAATAACAGACGGCGAACGAACAGACGAAGAAGGAACAGACGGCGAACGAACAGAAGAAGAAGGAACAGACGAAGAACGAACAGACGGAAAACGAACAGACGGAGAAAGAACAGACGAAGAACGAACAGACGAAGAACGAACAGACGGAAAACGAACAGACGGAGAAAGAACAGACGAAGAACGAACAGACGAAGAACGAACAGACGAAAAAGGAACAGACGGAGAACGAACAGACGAAGAAAGAACAGACGAAGAACGAACAGACGAAAAAGGAACAGACGGAGAAAGAACAGACGAAGAACGAACAGACGAAGAACGAACAGACGAAAAAGGAACAGACGAAGAACGAACAGACAGAAAACGAACAGACGGAGAAAGAACAGACGAAGAACTAACAGACGAAGAACGAACAGACGGAAAACGAACAGACGGAGAAAGAACAGACGAAGAACGAACAGACGAAGAACGAACAGACGAAGAAGGAACAGACGAAGAACGAACAGACGGAAAACGAACAGACGGAGAAAGAACAGACGAAGAACGAACAGACGAAGAACGAACAGACGGAAAACGAACAGACGGAGAAAGAACAGACGAAGAACGAACAGACGAAGAACGAACAGACGAAAAAGGAACAGACGGAGAACGAACAGACGAAGAACGAACAGACGAAGAACGAACAGACGAAAAAGGAACAGACGGAGAACGAACAGACGAAGAAAGAACAGACGAAGAACGAACAGACGAAGAACGAACAGACGAAGAACGAACAGACGGAGCACGAACAGACGAAGAAGGAACAGACGGCGAACGAACAGACGAAGAAGGAACAGACGGCGAACGAACAGACGAAGAAAGAACAGACGAAGAACGAACAGACGAAGAACGAACTGACGAAGAACGAACAGACGAAGAAAGAACAGACGAAGAACGAACAGACGAAGAACGAACAGACGAAGAAAGAACAGACGAAGAAAGAACAGACGAAGAACGAACAGACGAAGAAGGAACAGACGAAGAACGAACGGAAGAAGAACGAACAGACGAAGAAGGAACAGACGGCGAACGAACAGACGAAGAAAGAACAGACGAAGAACGAACAGACGAAGAACGAACAGACGAAGAACGAACAGACGAAGAACGAACAGACGAAGAACGAACAGACGAAGAAATAACAGACGGCGAACGAACAGACGAAGAAGGAACAGACGGCGAACGAACAGACGAAGAAGGAACAGACGAAGAACGAACAGACGGAAAACGAACAGACGGAGAAAGAACAGACGAAGAACGAACAGACGAAGAACGAACAGACGAAGAACGAACAGACGAAGAACGAACAGACGAAGAACGAACAGACGGAGAACGAACAGACGAAGAAGGAACAGACGGCGAACGAACAGACGAAGAAAGAACAGACGAAGAACGAACAGACGAAGAACGAACAGACGAAGAACGAACAGACGAAGAACGAACAGACGAAGAAGGAACAGACGGCGAACGAACAGACGAAGAAGGAACAGACGGCGAACGAACAGACGAAGAAGGAACAGACGAAGAACGAACAGACGGAAAACGAACAGACGGAGAAAGAACAGACGAAGAACGAACAGACGAAGAACGAACAGACGAAGAACGAACAAACGAAGAACGAACAGACGAAGAACGAACAGACGGAGAACGAACAGACGAAGAAGGAACAGACGGCGAACGAACAGACGAAGAAAGAACAGACGAAGAACGAACAGACGAAGAACGAACAGACGAAGAACGAACAGACGAAGAAAGAACAGAAGAAGAACGAACAGACGAAGAACGAACAGACGAAAAAGGAACAGACGGAGAATGAACAGACGAAGAAAGAACAGACGAAGAACGAACAGACGAAGAACGAACAGACGAAGAACGAACAGACGGAGCACGAACAGACGAAGAAGGAACAGACGGCGAACGAACAGACGAAGAAAGAAGAGACGAAGAACGAACAGACGAAGAACGAACAGACGAAGAACGAACAGACGAAGAAAGAACAGACGAAGAACGAACAGACGAAGAACGAACAGACGAAGAAGGAACAGACGGCGAACGAACAGACGAAGAAAGAACAGACGAAGAACGAACAGACGAAGAACGAACAGACGAAGAAAGAACAGACGAAGAACGAACAGACGAAGAACGAACAGACGAAGAACGAACAGACGAAGAAAGAACAGACGAAGAACGAACAGACGAAGAACGAACAGACGAAGAACGAACAGACGGAGAACGAACGGACGAAGAACGAACAGACGAAAAACGAACAGACGAAGAACGAACAGACGGAGAACGAACAGACGAAGAACGAACAGACGAAGAACGAACAGAGGAAGAAGGAACAGACGGAGAACGAACGGACGAAGAACGAACAGACGAAGAACGAACAGAGGAAGAACGAACAGACGGAGAACGAACAGACGAAGAACGAACAGACGAAGAACGAACGGACGAGGAACGAACAGACGAAGAACGAACAGACGAAGAAGGAACAGACGAAGAAAGAACAGACGAAGAACGAACAGACGAAGAACGAACAGACGAAGAACGAACAGACGAAAAAGGAACAGACGGAGAACGAACAGACGAAGAAAGAACAGACGAAGAACGAACAGACGAAGAACGAACAGACGAAGAACGAACAGACGAAGAAGGAACAGACGGCGAACGAACAGACGAAGAAAGAACAGACGAAGAACGAACAGACGAAGAACGAACTGACGAAGAACGAACAGACGAAGAACGAACAGACGGAGAAGAACAGACGAAGAACGAACAGACGAAGAACGAACAGACGAAAAAGGAACAGACGGAGAACGAACAGACGAAGAAAGAACAGACGAAGAACGAACAGACGAAGAACGAACAGACGAAGAACGAACAGACGAAGAAGGAACAGACGAAGAAAGAACAGACGAAGAACGAACAGACGAAGAACGAACAGACGAAGAAAGAACAGACGAAGAACGAACAGACGAAGAACGAACAGACGAAGAACGAACAGACGAAGAAAGAACAGACGAAGAACGAACAGACGAAGAACGAACAGACGAAGAACGAACAGACGGAGAACGAACGGACGAAGAACGAACAGACGAAAAACGAACAGACGAAGAACGAACAGACGGAGAACGAACAGACGAAGAACGAACAGACGAAGAACGAACAGACGGAGAACGAACAGACGAAGAACGAACAGACGAAGAACGAACAGAGGAAGAACGAACAGACGGAGAACGAACAGACGAAAAACGAACAGACGAAGAACGAACGGACGAGGAACGAACAGACGAAGAACAAACAGACGAAGAAAGAACAGACGAAGAACGAACAGACGAAGAACGAACAGACGAAGAACGAACAGACGAAGAAGGAACAGACGAAGAAAGAACAGACGAAGAACGAACAGAGGAAGAACGAACAGACGAAGAAAGAACAGACGAAGAACGAACAGACGAAGAACGAACAGACGAAGAACGAACAGACGGAGAACGAACGGACGAAGAACGAACAGACGAAAAACGAACAGACGAAGAACGAACAGACGGAGAACGAACAGACGAAGAACGAACAGACGAAGAACGAACAGACGGAGAACGAACAGACGAAGAACGAACAGACGAAGAACGAACAGAGGAAGAACGAACAGACGGAGAACGAACAGACGAAAAACGAACAGACGAAGAACGAACGGACGAAGAAGGAACAGACGAAGAAAGAACAGACGAAGAACGAACAGACGAAGAACGAACAGACGAAGAAAGAACAGACGAAGAACGAACAGACGAAGAACGAACAGACGAAGAACGAACAGACGAAGAAAGAACAGACGAAGAACGAACAGACGAAGAACGAACAGACGAAGAACGAACAGACGGAGAACGAACGGACGAAGAACGAACAGACGAAAAACGAACAGACGAAGAACGAACAGACGGAGAACGAACAGACGAAGAACGAACAGACGAAGAACGAACAGACGGAGAACGAACAGACGAAGAACGAACAGACGAAGAACGAACAGAGGAAGAACGAACAGACGGAGAACGAACAGACGAAAAACGAACAGACGAAGAACGAACGGACGAGGAACGAACAGACGAAGAACAAACAGACGAAGAAAGAACAGACGAAGAACGAACAGACGAAGAACGAACAGACGAAGAACGAACAGACGAAGAACGAACAGACGAAGAAGGAACAGACGAAGAAAGAACAGACGAAGAACGAACGGAAGAAGAACGAACAGACGAAGAACGAACAGACGAAGAAAGAACAGACGAAGAACGAACAGACGAAGAACGAACAGACGAAGAAGGAACAGACGAAGAAAGAACAGACGAAGAACGAACGGAAGAAGAACGAACAGACGAAGAAGGAACAGACGGCGAACGAACAGACGAAGAAAGAACAGACGAAGAACGAACAGACGAAGAACGAACAGACGAAGAACGAACAGACGAAGAACGAACAGACGAAGAACGAACAGACGAAGAACGAACAGACGAAGAAATAACAGACGGCGAACGAACAGACGAAGAAGGAACAGACGGCGAACGAACAGACGAAGAAGGAACAGACGAAGAACGAACAGACGGAGCACGAACAGACGAAGAAGGAACAGACGGCGAACGAACAGACGAAGATAGAACAGACGAAGAACGAACAGACGAAGAACGAACAGACGAAAAAGGAACAGACGGAGAACGAACAGACGAAGAAAGAACAGACGAAGAACGAACAGACGAAGAACGAACAGACGAAGAACGAACAGACGGAGAAAGAACAGACGAAGAACGAACAGACGAAGAACGAACAGACGAAGAACGAACAGACGAAGAACGAACAGACGGAGCACGAACAGACGAAGAAGGAACAGACGGCGAACGAACAGACGAAGAACGAACAGACGGAGAAAGAACAGACGAAGAACGAACAGACGAAGAACGAACAGACGAAGAACGAACAGACGAAGAACGAACAGACGGAGCACGAACAGACGAAGAAGGAACAGACGGCGAACGAACAGACGAAGAAAGAACAGACGAAGAACGAACAGACGAAGAACGAACAGACGGAGAACGAACAGACGAAGAAGGAACAGACGAAGAAAGAACAGACGAAGAACGAACGGAAGAAGAACGAACAGACGAAGAACGAACAGACGAAGAAAGAACAGACGAAGAACGAACAGACGAAGAACGAACAGACGAAGAACGAACAGACGAAGAATGAACAGACGAAGAAGGAACAGACGGCGAACGAACAGACGAAGAAAGAACAGACGAAGAACGAACAGACGAAGAACGAACTGACGAAGAACGAACAGACGAAGAAAGAACAGACGAAGAACGAACAGACGAAGAACGAACAGACGAAGAAAGAACAGATGAAGAAAGAACAGACGAAGAACGAACAGACGAAGAAGGAACAGACGAAGAAAGAACAGACGAAGAACGAACGGAAGAAGAACGAACAGACGAAGAAGGAACAGACGGCGAACGAACAGACGAAGAAAGAACAGACGAAGAACGAACAGACGAAGAACGAACAGACGAAGAACGAACAGACGAAGAACGAACAGACGAAGAACGAACAGACGAAGAACGAACAGACGAAGAAATAACAGACGGCGAACGAACAGATGAAGAAGGAACAGACGGCGAACGAACAGACGAAGAAGGAACAGACGAAGAACGAACAGACGAAGAAAGAACAGACGAAGAAAGAACAGACGAAGAACGAACAGACGAAGAACGAACAGACGAAGAACGAACAGACGAAGAACGAACAGACGAAGAAGGAACAGACGGCGAACGAACAGACGAAGAAAGAACAGACGAAGAACGAACAGACGAAGAACGAACTGACGAAGAACGAACAGACGAAGAACGAACAGACGGAGAAAGAACAGACGAAGAACGAGCAGACGAAGAACGAACAGACGAAGAACGAACAGACGAAGAACGAACAGACGAAGAAGGAACAGACGGCGAACGAACAGACGAAGAAGGAACAGACGGCGAACGAACAGACGAAGAAGGAACAGACGGCGAACGAACAGACGAAGAAAGAACAGACGAAGAACGAACAGACGAAGAACGAACAGACGAAGAACGAACAGACGAAGAACGAACAGACGAAGAAGGAACAGACGGCGAACGAACAGACGAAGAAAGAACAGACGAAGAACGAACAGACGAAGAACGAACTGACGAAGAACGAACAGACGAAGAACGAACAGACGGAGAAAGAACAGACGAAGAACGAGCAGACGAAGAACGAACAGACGAAGAACGAACAGACGAAGAACGAACAGACGAAGAAGGAACAGACGGCGAACGAACAGACGAAGAAGGAACAGACGGCGAACGAACAGACGAAGAAGGAACAGACGGCGAACGAACAGACGAAGAAGGAACAGACGAAGAACGAACAGACGGAAAACGAACAGACGGAGAAAGAACAGACGAAGAACGAACAGACGAAGAACGAACAGACGAAGAACGAACAGACGAAGAACGAACAGACGGAGAACGAACAGACGAAGAAGGAACAGACGGCGAACGAACAGACGAAGAAAGAACAGACGAAGAACGAACAGACGAAGAACGAACTGACGAAGAAAGAACAGACGAAGAACGAACAGACGAAGAACGAACAGACGAAGAACGAACAGACGAAGAACGAACAGACGAAGAACGAACAGACGGAGAACGAACAGACGAAGAAGGAACAGACGGCGAACGAACAGACGAAGAAAGAACAGACGAAGAACGAACAGACGAAGAACGAACTGACGAAGAAAGAACAGACGAAGAACGAACAGACGAAGAACGAACAGACGAAGAACGAACAGACGAAGAACGAACAGACGAAGAACGAACAGACGGAGAACGAACAGACGAAGAAGGAACAGACGGCGAACGAACAGACGAAGAAAGAACAGACGAAGAACGAACAGACGAAGAACGAACAGACGAAGAACGAACAGACGAAGAACGAACAGACGGAGCACGAACAGACGAAAAAGGAACAGACGGAGAACGAACAGACGAAGAAAGAACAGACGAAGAACGAACAGACGAAGAACGAACAGACGAAGAACGAACAGACGAAGAACGAACAGACGAAAAAGGAACAGACGGAGAACGAACAGACGAAGAAAGAACAGACGAAGAACGAACAGACGAAGAACGAACAGACGAAGAACGAACAGACGGAGCACGAACAGACGAAGAAGGAACAGACGGCGAACGAACAGACGAAGAAAGAACAGACGAAGAACGAACAGACGAAGAACGAACAGACGGAGAACGAACAGACGAAGAAGGAACAGACGAAGAAAGAACAGACGAAGAACGAACGGAAGAAGAACGAACAGACGAAGAACGAACAGACGAAGAAAGAACAGACGAAGAACGAACAGACGAAGAACGAACAGACGAAGAACGAACAGACGAAGAATGAACAGACGAAGAAGGAACAGACGGCGAACGAACAGACGAAGAAAGAACAGACGAAGAACGAACAGACGAAGAACGAACTGACGAAGAACGAACAGACGAAGAAAGAACAGACGAAGAACGAACAGACGAAGAACGAACAGACGAAGAAAGAACAGATGAAGAAAGAACAGACGAAGAACGAACAGACGAAGAAGGAACAGACGAAGAAAGAACAGACGAAGAACGAACGGAAGAAGAACGAACAGACGAAGAAGGAACAGACGGCGAACGAACAGACGAAGAAAGAACAGACGAAGAACGAACAGACGAAGAACGAACAGACGAAGAACGAACAGACGAAGAACGAACAGACGAAGAACGAACAGACGAAGAACGAACAGACGAAGAAATAACAGACGGCGAACGAACAGATGAAGAAGGAACAGACGGCGAACGAACAGACGAAGAAGGAACAGACGAAGAACGAACAGACGAAGAAAGAACAGACGAAGAACGAGCAGACGAAGAACGAACAGACGAAGAACGAACAGACGAAGAACGAACAGACGAAGAAGGAACAGACGGCGAACGAACAGACGAAGAAGGAACAGACGGCGAACGAACAGACGAAGAAGGAACAGACGGCGAACGAACAGACGAAGAAGGAACAGACGAAGAACGAACAGACGGAAAACGAACAGACGGAGAAAGAACAGACGAAGAACGAACAGACGAAGAACGAACAGACGAAGAACGAACAGACGAAGAACGAACAGACGGAGAACGAACAGACGAAGAAGGAACAGACGGCGAACGAACAGACGAAGAAAGAACAGACGAAGAACGAACAGACGAAGAACGAACTGACGAAGAAAGAACAGACGAAGAACGAACAGACGAAGAACGAACAGACGAAGAACGAACAGACGAAGAACGAACAGACGAAGAACGAACAGACGGAGAACGAACAGACGAAGAAGGAACAGACGGCGAACGAACAGACGAAGAAAGAACAGACGAAGAACGAACAGACGAAGAACGAACAGACGAAGAACGAACAGACGAAGAACGAACAGACGAAGAACGAACAGACGAAGAAGGATCAGACGGCGAACGAACAGACGAAGCAGGAACAGACGGCGAACGAACAGACGAAGAAGGAACAGACGAAGAACGAACAGACGGAAAACGAACAGACGGAGAAAGAACAGACGAAGAACGAACAGACGAAGAACGAACAGACGAAGAACGAACAGACGAAGAACGAACAGACGAAGAACGAACAGACGGAGAACGAACAGACGAAGAAGGAACAGACGGCTAACGAACAGACGAAGAAAGAACAGACGAAGAACGAACAGACGAAGAACGAACAGACGAAGAACGAACAGACGAAGAAAGAACAGAAGAAGAACGAACAGACGAAGAACGAACAGACGAAAAAGGAACAGACGGAGAACGAACAGACGAAGAAAGAACAGACGAAGAACGAACAGACGAAGAACGAACAGACGAAGAACGAACAGACGGAGCACGAACAGACGAAGAAGGAACAGACGGCGAACGAACAGACGAAGAAAGAAGAGACGAAGAACGAACAGACGAAGAACGAACAGACGAAGAACGAACAGACGAAGAAAGAACAGACGAAGAACGAACAGACGAAGAACGAACAGACGAAGAAGGAACAGACGGCGAACGAACAGACGAAGAAAGAACAGACGAAGAACGAACAGACGAAGAACGAACAGACGAAGAAAGAACAGACGAAGAACGAACAGACGAAGAACGAACAGACGAAGAACGAACAGACGAAGAAAGAACAGACGAAGAACGAACAGACGAAGAACGAACAGACGAAGAACGAACAGACGGAGAACGAACGGACGAAGAACGAACGGACGAAAAACGAACAGACGAAGAACGAGCAGACGGAGAACGAACAGACGAAGAACGAACAGAAGAAGAACGAACAGAGGAAGAACGAACAGACGGAGAACGAACGGACGAAGAACGAACAGACGAAGAACGAACAGAGGAAGAACGAACAGACGGAGAACGAACAGACGAAGAACGAACAGAGGAAGAACGAACAGACGGAGAACGAACAGACGAAGAACGAACAGACGAAGAACGAGCGGACGAGGAACGAACAGACGAAGAACAAACAGACGAAGAACGAACAGAGGAAGAACGAACAGACGGAGAACGAACGGACGAAGAACGAACAGACGAAGAACGAACAGACGGAGAACGAACAGACGAAGAAGGAACAGACGAAGAACGAACAGAGGAAGAACGAACAGACAGAGAACGAACAGACGAAGAACGAACAGACGAAGAACGAACGGACGAGGAACGAACAGACGAAGAACAAACAGACGAAGAAAGAACAGACGAAGAACGAACAGACGAAGAACGAACAGACGAAGAACGAACAGACGAAGAACGAACAGACGAAGAAGGAACAGACGAAGAAAGAACAGACGAAGAACGAACGGAAGAAGAACGAACAGACGAAGAACGAACAGACGAAGAAAGAACAGACGAAGAACGAACAGACGAAGAACGAACAGACGAAGAACGAGCAGACGAAGAACGAACAGACGAAGAAGGAACAGACGAAGAACGAACAGACGGAAAACGAACAGACGGAGAGAGAACAGACGAAGAACGAACAGACGAAGAACGAACAGACGAAAAAGGAACAGACGGAGAACGAACAGACGAAGAAAGAACAGACGAAGAACGAACAGACGAAGAACGAACAGACGAAGAACGAACAGACGGAGCACGAACAGACGAAGAAGGAACAGACGGCGAACGAACAGACGAAGAAAGAACAGACGAAGAACGAACAGACGAAGAACGAACAGACGGAGAACGAACAGACGAAGAAGGAACAGATGAAGAAAGAACAGACGAAGAACGAACGGAAGAAGAACGAACAGACGAAGAACGAACAGACGAAGAACGAACAGACGAAGAACGTACAGACGAAGAACGAACAGACGAAGAACGAACAGACGAAGAACGAACAGACGAAGAAGGAACAGACGGCGAACGAACAGACGAAGAAAGAACAGACGAAGAACGAACAGACGAAGAACGAACTGACGAAGAACGAACAGACGAAGAAAGAACAGACGAAGAACGAACAGACGAAGAACGAACAGACGAAGAAAGAACAGACGAAGAAAGAACAGACGAAGAACGAACAGACGAAGAAGGAACAGACGAAGAAAGAACAGACGAAGAACGAACGGAAGAAGAACGAACAGACGAAGAAGGAACAGACGGCGAACGAACAGACGAAGAAAGAACAGACGAAGAACGAACAGACGAAGAACGAACAGACGAAGAACGAACAGACGAAGAACGAACAGACGAAGAAATAACAGACGGCGAACGAACAGACGAAGAAGGAACAGACGGCGAACGAACAGACGAAGAAGGAACAGACGAAGAACGAACAGACGAAGAACGAACAGACGAAGAACGAACAGACGAAGAACGAACAGACGAAGAACGAACAGACGAAGAAGGAACAAACGGCGAACGAACAGACGAAGAAGGAACAGACGGCGAACGAACAGACGAAGAAGGAACAGACGAAGAACGAACAGACGGAAAATGAACAGACGGAGAAAGAACAGACGAAGAAGGAACAGACGGCGAACGAACAGACGAAGAAAGAACAGACGAAGAACGAACAGACGAAGAACGAACAGAGGAAGAACGAACAGACGGAGAACGAACGGACGAAGAACGAACAGACGAAGAACGAACAGAGGAAGAACGAACAGACGGAGAACGAACAGACGAAGAACGAACAGAGGAAGAACGAACAGACGGAGAACGAACAGACGAAGAACGAACAGACGAAGAACGAGCGGACGAGGAACGAACAGACGAAGAACAAACAGACGAAGAACGAACAGAGGAAGAACGAACAGACGGAGAACGAACGGACGAAGAACGAACAGACGAAGAACGAACAGACGGAGAACGAACAGACGAAGAAGGAACAGACGAAGAACGAACAGAGGAAGAACGAACAGACGGAGAACGAACGGACGAAGAACGAACAGACGAAGAACGAACAGAGGAAGAACGAACAGACGGAGAACGAACAGACGAAGAACGAACAGACGAAGAACGAGCGGACGAGGAACGAACAGACGAAGAACAAACAGACGAAGAACGAACAGAGGAAGAACGAACAGACGGAGAACGAACGGACGAAGAACGAACAGACGAAGAACGAACAGACGAAGAACGAACAGACGAAGAACGAACAGAAGAAGAACGAACAGAGGAAGAACGAACAGACGGAGAACGAACGGACGAAGAACGAACAGACGAAGAACGAACAGAGGAAGAACGAACAGACGGAGAACGAACAGACGAAGAACGAACAGAGGAAGAACGAACAGACGGAGAACGAACAGACGAAGAACGAACAGACGAAGAACGAGCGGACGAGGAACGAACAGACGAAGAACAAACAGACGAAGAACGAACAGAGGAAGAACGAACAGACGGAGAACGAACGGACGAAGAACGAACAGACGAAGAACGAACAGACGGAGAACGAACAGACGAAGAAGGAACAGACGAAGAACGAACAGAGGAAGAACGAACAGACAGAGAACGAACAGACGAAGAACGAACAGACGAAGAACGAACGGACGAGGAACGAACAGACGAAGAACAAACAGACGAAGAAAGAACAGACGAAGAACGAACAGACGAAGAACGAACAGACGAAGAACGAACAGACGAAGAACGAACAGACGAAGAAGGAACAGACGAAGAAAGAACAGACGAAGAACGAACGGAAGAAGAACGAACAGACGAAGAACGAACAGACGAAGAAAGAACAGACGAAGAACGAACAGACGAAGAACGAACAGACGAAGAACGAGCAGACGAAGAACGAACAGACGAAGAAGGAACAGACGAAGAACGAACAGACGGAAAACGAACAGACGGAGAAAGAACAGACGAAGAACGAACAGACGAAGAACGAACAGACGAAAAAGGAACAGACGGAGAACGAACAGACGAAGAAAGAACAGACGAAGAACGAACAGACGAAGAACGAACAGACGAAGAACGAACAGACGGAGCACGAACAGACGAAGAAGGAACAGACGGCGAACGAACAGACGAAGAAAGAACAGACGAAGAACGAACAGACGAAGAACGAACAGACGGAGAACGAACAGACGAAGAAGGAACAGATGAAGAAAGAACAGACGAAGAACGAACGGAAGAAGAACGAACAGACGAAGAACGAACAGACGAAGAACGAACAGACGAAGAACGTACAGACGAAGAACGAACAGACGAAGAACGAACAGACGAAGAACGAACAGACGAAGAAGGAACAGACGGCGAACGAACAGACGAAGAAAGAACAGACGAAGAACGAACAGACGAAGAACGAACTGACGAAGAACGAACAGACGAAGAAAGAACAGACGAAGAACGAACAGACGAAGAACGAACAGACGAAGAAAGAACAGACGAAGAAAGAACAGACGAAGAACGAACAGACGAAGAAGGAACAGACGAAGAAAGAACAGACGAAGAACGAACGGAAGAAGAACGAACAGACGAAGAAGGAACAGACGGCGAACGAACAGACGAAGAAAGAACAGACGAAGAACGAACAGACGAAGAACGAACAGACGAAGAACGAACAGACGAAGAACGAACAGACGAAGAAATAACAGACGGCGAACGAACAGACGAAGAAGGAACAGACGGCGAACGAACAGACGAAGAAGGAACAGACGAAGAACGAACAGACGAAGAACGAACAGACGAAGAAAGAACAGACGAAGAACGAACAGACGAAGAACGAACAGACGAAGAACGAACAGACGAAGAACGAACAGACGAAGAACGAACAGACGGAGAACGAACAGACGAAGAAGGAACAGACGGCGAACGAACAGACGAAGAAAGAACAGACGAAGAACGAACAGACGAAGAACGAACAGACGAAGAACGAACAGACGAAGACCGAACAGACGAAGAACGAACAGACGAAGAAGGAACAAACGGCGAACGAACAGACGAAGAAGGAACAGACGGCGAACGAACAGACGAAGAAGGAACAGACGAAGAACGAACAGACGGAAAATGAACAGACGGAGAAAGAACAGACGAAGAAGGAACAGACGGCGAACGAACAGACGAAGAAAGAACAGACGAAGAACGAACAGACGAAGAACGAACAGACGAAGAACGAACAGACGAAGAAAGAACAGGCGAAGAACGAACAGATGAAGAACGAACAGACGAAGAACGAACAGACGGAGAACGAACAGACGAAGAAGGAACAGACGGCGAACGAACAGACGAAGAAAGAACAGACGAAGAACGAACAAACGAAGAACGAACAGACGAAGAACGAACAGACGAAGAACGAACAGACGGAGAACGAACAGACGAAGAAGGAACAGACGAAGAAAGAACAGACGAAGAACGAACAGACGGCGAACGAACAGACGAAGAAAGAACAGACGAAGAACGAACAGACGAAGAACAAACAGACGAAGAACGAACAGACGAAGAACGAACAGACGAAGAACGAACGGAAGAAGAACGAACAGACGAAGAAGGAACAGACGAAGAAAGAACAGACGAAGAACGAACAGACGAAGAACGAACAGACGAAGAACGAACAGACGAAGAAAGAACAGACGAAGAAGGAACAGACGGCGAACGAACAGACGAAGAAAGAACAGACGAAGAACGAACAAACGAAGAACGAACAGACGGCGAACGAACAGACGAAGAAAGAACAGACGAAGAACGAACAGACGAAGAACGAACAGACGAAGAACGAACAGACGAAGAAAGAACAGACGAAGAACGAACAGATGAAGAACGAACAGACGAAGAACGAACAGACGGAGAACGAACAGACGAAGAAGGAACAGACGGCGAACGAACAGACGAAGAAAGAACAGACGAAGAACGAACAAACGAAGAACGAACAGACGAAGAACGAACAGACGAAGAACGAACAGACGGAGAACGAACAGACGAAGAACGAACAGACGAAGAACGAACAGACGAAGAACGAACAGACGGCGAACGAACAGACGAAGAAAGAACAGACGAAGAACGAACAGACGAAGAACAAACAGACGAAGAACGAACAGACGAAGAACGAACAGACGAAGAACGAACGGAAGAAGAACGAACAGACGAAGAAGGAACAGACGAAGAAAGAACAGACGAAGAACGAACAGACGAAGAACGAACAGACGAAGAACGAACAGACGAAGAACGAACAGACGAAGAACGAACAGACGAAGAACGAACAGACGGAGAACGAACAGACGAAGAAGGAACAGACGGCGAACGAACAGACGAAGAAAGAACAGACGAAGAACGAACAGACGAAGAACGAACAGACGAAGAACGAACAGACGAAGAAAGAACAGACGAAGAACGAACAGACGAAGAACGAACAGACGAAGAAAGAACAGACGAAGAAAGAACAGACGAAGAACGAACAGACGAAGAAGGAACAGCCGAAGAAAGAACAGACGAAGAACGAACGGAAGAAGAACGAACAGACGAAGAAGGAACAGACGGCGAACGAACAGACGAAGAAAGAACAGACGAATAACGAACAGATGAAGAACGAACAGACGAAGAACGAACAGACGAAGAACGAACAGACGAAGAACGAACAGACGAAGGAATAACAGACGGCGAACGAACAGACGAAGAAGGAACAGACGGCGAACGAACAGACGAAGAAGGAACAGACGAAGAACGAACAGACGGAAAACGAACAGACGGAGAACAAACAGACGAAGAACGAACAGACGAAGAACGAACAGACGAAGAACGAACAGATGAAGAACGAACAGACGAAGAACGAACAGACGGAGAACGAACAGACGAAGAAGGAACAGACGGCGAACGAACAGACGAAGAAAGAACAGACGAAGAACGAACAGACGAAGAACGAACAGACGAAGAACGAACAGAAGAAGAACGAACAGACGGAGAACGAACAGACGAAGAAGGAACAGACGGCGAACGAACAGACGAAGAAAGAACAGACGAAGAACGAACAGACGAAGAACGAACAGACGAAGAACGAACAGACGAAGAACGAACAGACGAAGAACGAACAGACGAAGAAGGAACAAACGGCGAACGAACAGACGAAGAAGGAACAGACGGCGAACGAACAGACGAAGAAGGAACAGACGAAGAACGAACAGACGGAAAATGAACAGACGGAGAAAGAACAGACGAAGAAGGAACAGACGGCGAACGAACAGACGAAGAAAGAACAGACGAAGAACGAACAGACGAAGAACGAACAGACGAAGAACGAACAGACGAAGAAAGAACAGACGAAGAACGAACAGATGAAGAACGAACAGACGAAGAACGAACAGACGGAGAACGAACAGACGAAGAAGGAACAGACGGCGAACGAACAGACGAAGAAAGAACAGACGAAGAACGAACAAACGAAGAACGAACAGACGAAGAACGAACAGACGAAGAACGAACAGACGGAGAACGAACAGACGAAGAAGGAACAGACGAAGAAAGAACAGACGAAGAACGAACAGACGGCGAACGAACAGACGAAGAAAGAACAGACGAAGAACGAACAGACGAAGAACAAACAGACGAAGAACGAACAGACGAAGAACGAACAGACGAAGAACGAACAGACGAAGAACGAACAGACGAAGAAGGAGCAGACGAAGAAAGAACAGACGAAGAACGAACAGACGAAGAACGAACAGACGAAGAACGAACAGACGGAGAACGAACAGACGAAGAAGGAACAGACGGCGAACGAACAGACGAAGAAAGAACAGACGAAGAACGAACAAACGAAGAACGAACAGACGGCGAACGAACAGACGAAGAAAGAATAGACGAAGAACGAACAGACGAAGAACGAACAGACGAAGAACGAACAGACGAAGAAAGAACAGACGAAGAACGAACAGACGAAGAACGAACAGACGAAGAAAGAACAGACGAAGACAGAACAGACGAAGAACGAACAGACGAAGAAGGAACAGCCGAAGAAAGAACAGACGAAGAACGAACGGAAGAAGAACGAACAGACGAAGAAGGAACAGACGGCGAACGAACAGACGAAGAAAGAACAGACGAATAACGAACAGATGAAGAACGAACAGACGAAGAACGAACAGACGAAGAACGAACAGACGAAGAACGAACAGACGAAGGAATAACAGACGGCGAACGAACAGACGAAGAAGGAACAGACGGCGAACGAACAGACGAAGAAGGAACAGACGAAGAACGAACAGACGGAAAACGAACAGACGGAGAACAAACAGACGAAGAACGAACAGACGAAGAACGAACAGACGAAGAACGAACAGATGAAGAACGAACAGACGAAGAACGAACAGACGGAGAACGAACAGACGAAGAAGGAACAGACGGCGAACGAACAGACGAAGAAAGAACAGACGAAGAACGAACAAACGAAAAACGAACAGACGAAGAACGAACAGACGAAGAACGAACAGACGGAGAACGAACAGACGAAGAACGAACAGACGAAGAACGAACAGACGAAGAACGAACAGACGGCGAACGAACAGACGAAGAAAGAACAGACGAAGAACGAACAGACGAAGAACAAACAGACGAAGAACGAACAGACGAAGAACGAACAGACGAAGAACGAACGGAAGAAGAACGAACAGACGAAGAAGGAACAGACGAAGAAAGAACAGACGAAGAACGAACAGACGAAGAACGAACAGACGAAGAACGAACAGACGAAGAACGAACAGACGAAGAACGAACAGACGAAGAACGAACAGACGGAGAACGAACAGACGAAGAAGGAACAGACGGCGAACGAACAGACGAAGAAAGAACAGACGAAGAACGAACAGACGAAGAACGAACAGACGAAGAACGAACAGACGAAGAAAGAACAGACGAAGAACGAACAGACGAAGAACGAACAGACGAAGAAAGAACAGACGAAGACAGAACAGACGAAGAACGAACAGACGAAGAAGGAACAGCCGAAGAAAGAACAGACGAAGAACGAACGGAAGAAGAACGAACAGACGAAGAAGGAACAGACGGCGAACGAACAGACGAAGAAAGAACAGACGAATAACGAACAGATGAAGAACGAACAGACGAAGAACGAACAGACGAAGAACGAACAGACGAAGAACGAACAGACGAAGGAATAACAGACGGCGAACGAACAGACGAAGAAGGAACAGACGGCGAACGAACAGACGAAGAAGGAACAGACGAAGAACGAACAGACGGAAAACGAACAGACGGAGAACAAACAGACGAAGAACGAACAGACGAAGAACGAACAGACGAAGAACGAACAGATGAAGAACGAACAGACGAAGAACGAACAGACGGAGAACGAACAGACGAAGAAGGAACAGACGGCGAACGAACAGACGAAGAAAGAACAGACGAAGAACGAACAGACGAAGAAGGAACAGATGGCGAACGAACAGACGAAGAAGGAACAGACGGCGAACGAACAGACGAAGAAGGAACAGACGAAGAACGAACAGACGGAAAACGAACAGACGGAGAAAGAACAGACGAAGAACGAACAGACGAAGAACGAACAGACGAAGAACGAACAGACGAAGAACGAACAGACGGAGAACGAACGGACGAAGAACGAACAGACGAAGAACGAACAGAGGAAGAACGAACAGACGGAGAACGAACAGACGAAGAACGAACAGACGAAGAACGAACGGACGAGGAACGAACAGACGAAGAACAAACAGACGAAGAAAGAACAGACGAAGAACGAACAGACGAAGAACGAACAGACGAAGAACGAACAGACGAAGAACGAACAGACGAAGAAGGAACAGACGAAGAAAGAACAGACGAAGAACGAACGGAAGAAGAACGAACAGAAGAAGAACGAACAGACGGAAAACGAACAGACGGAGAAAGAACAGACGAAGAACGAACAGACGAAGAACGAACAGACGAAAAAGGAACAGACGAAGAAAGAACAGACGAAGAACGAACAGACGAAGAACGAACAGACGAAGAACGAACAGACGAAGAACGAACAGACGAAGAAGGAACAGACGGCGAACAAACAGACGAAGAAAGAACAGACGAAGAACGAACAGACGAAGAACGAACTGACGAAGAACGAACAGACGAAGAAAGAACAGACGAAGAACGAACAGACGAAGAACGAACAGACGGAGAACGAACAGACGAAGAACGAACAGACGAAGAACGAACAGAGGAAGAACGAACAGACGGAGAACGAACGGACGAAGAACGAACAGACGAAGAACGAACAGAGGAAGAACGAACAGACGGAGAACGAACAGACGAAGAACGAACAGAGGAAGAACGAACAGACGGAGAACGAACAGACGAAGAACGAACAGACGAAGAACGAACGGACGAGGAACGAACAGATGAAGAACAAACAGACGAAGAAAGAACAGACGAAGAACGAACAGACGAAGAACGAACAGACGAAGAACGAACAGACGAAGAACGAACAGACGAAGAAGGAACAGACGAAGAAAGAACAGACGAAGAACGAACAGACAAAGAACGAACAGACGAAGAAAGAACAGACGAAGAACGAACAGACGAAGAACGAACAGACGAAGAACGAACAGAGGAAGAACGAACAGACGGAGAACGAACGGACGAAGAACGAACAGACGAAGAACGAACAGACGAAGAACGAACAGACGAAGAACGAACAGACGAAGAACGAGCAGACGAAGAACGAACAGACGAAGAAGGAACAGACGAAGAACGAACAGACGGAAAACGAACAGACGGAGAAAGAACAGACGAAGAACGAACAGACGAAGAACGAACAGACGAAGAACGAACAGACGAAGAACGAACGGACGAGGAACGAACAGACGAAGAACAAACAGACGAAGAAAGAACAGACGAAGAACGAACAGACGAAGAACGAACAGACGAAGAAAGAACAGACGAAGAACGAACAGACGAAGAACGAACAGACGAAGAACGAGCAGACGAAGAACGAACAGACGAAGAAGGAACAGACGAACAACGAACAGACGAAGAAAGAACAGACGAAGAACGAACAGACGAAGAACGAACAGACGAAGAACGAGCAGACGAAGAACGAACAGACGAAGAAGGAACAGAAGAAGAACGAACAGACGGAAAACGAACAGACGGAGAAAGAACAGACGAAGAACGAACAGACGAAGAACGAACAGACGAAAAAGGAACAGACAAAGAAAGAACAGACGAAGAACGAACAGACGAAGAACGAACAGACGAAGAACGAACAGACGAAGAACGAACAGACGAAGAAGGAACAGACGGCGAACGAACAGACGAAGAAAGAACAGACGAAGAACGAACAGACGAAGAACGAACTGACGAAGAACGAACAGACGAAGAAAGAACAGACGAAGAACGAACAGACGAAGAACGAACAGACGGAGAACGAACAGACGAAGAACGAACAGAGGAAGAGCGAACAGACGGAGAACGAACAGACGAAGAACGAACAGAGGAAGAACGAACAGACGGACAACGAACAGACGAAGAACGAACAGACGAAGAAAGAACAGACGAAGAACGAACAGACGAAGAACGAACAGACGAAGAACGAGCAGACGAAGAACGAACAGACGAAGAAGGAACAGACGAACAACGAACAGACGAAGAAAGAACAGACGAAGAACGAACAGACGAAGAACGAACAGACGAAGAACGAGCAGACGAAGAACGAACAGACGAAGAAGGAACAGAAGAAGAACGAACAGACGGAAAACGAACAGACGGAGAAAGAACAGACGAAGAACGAACAGACGAAGAACGAACAGACGAAAAAGGAACAGACAAAGAAAGAACAGACGAAGAACGAACAGACGAAGAACGAACAGACGAAGAACGAACAGACGAAGAACGAACAGACGAAGAAGGAACAGACGGCGAACGAACAGACGAAGAAAGAACAGACGGAGAACGAACAGACGAAGAACGAACAGAGGAAGAGCGAACAGACGGAGAACGAACAGACGAAGAACGAACAGAGGAAGAGCGAACAGACGGAGAACGAACAGACGAAGAACGAACAGAGGAAGAACGAACAGACGAAGAACGAACTGACGAGGAACGAACAGACGAAGAAAGAACAGACGAAGAACGAACAGACGAAGAACGAACAGACGGAGAACGAACAGACGAAGAACGAACAGACGAAGAACGAACAGAGGAAGAACGAACAGACGGAGAACGAACGGACGAAGAACGAACAGACGAAGAAAGAACAGACGAAGAACGAACAGACGAAGAACGAACAGACGGAGAACGAACAGACGAAGAACGAACAGACGAAGAACGAACAGACGAAGAACGAACAGACGGAGAACGAACAGACGAAGAACGAACAGACGAAGAACGAACAGAGGAAGAACGAACAGACGGAGAACGAACGGACGAAGAACGAACAGACGAAGAACGAACAGAGGAAGAGCGAACAGACGAAGAACGAACAGACGGAGAACGAACAGACGGCGAACGAACAGACGAAGAAAGAACAGACGAAGAACGAACAGACGAAGAACGAACTGACGAAGAACGAACAGACGAAGAAAGAACAGACGAAGAACGAACAGACGAAGAACGAACAGACGGAGAACGAACAGACGGCGAACGAACAGACGAAGAAAGAACAGACGAAGAACGAACAGACGAAGAACGAACTGACGAAGAACGAACAGACGAAGAAAGAACAGACGAAGAACGAACAGACGAAGAACGAACAGACGGAGAACGAACAGACGAAGAACGAACAGACGAAGAACGAACAGAGGAAGAACGAACAGACGGAGAACGAACAGACGGCGAACGAACAGACGAAGAAAGAACAGACGAAGAACGAACAGACGAAGAACGAACTGACGAAGAACGAACAGACGAAGAAAGAACAGACGAAGAACGAACAGACGAAGAACGAACAGACGGAGAACGAACAGACGAAGAACGAACAGACGAAGAACGAACAGAGGAAGAACGAACAGACGGAGAACGAACGGACGAAGAACGAACAGACGAAGAACGAACAGAGGAAGAGCGAACAGACGGAGAACGAACAGACGGAGAACGAACAGACGGCGAACGAACAGACGAAGAAAGAACAGACGAAGAACGAACAGACGAAGAACGAACTGACGAAGAACGAACAGACGAAGAAAGAACAGACGAAGAACGAACAGACGAAGAACGAACAGACGGAGAACGAACAGACGAAGAACGAACAGACGAAGAACGAACAGACGAAGAACGAACAGACGGAGAACGAACAGACGGCGAACGAACAGACGAAGAAAGAACAGACGAAGAACGAACAGACGAAGAACGAACTGACGAAGAACGAACAGACGAAGAAAGAACAGACGAAGAACGAACAGACGAAGAACGAACAGACGGAGAACGAACAGACGAAGAACGAACAGACGAAGAACGAACAGAGGAAGAACGAACAGACGGAGAACGAACGGACGAAGAACGAACAGACGAAGAACGAACAGAGGAAGAGCGAACAGACGGAGAACGAACAGACGAAGAACGAACAGAGGAAGAACAAACAGACGGACAACGAACAGACGAAGAACGAACAGACGGCGAACGAACAGACGAAGAAAGAACAGACGAAGAACGAACAGACGAAGAACGAACTGACGAAGAACGAACAGACGGCGAACGAACAGACGAAGAACGAACAGACGAAGAACGAACAGACGGAGAACGAACAGACGAAGAACGAACAGACGAAGAACGAACAGAGGAAGAACGAACAGACGGAGAACGAACGGACGAAGAACGAACAGACGAAGAACGAACAGAGGAAGAACGAACAGACGGAGAACGAACAGACGAAGAACGAACAGAGGAAGAACGAACAGACGGAGAACGAACAGACGAAGAACGAACAGACGAAGAACGAACGGACGAGGAACGAACAGACGAAGAACAAACAGACGAAGAAAGAACTGACGAAGAACGAACAGACGAAGAACGAACAGACGAAGAACGAACAGACGAAGAACGAACAGACGAAGAAGGAACAGACGAAGAAAGAACAGACGAAGAACGAACAGACGAAGAACGAACAGACGAAGAAAGAACAGACGAAGAACGAACAGACGAAGAACGAACAGACGAAGAACGAACAGAGGAAGAACGAACAGACGGAGAACGAACGGACGAAGAACGAACAGACGAAGAACGAACAGACGAAGAACGAACAGACGAAGAACGAACAGACGAAGAACGAGCAGACGAAGAACGAACAGACGAAGAAGGAACAGACGAAGAACGAACAGACGGAAAACGAACAGACGGAGAAAGAACAGACGAAGAACGAACAGACGAAGAACGAACGGACGAGGAACGAACAGACGAAGAACAAACAGACGAAGAAAGAACAGACGAAGAAAGAACAGACGAAGAACGAACGGAAGAAGAACGAACAGACGAAGAACGAACAGACGAAGAAAGAACAGACGAAGAACGAACAGACGAAGAACGAACAGACGAAGAACGAGCAGACGAAGAACGAACAGACGAAGAAGGAACAGACGAAGAACGAACAGACGAAGAAAGAACAGACGAAGAACGAACAGACGAAGAACGAACAGACAAAGAACGAGCAGACGAAGAACGAACAGACGAAGAAGGAACAGAAGAAGAACGAACAGACGGAAAACGAACAGACGGAGAAAGAACAGACGAAGAACGAACAGACGAAGAACGAACAGACGAAAAAGGAACAGACGAAGAAAGAACAGACGAAGAACGAACAGACGAAGAACGAACAGACGAAGAACGAACAGACGAAGAACGAACAGACGAAGAAGGAACAGACGAAGAAGGAACAGACGGCGAACGAACAGACGAAGAAAGAACAGACGAAGAACGAACAGACGAAGAACGAACTGACGAAGAACGAACAGACGAAGAAAGAACAGACGAAGAACGAACAGACGAAGAACGAACAGACGGAGAACGAACAGACGAAGAACGAACAGACGAAGAACGAACAGAGGAAGAACGAACAGACGGAGAACGAACGGACGAAGAACGAACAGACGAAGAACGAACAGAGGAAGAGCGAACAGACGGAGAACGAACAGACGAAGAACGAACAGAGGAAGAACGAACAGACGGACAACGAACAGACGAAGAACGAACAGAGGAAGAACGAACAGACGGAGAACGAACAGACGAAGAAAGAACAGACGAAGAACGAACACACGAAGAACGAACAGACGAAGAACGAACAGACGAAGAACGAACAGACGAAGAACGAACAGACGAAGAAGGAACAGACGGCGAACGAACAGACGAAGAAAGAACAGACGAAGAACGAACAGACGAAGAACGAACAGACGAAGAACGAACAGACGGAGCACGAACAGACGAAGAAGGAACAGACGGCGAACGAACAGACGAAGAAAGAACAGACGAAGAACGAACATACGAAGAACGAACAGACGGAGAACGAACAGACGAAGAAGGAACAGACGAAGAAAGAACAGACGAAGAACGAACGGAAGAAGAACGAACAGACGAAGAACGAACAGACGAAGAAAGAACAGACGAAGAACGAACACACGAAGAACGAACAGACGAAGAACGAACAGACGAAGAACGAACAGACGAAGAACGAACAGACGAAGAAGGAACAGACGGCGAACGAACAGACGAAGAAAGAACAGACGAAGAACGAACAGACGAAGAACGAACTGACGAAGAACGAACAGACGAAGAAAGAACAGACGAAGAACGAACAGACGAAGAACGAACAGACGAAGAAAGAAGAGACGAAGAAAGAACAGACGAAGAACGAACAGAGGAAGAAGGAACAGACGAAGAAAGAACAGACGAAGAACGAACGGACGAGGAACGAACAGACGAAGAACAAACAGACGAAGAAAGAACAGACGAAGAAAGAACAGACGAAGAACGAACGGAAGAAGAACGAACAGACGAAGAACGAACAGACGAAGAAAGAACAGACGAAGAACGAACAGACGAAGAACGAACAGACGAAGAACGAGCAGACGAAGAACGAACAGACGAAGAAGGAACAGAAGAAGAACGAACAGACGGAAAACGAACAGACGGAGAAAGAACAGACGAAGAACGAACAGACGAAGAACGAACAGACGAAAAAGGAACAGACGAAGAAAGAACAGACGAAGAACGAACAGACGAAGAACGAACAGACGAAGAAAGAAGAGACGAAGAAAGAACAGACGAAGAACGAACAGAGGAAGAAGGAACAGACGAAGAAAGAACAGACGAAGAACGAACGGACGAGGAACGAACAGACGAAGAACAAACAGACGAAGAAAGAACAGACGAAGAAAGAACAGACGAAGAACGAACAGACGAAGAACGAACAGACGGAGAACGAACAGACGAAGAAGGAACAGACGAAGAAAGAACAGACGAAGAACGAACGGAAGAAGAACGAACAGACGAAGAACGAACAGACGAAGAAAGAACAGACGAAGAACGAACACACGAAGAACGAACAGACGAAGAACGAACAGACGAAGAACGAACAGACGAAGAACGAACAGACGAAGAAGGAACAGACGGCGAACGAACAGACGAAGAAAGAACAGACGAAGAACGAACAGACGAAGAACGAACTGACGAAGAACGAACAGACGAAGAAAGAACAGACGAAGAACGAACAGACGAAGAACGAACAGACGAAGAAAGAAGAGACGAAGAAAGAACAGACGAAGAACGAACAGAGGAAGAAGGAACAGACGAAGAAAGAACAGACGAAGAACGAACGGACGAGGAACGAACAGACGAAGAACAAACAGACGAAGAAAGAACAGACGAAGAAAGAACAGACGAAGAACGAACAGACGAAGAACGAACAGACGAAGAACGAACAGACGAAGAACGAACAGACGAAGAAGGAACAGACGGCGAACGAACAGACGAAGAAAGAACAGACGAAGAACGAACAGACGAAGAACGAACAGACGAAGAACGAACGGAAGAAGAACGAACAGACGAAGAACGAACAGACGAAGAAAGAACAGACGAAGAACGAACAGACGAAGAACGAACAGACGAAGAACGAGCAGACGAAGAACGAACAGACGAAGAAGGAACAGAAGAAGAACGAACAGACGGAGAACGAACAGACGAAAGAGGAACAGACGGAGAACGAACAGACGAAGAAAGAACAGACGAAGCACGAACAGAAGAAGAACGAACAGACGAAGAACGAACAGACGGAGAACGAACAGACGAAAAAGAACAGACGAAGAACGAACAGACGAAGAAAGAACAAACGAAGAACGAACAGACGAAGAACAAACAGACGAAGAACGAACAGACGGAGAACGAACAGACGAAGAACGAACAAACGAAGAACGAACAGACGAAGAACGAACAGACGAAGAAAGAACAAACGAAGAACGAACAGACGAAGAACGATCAGACGAAGAACGAACAGACGGAGAACGAACAGACGAAGAACGAACAAACGAAGAACGAACGGACGAAGAACGAACAGACGAAGAACGAACAGACGAAGAACGAGCAGACGAAGAACGAACAGACGAAGAAGGAACAGAAGAAGAACGAACAGACGGAAAACGAACAGACGGGGAAAGAACAGACGAAGAACGAACAGACGAAAAAGGAACAGACGAAGAAAGAACAGACGAAGAACGAACAGACGAAGAACGAACAGACGAAGAACGAACAGACGAAGAATGAACAGACGAAGAAGGAACAGACGGCGAACGAACAGACGAAGAAAGAACAGACGAAGAACGAACAGACTAAGAACGAACTGACGAAGAACGAACAGACGAAGAAAGAACAGACGAAGAACGAACAGACGAAGAACGAACAGACGGAGAACGAACAGACGAAGAACGAACAGAGGAAGAACGAACAGACGGAGAACGAACAGACGAAGAACGAACAGACGAAGAACGAACGGAAGAAGAACGAACAGACGAAGAACGAACAGACGAAGAAAGAACAGACGAAGAACGAACAGACGAAGAACGAACAGACGAAGAAGGAACAGACGGCGAACGAACAGACGAAGAAAGAACAGACGAAGAACGAACAGACGAAGAACGAACTGACGAAGAACGAACAGACGAAGAAAGAACAGACGAAGAACGAACAGACGAAGAAAGAACAGACGAAGAACGAACAGACGAAGAACGAACAGACGAAGAACGAGCAGACGAAGAACGAACAGACGAAGAAGGAACAGAAGAAGAACGAACAGACGGAAAACGAACAGACGGGGAAAGAACAGACGAAGAACGAACAGACGAAAAAGGAACAGACGAAGAAAGAACAGACGAAGAACGAACAGACGAAGAACGAACAGACGAAGAACGAACAGACGAAGAATGAACAGACGAAGAAGGAACAGACGGCGAACGAACAGACGAAGAAAGAACAGACGAAGAACGAACAGACGAAGAACGAACTGACGAAGAACGAACAGACGAAGAAAGAACAGACGAAGAACGAACAGACGAAGAACGAACAGACGGAGAACGAACAGACGAAGAACGAACAGACGAAGAACGAACAGAGGAAGAACGAACAGACGGAGAACGAACGGACGAAGAACGAACAGACGAAGAACGAACAGAGGAAGAACGAACAGACGGAGAACGAACAGACGAAGAACGAACAGAGGAAGAACGAACAGACGGAGAACGAACAGACGAAGAACGAACAGACGAAGAACGAACGGAAGAAGAACGAACAGACGAAGAACGAACAGACGAAGAAAGAACAGACGAAGAACGAACAGACGAAGAACGAACAGACGAAGAACGAGCAGACGAAGAACGAACAGACGAAGAAGGAACAGAAGAAGAACGAACAGACGGAAAACGAACAGACGGAGAAAGAACAGACGAAGAACGAACAGACGAAGAACGAACAGACGAAAAAGGAACAGACGAAGAAAGAACAGACGAAGAACGAACAGACGAAGAACGAACAGACGAAGAACGAACAGACGAAGAACGAACAGACGAAGAAGGAACAGACGGCGAACGAACAGACGAAGAAAGAACAGACGAAGAACGAACAGACGAAGAACGAACTGACGAAGAACGAACAGACGAAGAAAGAACAGACGAAGAACGAGCAGACGAAGAACGAACAGACGGAGAACGAACAGACGAAGAACGAACAGACGAAGAACGAACAGAGGAAGAACGAACAGACGGAGAACGAACGGACGAAGAACGAACAGACGAAGAACGAACAGAGGAAGAACGAACAGACGGAGAACGAACAGACGAAGAAAGAACAGACGAAGAACGAACACACGAAGAACGAACAGACGAAGAACGAACAGACGAAGAACGAACAGACGAAGAACGAACAGACGAAGAAGGAACAGACGGCGAACGAACAGACGAAGAAAGAACAGACGAAGAACGAACAGACGAAGAACGAACAGACGAAGAACGAACAGACGGAGCACGAACAGACGAAGAAGGAACAGACGGCGAACGAACAGACGAAGAAAGAACAGACGAAGAACGAACATACGAAGAACGAACCGACGGAGAACGAACAGACGAAGAAGGAACAGACGAAGAAAGAACAGACGAAGAACGAACGGAAGAAGAACGAACAGACGAAGAACGAACAGACGAAGAAAGAACAGACGAAGAACGAACACACGAAGAACGAACAGACGAAGAACGAACAGACGAAGAACGAACAGACGAAGAACGAACAGACGAAGAAGGAACAGACGGCGAACGAACAGACGAAGAAAGAACAGACGAAAAACGAACAGACGAAGAACGAACTGGCGAAGAACGAACAGACGAAGAAAGAACAGACGAAGAACGAACAGACGAAGAACGAACAGACGAAGAAAGAACAGACGAAGAAAGAACAGACGAAGAACGAACAGACGAAGAAGGAACAGACGAAGAAAGAACAGACGAAGAACGAACGGAAGAAGAACGAACAGACGAAGAAGGAACAGACGGCGAACGAACAGACGAAGAAAGAACAGACGAAGAACGAACATACGAAGAACGAACAGACGGAGAACGAACAGACGAAGAAGGAACAGACGAAGAACGAACAGACGAAAAAGGAACAGACGGAGAACGAACAGACGAAGAAAGAACAGACGAAGAACGAACAGACGAAGAACGAACAGACGAAGAACGAACAGACGGAGCACGAACAGACGAAGAAGGAACAGACGGCGAACGAACAGACGAAGAAAGAACAGACGAAGAACGAACATACGAAGAACGAACAGACGAAGAACGAACAGACGAAGAACGAACAGACGAAGAACGAACAGACGGAGCACGAACAGACGAAGAAGGAACAGACGGCGAGCGAACAGACGAAGAAAGAACAGACGAAGAACGAACAGACGAAGAACGAACAGACGAAAAAGGAACAGACGGAGAACGAACAGACGAAGAAAGAACAGACAAAGAACGAACAGACGAAGAACGAACAGACGAAGAACGAACAGACGGAGCACGAACAGACGAAGAAGGAACAGACGGCGAGCGAACAGACGAAGAAAGAACAGACGAAGAACGAACATACGAAGAACGAGCAGACGGAGAACGAACAGACGAAGAAGGAACAGACGAAGAAAGAACAGACGAAGAACGAACGGAAGAAGAACGAACAGACGAAGAACGAACAGACGAAGAAAGAACAGACGAAGAACGAACACACGAAGAACGAACAGACGAAGAACGAACAGACGAAGAACGAACAGACGAAGAACGAACAGACGAAGAAGGAACAGACGGCGAACGAACAGACGAAGAAAGAACAGACGAAGAACGAACAGACGAAGAACGAACTGACGAAGAACGAACAGACGAAGAAAGAACAGACGAAGAACGAACAGACGAAGAACGAACAGACGAAGAAAGAACAGACGAAGAAAGAACAGACGAAGAACGAACAGACGAAGAAGGAACAGACGAAGAAAGAACAGACGAAGAACGAACGGAAGAAGAACGAACAGACGAAGAAGGAACAGACGGCGAACGAACAGACGAAGAAAGAACAGACGAAGAACGAACAGACGAAGAACGAACAGACGAAGAACGAACAGACGAAGAACGAACAGACGAAGAAATAACAGACGGCGAACGAACAGACGAAGAAGGAACAGATGGCGAACGAACAGACGAAGAATTAACAGACGAAGAACGAACAGACGGAAAACGAACAGACGGAGAAAGAACAGACGAAGAACGAACAGACGAAGAACGAACAGACGAAGAACGAACAGACGAAGAACGAACAGACGGAGAACGAACAGACGAAGAAGGAACAGACGGCGAACGAACAGACGAAGAAAGAACAGACGAAGAACGAACAGACGAAGAACGAACAGACGAAGAACGAACAGACGAAGAACGAACAGACGAAGAAGGAACAAACGGCGAACGAACAGACGAAGAAGGAACAGACGGCGAACGAACAGACGAAGAAGGAACAGACGAAGAACGAACAGACGGAAAATGAACAGACGGAGAAAGAACAGACGAAGAACGAACAGACGAAGAACGAACAGACGAAGATCGAACAGACGAAGAACGAACAGACGAAGGACGAACAGACGAAGAACGAACTGACGGAGAACGAACAGACGAAGAAGGAACAGACCGCGAACGAACAGACGAAGAAAGAACAGACGAAGAACGAACAGACGAAGAACGAACAGACGAAGAACGAACAGACGAAGAAAGAACAGGCGAAGAACGAACAGACGAAGGACGAACAGACGAAGAACGAACAGACGAAGAACGAACAGACGAAGATCGAACAGACGAAGAACGAACAGACGAAGGACGAACAGACGAAGAACGAACTGACGGAGAACGAACAGACGAAGAAGGAACAGACCGCGAACGAACAGACGAAGAAAGAACAGACGAAGAACGAACAGACGAAGAACGAACAGACGAAGAACGAACAGACGAAAAAGGAACAGACGGAGAACGAACAGACGAAGAAAGAACAGACGAAGAACGAACAGACGAAGAACGAACAGACGAAGAACGAACAGACGAAGAAAGAACAGACGAAGAACGAACAGACGGAGAACGAACAGACGAAGAAGGAACAGACGGCGAACGAACAGACGAAGAAAGAACAGACGAAGAACGAACAGACGAAGAACGAACAGACGAAGAACGAACAGACGAAGAACGAACAGACGGAGAACGAATAGACGAAGAAGGAACAGACGAAGAAAGAACAGACGAAGAACGAACAGACGAAGAACGAACAGACGAAGAAAGAACAGACGAAGAACGAACAGACGAAGAACGAACAGACGAAGAACGAACAGACGAAGAAAGAACAGAAGAAGAACGAACAGACGAAGAAGGAACAGACGAAGAAAGAACAGACGAAGAAAGAACAGACGAAGAACGAACAGACGAAGAAGGAACAGACGAAGAAAGAACAGACGAAGAACGAACAGACGAAGAACGAACAGACGGAGAACGAACAGACGAAGAACGAACAGACGAAGAACGAACAGACGAAGAACGAACAGACGAAGAAAGAACAGACGAAGAACGAACAGACGAAGAAGGAACAGACGAAGAAAGAACAGACGAAGAACGAACAGACGAAGAACGAACAGACGGAGAACGAACAGACGAAGAACGAACAGACGAAGAACGAACAGACGAAGAACGAACAGACGGAGAACGAACAGACGAAGAAGGAACAGACGGCGAACGAACAGACGAAGAAAGAACAGACGAAGAACGAACAGACGAAGAACGAACAGACGAAGAACGAACAGACGAAGAACGAACAGACGAAGAACGAACAGACGGAGAACGAAAAGACGAAGAAGGAACAGACGAAGAAAGAACAGACGAAGAACGAACGGAAGAAGAACGAACAGACGAAGAAGGAACAGACGAAGAAAGAACAGACGAAGAACGAACAGACGAACAACGAACAGACGAAGAACGAACAGACGAAGAACGAACAGACGAAGAACGAACAGACGGAGAACGAACAGACGAAGAAGGAACAGACGGAGAACGAACAGACGAAGAAAGAACAGACGGCGAACGAACAGACGAAGAAGGAACAGACGAAGAACGAACAGACGGAAAACGAACAGACGAAGAACGAACAGACGAAGAACGAACAGACGAAGAAAGAACAGACGAAGAAAGAACAGACGAAGAACGAACAGACGAAGAAGGAACAGCCGAAGAAAGAACAGACGAAGAACGAACGGAAGAAGAACGAACAGACGAAGAACGAACAGACGAAGAAAGAACAGACGAAGAAATAACAGACGGCGAACGAACAGACGAAGAAGGAACAGACGGCGAACGAACAGACGAAGAAGGAACAGACGAAGAACGAACAGACGAAGAACGAACAGATGAAGAACGAACAGACGAAGAACGAACAGACGGAGAACGAACAGACGAAGAAGGAACAGACGGCGAGCGAACAGACGAAGAAGGAACAGACGAAGAACGAACAGACGAAGAACGAACAGACGAAGAACGAACAGACGAAGAAAGTACAGACGAAGAACGAACAGACGAAGAACGAACAGACGAAGAACGAACAGACGAAGAACGAACAGACGAAGAACGAACAGACGAAGAAATAACAGACGGCGAACGAACAGACGAAGAAGGAACAGACGGCGAACGAACAGACGAAGAAGGAACAGACGAAGAACGAACAGACGGAAAACGAACAGACGGAGAACAAACAGACGAAGAACGAACAGACGAAGAACGAACAGACGAAGAACGAACAGATGAAGAACGAACAGACGAAGAACGAACAGACGGAGAACGAACAGACGAAGAAGGAACAGACGGCGAACGAACAGACGAAGAAAGAACAGACGAAGAACGAACAGACGAAGAACGAACAGACGAAGAACGAACAGACGAAGAAGGAACAGACGGCGAACGAACAGACGAAGAAGGAACAGACGGCGAACGAACAGACGAAGAAGGAACAGACGAAGAACGAACAGACGGAAAACGAACAGACGGAGAAAGAACAGACGAAGAACGAACAGACGAAGAACGAACAGACGAAGAACGAACAGACGAAGAACGAACAGACGGAGAACGAACGGACGAAGAACGAACAGACGAAGAAAGAACAGACGAAGAACGAACAGACGAAAAACGAACAGACGAAGAACGAACAGACGGAGAACGAACAGACGATGAACGAACGGACGAAGAACGAACAGACGAAGAACGAACGGACGAAGATCGAACAGACGAAGAACGAACAGACGAAAAAGGAACAGACGGAGAACGAACAGACGAAGAAAGAACAGACGAAGAACGAACAGACGAAGAACGAACAGACGAAGAACGAACAGACGGAGAACGAACAGACGAAGAAGGAACAGACGGCGAACGAACAGACAAAGAAAGAACAGACGAAGAACGAACAGACGAAGAACGAACAGACGAAGAACGAACAGACGAAGAAAGAACAGACGAAGAACGAACAGACGAAGAACGAACAGACGAAGAACGAACAGACGGAGAACGAACAGACGAAGAAGGAACAGACGAAGAAAGAACAGACGAAGAACGAACGGAAGAAGAACGAACAGACGAAAAAGGAACAGACGGAGAACGAACAGACGAAGAAAGAACAGACGAAGAACGAACAGACGAAGAACGAACAGACGAAGATCGAACAGACGAAGAACGAACAGGCGAAAAAGGAACAGACGGAGAACGAACAGACGAAGAAAGAACAGACGAAGAACGAACAGACGAAGAACGAACAGACGAAGAACGAACGGACGGAGAACGAACAGATGAAGAAGGAACAGACGGCGAACGAACAGACGAAGAAAGAATAGACGAAGAACGAACGGAAGAAGAACGAACCGACGAAGAACGAACAGACGGAGAACGAACAGATGAAGTAGGAACAGACGGCGAACGAACAGACGAAGAAAGAACAGACGAAGAACGAACGGAAGAAGAACGAACAGACGAAGAACGAACGGACGAAAAACGAACAGACGAAGAACGAACAGACGGAGAACGAACAGACGATGAACGAACGGACGAAGAACGAACAGACGAAGAACGAACGGACGAAGATCGAACAGACGAAGAACGAACAGACGAAAAAGGAACAGACGGAGAACGAACAGACGAAGAAAGAACAGACGAAGAACGAACAGACGAAGAACGAACAGACGAAGAAGGAACAGACCAAGAAAGAACAGACGAAGAACGAACGGAAGAAGAACGAACAGACGAAGAACGAACAGACGAAGAAAGAACAGACGAAGAACGAACAGACGAAGAACGAACAGACGAAGAACGAACAGACGGAGAACGAACAGACGAAGAAGGAACAGACGAAAAAGGAACAGACGGAGAACGAACAGACGAAGAAGGAACGGACGAAGAACGAACAGACGAAGATCGAACAGACGAAGAACGAACAGACGAAAAAGGAACAGACGGAGAACGAACAGACGAAGAAAGAACAGACGAAGAACGAACAGACGAAGAACGAACAGACGAAGAACGAACAGACGGAGAACGAACAGACGAAGAACGAACAGACGGAGAACGAACGGACGAAGAACGAACAGACGGCGAACGAACAGACGAAGAAGGAACAGACGAAGAACGAACGGAAGAAAAACGAACAGACGAAGAACGAACAGACGAAAAAGGAACAGACGGAGAACGAACAGACGAAGAAAGAACAGACGAAGAACGAACAGACGAAAAAGGAACAGACGGAGAACGAACAGACGAAGAAGGAACGGACGAAGAACGAACAGACGAAGATCGAACAGACGAAGAACGAACAGACGAAAAAGGAACAGACGGAGAACGAACAGACGAAGAAAGAACAGACGAAGAACGAACAGACGAAAAAGGAACAGACGGAGAACGAACAGACGAAGAAGGAACGGACGAAGAACGAACAGACGAAGATCGAACAGACGAAGAACGAACAGACGAAAAAGGAACAGACGGAGAACGAACAGACGAAGAAAGAACAGACGAAGAACGAACAGACGAAGAACGAACAGACGAAGAACGAACAGACGGAGAACGATCAGATGAAAAAGGAATAGACGGCGAACGAACAGACGAAGAAAGAACAGACGAAGAACGAACGGAAGAAGAACGAACAGACGAAGAACGAACAGACGGAGAACGAACAGACGAAGAAGGAACAGACGAAGAAAGAACAGACGAAGAACGAACGGAAGAAGAACGAACAGACGAAGAAGGAACAGACGGCGAACGAACAGACGAAGAAAGAACAGACGAAGAACGAACAGACGAAGAACGATCAGACGCAGAACGAACAGACGAAGAACGAACAGACGAAGAGCGAACAGACGAAGAACGAACAGACGAAGAAAGAACAGACGAAGAACGAACAGACGAAGAACGAACAGACGAAGAACGAACAGACGGAGAACGAACAGACGGAGAAAGAACAGACGAAGAACGAACAGATGAAGAACGAACAGACGGAGAACGAACAGACGGAGAAAGAACAGACGAAGAACGAACAGACGAAGAACGAACAGACGAAGACCGAACAGACGAAGAACGAACAGACGAAGAAAGCACAGACGAAGAAAGAACAGACGAAGAACGAACAGACGAAGAACGAACAGACGAGGAACGAACAGACGGCGAACGAACAGACGAAGAACGAACAGACGAAGAACGAACAGACGAAGAACGAACAGACGAAGAACGAACAGACGAAGAACGAACAGACGAAGAACGAACAGACGGCGAACGAACAGACGAAGAAGGAACAGACGGCGAACGAACAGGACGAAGAAGGAACAGACGAAGAACGAACAGACGGAAAACGAACAGACGGAGAAAGAACAGACGAAGAACGAACAGACGAAGAACGAACAGACGAAGAACGAACAGACGAAGAACGAACAGACGGAGAACGAACGGACGAAGAACGAACAGACGAAGAAAGAACAGACGAAGAACGAACAGACGAAAAACGAACAGACGAAGAACGAACAGACGGAGAACGAACAGACGATGAACGAACGGACGAAGAACGAACAGACGAAGAACGAACGGACGAAGATCGAACAGACGAAGAACGAACAGACGAAAAAGGAACAGACGGAGAACGAACAGACGAAGAAAGAACAGACGAAGAACGAACAGACGAAGAACGAACAGACGAAGAACGAACAGACGGAGAACGAACAGACGACGAAGGAACAGACGGCGAACGAACAGACAAAGAAAGAACAGACGAAGAAAGAACAGACGAAGAACGAACAGACGAAGAACGAACAGACGAAGAAAGAACAGACGAAGAACGAACAGACGAAGAACGAACAGACGAAGAACGAACAGACGGAGAACGAACAGACGAAGAAGGAACAGACGAAGAAAGAACAGACGAAGAACGAATGGAAGAAGAACGAACAGACGAAAAAGGAACAGACGGAGAACGAGCAGACGAAGAAGGAACGGACGGAGAACGAGCAGACGAAGAAAGAACAGACGAAGAACGAACAGACGAAAAACGAACAGACGAAAAAGGAACAGACGGAGAACGAACAGACGAAGAAAGAACAGACGAAGAACGAACAGACGAAGAACGAACAGACGAAGAACGAACAGACGAAGAACGAACAGACGGAGCACGAACAGACGAAGAAGGAACAGACGGCGAACGAACAGACGAAGAAAGAACAGACGAAGAACGAACAGACGAAGAGCGAACAGACGGAGAACGAACAGACGAAGAAGGAACAGTCGAAGAAAGAACAGACGAAGAACGAACGGAAGAAGAACGAACAGACGAAATACGAACAGACGAAGAAAGAACAGACGAAGAACGAACAGACGAAGAACGAACAGACGAAGAACGAACAGACGGAGAACGAACGGACGAAGAACGAACAGACGAAGAAAGAACAGACGAAGAACGAACAGACGAAAAACGAACAGACGAAGAACGAACAGACGGAGAACGAACAGACGATGAACGAACGGACGAAGAACGAACAGACGAAGAACGAACATACGAAGATCGAACAGACGAAGAACGAACAGACGAAAAAGAACAGACGGAGAACGAACAGACGAAGAAAGAACAGACGAAGAACGAACAGACGAAGAACGAACAGACGAAGAACGAACAGACGGAGAACGAACAGACGAAGAACGAACAGACGAAGAACGAACAGACGAAGAACGAACAGACGAAGAAGGAACAGACGAAGAAAGAACAGACGAAGAACGAACGGAAGAAGAACGAACAGACGGCGAACGAACAGACGAAGAAGGAACAGACGAAGAACGAACAGACGAAGAACGAACAGACGGAGAACAAACAGACGAAGAACGAACAGACGAAGAACGAACAGACGAAGAAAGAACAGACGAAGAACGAACAGACGAAGAACGAACAGACGAAGAAATAACAGACGGCGAACGAACAGACGAAGAAGGAACAGACGGCGAACGAACAGACGAAGAAGGAACAGACGAAGAACGAACAGACGAAGAACGAACAGACGAAGAACGAACAGACGAAGAAATAACAGACGGCGAACGAACAGACGAAGAAGGAACAGACGAAGAACGAACAGACGAAGAACGAACAGACGGCGAACGAACAGACGAAGAAGGAACAGACGAAGAACGAACAGACGAAGAACGAACAGACGGAGAACAAACAGACGAAGAACGAACAGACGAAGAACGAACAGACGAAGAAAGAACAGACGAAGAACGAACAGACGAAGAACGAACAGACGAAGAACGAACAGACGAATAACGAACAGACGAAGAAGGAACAGACGAAGAACGAACAGACGAAGAACGAACAGACGGAGAACAAACAGACGAAGAACGAACAGACGAAGAACGAACAGACGAAGAAAGAACAGACGAAGAACGAACAGACGAAGAACGAACAGACGAAGAACGAACAGACGAAGAAAGAACAGAAGAAGAACGAACAGACGAAGAACGAACAGACGAAAAAGGAACAGACGGAGAACGAACAGACGAAGAAAGAACAGACGAAGAACGAACAGACGAAGAACGAACAGACGAAGAACGAACAGACGAAGAAAGAACAGACGAAGAACGAACAGACGAAGAACGAACAGACGAAGAACGAACAGACGGAGAACGAACAGACGAAGAAGGAACAGACGGCGAACGAACAGACGAAGAAAGAACAGACGAAGAACGAACAGACGAAGAACGAACAGACGAAGAACGAACAGACGAAGAACGAACAGACGGAGAACGAATAGACGAAGAAGGAACAGACGAAGAAAGAACAGACGAAGAACGAACAGACGAAGAACGAACAGACGAAGAAAGAACAGACGAAGAACGAACAGACGAAGAAAGAACAGACGAAGAACGAACAGACGAAGAACGAACAAACGAAGAACGAACAGACGGAGAACGAATAGACGAAGAACGAACAGACGAAGAAAGAACAGAAGAAGAACGAACAGACGAAGAACGAACAGACGAAAAAGGAACAGACGGAGAACGAACAGACGAAGAAAGAACAGACGAAGAACGAACAGACGAAGAACGAACAGACGAAGAACGAACAGACGGAGCACGAACAGACGAAGAAGGAACAGACGGCGAACGAACAGACGGAGAAAGAACAGACGAAGAACGAACAGACGAAGAACGAACAGACGAAGAACGAACAGACGAAGAAAGAACAGACGCAGAACGAACAGACGAAGAACGAACAGACGAAGAACGAACAGACGGAGAACGAACAGACGAAGAAGGAACAGACGGCGAACGAACAGACGAAGAAAGAACAGACGAAGAACGAACAAACGAAGAACGAACAGACGAAGAACGAACAGACGAAGAACGAACAGACGGAGAACGAACAGACGAAGAAGGAACAGACGAAGAAAGAACAGACGAAGAACGAACAGACGAAGAACGAACAGACGGAGAACGAACAGACGAAGAACGAACAGACGAAGAACGAACAGACGAAGAACGAACAGACGGAGAACGAACAGACGAAGAAGGAACAGACGGCGAACGAACAGACGAAGAAAGAACAGACGAAGAACGAACAGACGAAGAACGAACAGACGAAGAACGAACAGACGAAGAACGAACAGACGAAGAACGAACAGACGGAGAACGAACAGACGAAGAAGGAACAGACGAAGAAAGAACAGACGAAGAACGAACGGAAGAAGAACGAACAGACGAAGAAGGAACAGACGAAGAAAGAACAGACGAAGAACGAACAGACGAAGAACGAACAGACGAAGAACGAACAGACGAAGAACGAACAGACGAAGAACGAACAGACGGAGAACGAACAGACGAAGAAGGAACAGACGGCGAACGAACAGACGAAGAAAGAACAGACGAAGAACGAACAGACGAAGAACGAACAGACGAAGAACGAACAGACGAAGAAAGAACAGACGAAGAACGAACAGACGAAGAACGAACAGACGAAGAAAGAACAGACGAAGAAAGAACAGACGAAGAACGAACAGACGAAGAAGGAACAGCCGAAGAAAGAACAGACGAAGAACGAACGGAAGAAGAACGAACAGACGAAGAACGAACAGACGAAGAAAGAACAGACGAAGAAATAACAGACGGCGAACGAACAGACGAAGAAGGAACAGACGGCGAACGAACAGACGAAGAAGGAACAGACGAAGAACGAACAGACGGAAAACGAACAGACGGAGAACAAACAGACGAAGAACGAACAGACGAAGAACGAACAGACGAAGAACGAACAGATGAAGAACGAACAGACGAAGAAAGTACAGACGAAGAACGAACAGACGAAGAACGAACAGACGAAGAACGAACAGACGAAGAACGAACAGACGAAGAACGAACAGACGAAGAACGAACAGACGAAGAACGAACAGACGAAGAAGGAACAGACGGCGAACGAACAGACGAAGAAGGAACAGACGAAGAACGAACAGACGAAGAACGAACAGACGAAGAACGAACAGACGAAGAAAGTACAGACGAAGAACGAACAGACGAAGAACGAACAGACGAAGAACGAACAGACGAAGAACGAACAGACGAAGAACGAACAGACGAAGAACGAACAGACGAAGAACGAACAGACGAAGAACGAACAGACGAAGAAAGAACAGACGAAGAACGAACAGACGAAGAACGAACAGACGAAGAAAGAACAGACGAAGAAAGAACAGACGAAGAACGAACAGACGAAGAAGGAACAGCCGAAGAAAGAACAGACGAAGAACGAACGGAAGAAGAACGAACAGACGAAGAAGGAACAGACGGCGAACGAACAGACGAAGAAAGAACAGACGAAGAACGAACAGACGAAGAACGAACAGACGAAGAACGAACAGACGAAGAACGAACAGACGAAGAACGAACAGACGAAGAACGAACAGACGAAGAAGGAACAGACGGCGAACGAACAGACGAAGAAGGAACAGACGGCGAACGAACAGACGAAGAAGGAACAGACGAAGAACGAACAGACGGAAAACGAACAGACGGAGAAAGAACAGACGAAGAACGAACAGACGAAGAACGAACAGACGAAGAACTAACAGACGAAGAACGAACAGATGAAGAACGAACAGACGAAGAACGAACAGACGAAAAACGAACAGACGAAGAACGAACAGACGGAGAACGAACAGACGATGAACGAACGGACGAAGAACGAACAGACGAAGAACGAACGGACGAAGATCGAACAGACGAAGAACGAACAGACGAAAAAGGAACAGACGGAGAACGAACAGACGGAAAACGAACAGACGGAGAACAAACAGACGAAGAACGAACAGACGAAGAACGAACAGACGGAGAAAGAACAGACGAAGAACGAACAGACGAAGAACGAACAGACGGAGAACGAACGGACGAAGAACGAACAGACGAAGAAAGAACAGACGAAGAACGAACAGACGAAAAACGAACAGACGAAGAACGAACAGACGGAGAACGAACAGACGATGAACGAACGGATTAAGAACGAACAGACGAAGAACGAACGGACGAAGATCGAACAGACGAAGAACGAACAGACGAAAAAGGAACAGACGGAGAACGAACAGACGGAAAACGAACAGACGGAGAACAAACAGACGAAGAACGAACAGACGAAGAACGAACAGACGAAGAACGAACAGATGAAGAACGAACAGACGAAGAACGAACAGACGGAGAACGAACAGACGAAGAAGGAACAGACGAAGAACGAACAGACGAAGAACGAACAGACGAAGAACGAACAGACGAAGAACGAACAGACGGCGAACGAACAGACGAAGAAGGAACAGACGGCGAACGAACAGACGAAGAAGGAACAGACGAAGAACGAACAGACGGAAAACGAACAGACGGAGAAAGAACAGACGAAGAACGAACAGACGAAGAACGAACAGACGAAGAACGAACAGACGAAGAACGAACAGACGGAGAACGAACGGACGAAGAACGAACAGACGAAGAAAGAACAGACGAAGAACGAACAGACGAAAAACGAACAGACGAAGAACGAACAGACGGAGAACGAACAGACGATGAACGAACGGACGAAGAACGAACAGACGAAGAACGAACGGACGAAGATCGAACAGACGAAGAACGAACAGACGAAAAAGGAACAGACGGAGAACGAACAGACGAAGAAAGAACAGACGAAGAACGAACAGACGAAGAACGAACAGACGAAGAACGAACAGACGGAGAACGAACAGACGAAGAAGGAACAGACGGCGAACGAACAGACAAAGAAAGAACAGACGAAGAACGAACAGACGAAGAACGAACAGATGAAGAACGAACAGACGAAGAACGAACAGACGAAGAAGGAACAGACGGCGAACGAACAGACGAAGAAGGAACAGACGAAGAACGAACAGACGGAAAACGAACAGACGGAGAACAAACAGACGAAGAACGAACAGACGAAGAACGAACAGACGAAGAACGAACAGATGAAGAACGAACAGACGAAGAACGAACAGACGGAGAAGGAACAGACGGCGAACGAACAGACGAAGAAGGAACAGACGAAGAACGAACAGACGGAAAACGAACAGACGGAGAACAAACAGACGAAGAACGAACAGACGAAGAACGAACAGACGAAGAACGAACAGATGAAGAACGAACAGACGAAGAACGAACAGACGGAGAACGAACAGACGAAGAAGGAACAGACGGCGAACGAACAGACGAAGAAAGAACAGACGAAGAAGGAACAGACGGCGAACGAACAGACGAAGAAGGAACAGACGAAGAACGAACAGACGGAAAACGAACAGACGGAGAACAAACAGACGAAGAACGAACAGACGAAGAACGAACAGACGAAGAACGAACAGATGAAGAACGAACAGACGAAGAACGAACAGTCGGAGAACGAACAGACGAAGAAGGAACAGACGGCGAACGAACAGACGAAGAAAGAACAGACGAAGAACGAACAGACGAAGAACGAACAGACGAAGAAGGAACAGACGGCGAACGAACAGACGAAGAAGGAACAGACGGCGAACGAACAGACGAAGAAGGAACAGACGAAGAACGAACAGACGGAAAACGAACAGACGGAGAAAGAACAGACGAAGAACGAACAGACGAAGAACGAACAGACGAAGAACGAACAGACGAAGAACGAACAGACGAAAAACGAACAGACGAAGAACGAACAGACGGAGAACGAACAGACGATGAACGAACGGACGAAGAACGAACAGACGAAGAACGAACGGACGAAGATCGAACAGACGAAGAACGAACAGACGAAAAAGGAACAGACGGAGAACGAACAGACGAAGAAAGAACAGACGAAGAACGAACAGACGAAGAACGAACAGACGAAGAACGAACAGACGAAGAAAGAACAGACGAAGAACGAACAGACGAAGAACGAACAGACGAAGAACGAACAGACGGAGAACGAACAGACGAAGAAGGAACAGACGGCGAACGAACAGACAAAGAAAGAACAGACGAAGAACGAACAGACGAAGAACGAACAGACGAAGAACGAACAGACGAAGAAAGAACAGACGAAGAACGAACAGACGAAGAACGAACAGACGAAGAACGAACAGACGGAGAACGAACAGACGAAGAAGGAACAGACGAAGAAAGAACAGACGAAGAACGAACGGAAGAAGAACGAACAGACGAAAAAGGAACAGACGGAGAACGAACAGACGAAGAAAGAACAGACGAAGAACGAACAGACGAAGAACGAACAGACGAAAAAGGAACAGACGGAGAACGAACAGACGAAGACGGAACGGACGAAGAACGAACAGACGAAGAACGAACAGGCGAAAAAGGAACAGACGGAGAACGAACAGACGAAGAAAGAACAGACGAAGAACGAACAGACGAAGAACGAACAGACGAAGAACGAACAGACGGAGAACGAACAGATGAAGAAGGAACAGACGGCGAACGAACAGACGAAGAAAGAATAGACGAAGAACGAACGGAAGAAGAACGAACCGACGAAGAACGAACAGACGGAGAACGAACAGATGAAGTAGGAACAGACGGCGAACGAACAGACGAAGAAAGAACAGACGAAGAACGAACGGAAGAAGAACGAACAGACGAAGAACGAACGGACGAAAAACGAACAGACGAAGAACGAACAGACGGAGAACGAACAGACGATGAACGAACGGACGAAGAACGAACAGACGAAGAACGAACGGACGAAGATCGAACAGACGAAGAACGAACAGACGAAAAAGGAACAGACGGAGAACGAACAGACGAAGAAAGAACAGACGAAGAACGAACAGACGAAGAACGAACAGACGAAGAAGGAACAGACGAAGAAAGAACAGACGAAGAACGAACGGAAGAAGAACGAACAGACGAAGAACGAACAGACGAAGAAAGAACAGACGAAGAACGAACAGACGAAGAACGAACAGACGAAGAACGAACAGACGGAGAACGAACAGACGAAGAAGGAACAGACGAAGAAAGAACAGACGAAGAACGAACGGAAGAAAAACGAACAGACGAAGAACGAACAGACGAAAAAGGAACAGACGGAGAACGAACAGACGAAGAAAGAACAGACGAAGAACGAACAGACGAAAAAGGAACAGACGGAGAACGAACAGACGAAGAAGGAACGGACGAAGAACGAACAGACGAAGATCGAACAGACGAAGAACGAACAGACGAAAAAGGAACAGACGGAGAACGAACAGACGAAGAAAGAACGGACGAAGAACGAACAGACGAAGAACGAACAGACGAAGAACGAACAGACGGAGAACGATCAGATGAAGAAGGAATAGACGGCGAACGAACAGATGAAGAAAGAACAGACGAAGAACGAACGGAAGAAGAACGAACAGACGAAGAACGAACAGACGGAGAACGAACAGACGAAGAAGGAACAGACGAAGAAAGAACAGACGAAGAACGAACGGAAGAAGAACGAACAGACGAAGAAGGAACAGACGGCGAACGAACAGACGAAGAAAGAACAGACGAAGAACGAACAGACGAAGAACGAACAGACGAAGAACGAACAGACGAAGAACGAACAGACGGAGAACGAACAGATGAAGAAGGAACAGACGGCGAACGAACAGACGAAGAAAGAATAGACGAAGAACGAACGGAAGAAGAACGAACCGACGAAGAACGAACAGACGGAGAACGAACAGATGAAGTAGGAACAGACGGCGAACGAACAGACGAAGAAAGAACAGACGAAGAACGAACGGAAGAAGAACGAACAGACGAAGAACGAACGGACGAAAAACGAACAGACGAAGAACGAACAGACGGAGAACGAACAGACGATGAACGAACGGACGAAGAACGAACAGACGAAGAACGAACGGACGAAGATCGAACAGACGAAGAACGAACAGACGAAAAAGGAACAGACGGAGAACGAACAGACGAAGAAAGAACAGACGAAGAACGAACAGACGAAGAACGAACAGACGAAGAAGGAACAGACGAAGAAAGAACAGACGAAGAACGAACGGAAGAAGAACGAACAGACGAAGAACGAACAGACGAAGAAAGAACAGACGAAGAACGAACAGACGAAGAACGAACAGACGAAGAACGAACAGACGGAGAACGAACAGACGAAGAAGGAACAGACGAAGAAAGAACAGACGAAGAACGAACGGAAGAAAAACGAACAGACGAAGAACGAACAGACGAAAAAGGAACAGACGGAGAACGAACAGACGAAGAAGGAACGGACGAAGAACGAACAGACGAAGATCGAACAGACGAAGAACGAACAGACGAAAAAGGAACAGACGGAGAACGAACAGACGAAGAAAGAACAGACGAAGAACGAACAGACGAAGAACGAACAGACGAAGAACGAACAGACGGAGAACGATCAGATGAAAAAGGAATAGACGGCGAACGAACAGACGAAGAAAGAACAGACGAAGAACGAACAGACGAAGAACGAACAGACGGAGAACGAACAGACGAAGAAGGAACAGACGAAGAAAGAACAGACGAAGAACGAACGGAAGAAGAACGAACAGACGAAGAAGGAACAGACGGCGAACGAACAGACGAAGAAAGAACAGACGAAGAACGAACAGACGAAGAACGATCAGACGCAGAACGAACAGACGAAGAACGAACAGACGAAGAGCGAACAGACGAAGAACGAACAGACGAAGAAAGAACAGACGAAGAACGAACAGACGAAGAACGAACAGACGAAGAACGAACAGACGAAGAACGAACAGACGAAGAACGAACAGACGAAGAACGAACAGACGAAGAACGAACAGACGAAGAACGAACAGACGAAGAACGAACAGACGAAGAACGAACAGACGGCGAACGAACAGACGAAGAAGGAACAGACGGCGAACGAACAGGACGAAGAAGGAACAGACGAAGAACGAACAGACGGAAAACGAACAGACGGAGAAAGAACAGACGAAGAACGAACAGACGGAGAAAGAACAGACGAAAAACGAACAGACGAAGAACGAACAGACGAAGAACGAACAGACGAAGAAAGAACAGACGAAGAAAGTACAGACGAAGAACGAACAGACGAAGAACGAACAGACGAAGAACGAACAGACGGCGAACGAACAGACGAAGAACGAACAGACGAAGAACGAACAGACGAAGAACGAACAGACGAAGAACGAACAGACGAAGAACGAACAGACGGCGAACGAACAGACGAAGAAGGAACAGACGGCGAACGAACAGGACGAAGAAGGAACAGACGAAGAACGAACAGACGGAAAACGAACAGACGGAGAAAGAACAGACGAAGAACGAACAGACGAAGAACGAACGGACGAAGAACGAACAGACGAAGAAAGAACAGACGAAGAACGAACAGACGAAAAACGAACAGACGAAGAACGAACAGACGGAGAACGAACAGACGAAGAAGGAACAGTCGAAGAAAGAACAGACGAAGAACGAACGGAAGAAGAACGAACAGACGAAGAACGAACAGACGAAGAAAGAACAGACGAAGAACGAACAGACGAAAAACGAACAGACGAAGATCGAACAGACGGAGAACGAACAGACGATGAACGAACGGACGAAGAACGAACAGACGAAGAACGAACGGACGAAGATCGAACAGACGAAGAACGAACAGACGAAAAAGGAACAGACGGAGAACGAACAGACGAAGAAGGAACAGTCGAAGAAAGAACAGACGAAGAACGAACGGAAGAAGAACGAACAGACGAAGAACGAACAGACGAAGAACGAACGGACGAAGATCGAACAGACGAAAAACGAACAGACGAAGAACGAACAGACGGAGAACGAACAGACGAAGAAGGAACAGTCGAAGAAAGAACAGACGAAGAACGAACGGAAGAAGAACGAACAGACGAAGAACGAACAGACGAAGAAAGAACAGACGAAGAACGAACAGACGAAAAACGAACAGACGAAGAACGAACAGACGGAGAACGAACAGACGATGAACGAACGGACGAAGAACGAACAGACGCAGAACGATCAGACGAAGAACGAACAGACGAAGAACGAACAGACGGAGAACGAACGGACGAAGAACGAACAGACGAAGAAAGAACAGACGAAGAACGAACAGACGAAAAACGAACAGACGAAGAACGAACAGACGGAGAACGAACAGACGATGAACGAACGGACGAAGAACGAACAGACGAAGAACGAACGGACGAAGATCGAACAGACGAAGAACGAACAGACGAAAAAGGAACAGACGGAGAACGAACAGACGAAGAAAGAACAGACGAAGAACGAACAGACGAAGAACGAACAGACGAAGAACGAACAGACGGAGAACGAACAGACGAAGAAGGAACAGACGGCGAACGAACAGACAAAGAAAGAACAGACGAAGAAAGAACAGACGAAGAACGAACAGACGAAGAACGAACAGACGAAGAAAGAACAGACGAAGAACGAACAGACGAAGAACGAACAGACGAAGAACGAACAGACGAAGAAGGAACAGACGAAGAAAGAACAGACGAAGAACGAACGGAAGAAGAACGAACAGACGAAAAAGGAACAGACGGAGAACGAGCAGACGAAGAAGGAACGGACGGAGAACGAACAGACGAAGAAAGAACAGACGAAGAACGAACAGACGAAGAACGAACAGACGAAGAACGAACAGACGGAGCACGAACAGACGAAGAAGGAACAGACGGCGAACGAACAGACGAAGGAAGAACAGACGAAGAACGAACAGACGAAGAACGAACAGACGGAGAACGAACAGACGAAGAAGGAACAGTCGAAGAAAGAACAGACGAAGAACGAACGGAAGAAGAACGAACAGACGAAGAACGAACAGACGAAGAAAGAGCAGACGAAGAACGAACAGACGAAGAACGAACAGACGAAGAACGAACAGACGGAGAACGAACGGACGAAGAACGAACAGACGAAGAAAGAACAGACGAAGTACGAACAGACGAAAAACGAACAGACGAAGAACGAACAGACGGAGAACGAACAGACGATGAACGAACGGACGAAGAACGAACAGACGAAGAACGAACGGACGAAGATCGAACAGACGAAGAACGAACAGACGAAAAAGGAACAGACGGAGAACGAACAGACGAAGAAAGAACAGACGAAGAAGGAACAGACGAAGAACGAACAGACGAAGAACGAACAGACGGAGAACGAACAGACGAAGAAGGAACAGACGGCGAACGAACAGACAAAGAAAGAACAGACGAAGAAAGAACAGACGAAGAACGAACAGACGAAGAACGAACAGACGAAGAAAGAACAGACGAAGAACGAACAGACGAAGAACGAACAGACGAAGAACGAACAGACGGAGAACGAACAGACGAAGAAGGAACAGACGAAGAAAGAACAGACGAAGAACGAACGGAAGAAGAACGAACAGACGAAAAAGGAACAGACGGAGAACGAGCAGACGAAGAAGGAACGGACGGAGAACGAACAGACGAAGAAAGAACAGACGAAGAACGAACAGACGAAGAACGAACAGACGAAGAACGAACAGACGGAGCACGAACAGACGAAGAAGGAACAGACGGCGAACGAACAGACGAAGAACGAACAGACGAAAAACGAACAGACGAAGAACGAACAGACGGAGAACGAACAGACGATGAACGAACGGACGAAGAACGAACAGACGAAGAACGAACGGACGAAGATCGAACAGACGAAGAACGAACAGACGAAAAAGGAACAGACGGAGAACGAACAGACGAAGAAAGAACAGACGAAGAACGAACAGACGAAGAACGAACAGACGAAGAACGAACAGACGAAGAAAGAACAGACGAAGAACGAACAGACGAAGAACGAACAGACGAAGAACGAACAGACGGAGAACGAACAGACGAAGAAGGAACAGACGAAGAAAGAACAGACGAAGAACGAACGGAAGAAGAATGAACAGACGAAAAAGGAACAGACGGAGAACGAACAGACGAAGAAAGAACAGACGAAGAACGAACAGACGAAGAACGAACAGACGAAGAACGAACAGACGGAGAACGAACAGACGAAGAAGGAACAGACGGCGAACGAACAGACAAAGAAAGAACAGACGAAGAACGAACAGACGAAGAACGAACAGACGAAGAACGAACAGACGAAGAAAGAACAGACGAAGAACGAACAGACGAAGAACGAACAGACGAAGAACGAACAGACGGAGAACGAACAGACGAAGAAGGAACAGACGAAGAAAGAACAGACGAAGAACGAACGGAAGAAGAACGAACAGACGAAAAAGGAACAGACGGAGAACGAACAGACGAAGAAAGAACAGACGAAGAACGAACAGACGAAGAACGAACAGACGAAAAAGGAACAGACGGAGAACGAACAGACGAAGAAGGAACGGACGAAGAACGAACAGACGAAGATCGAACAGACGAAGAACGAACAGGCGAAAAAGGAACAGACGGAGAACGAACAGACGAAGAAAGAACAGACGAAGAACGAACAGACGAAGAACGAACAGACGAAGAACGAACAGACGGAGAACGAACAGATGAAGAAGGAACAGACGGCGAACGAACAGACGAAGAAAGAATAGACGAAGAACGAACGGAAGAAGAACGAACCTACGAAGAACGAACAGACGGAGAACGAACAGATGAAGTAGGAACAGACGGCGAACGAACAGACGAAGAAAGAACAGACGAAGAACGAACGGAAGAAGAACGAACAGACGAAGAACGAACGGACGAAAAACGAACAGACGAAGAACGAACAGACGGAGAACGAACAGACGATGAACGAACGGACGAAGAACGAACAGACGAAGAACGAACGGACGAAGATCGAACAGACGAAGAACGAACAAACGAAAAAGGAACAGACGGAGAACGAACAGACGAAGAAAGAACAGACGAAGAACGAACAGACGAAGAACGAACAGACGAAGAAGGAACAGACGAAGAAAGAACAGACGAAGAACGAACGGAAGAAGAACGAACAGACGAAGAACGAACAGACGAAGAAAGAACAGACGAAGAACGAACAGACGAAGAACGAACAGACGAAGAACGAACAGACGGAGAACGAACAGACGAAGAAGGAACAGACGAAGAAAGAACAGACGAAGAACGAACGGAAGAAAAACGAACAGACGAAGAACGAACAGACGAAAAAGGAACAGACGGAGAACGAACAGACGAAGAAAGAACAGACGAAGAACGAACAGACGAAAAAGGAACAGACGGAGAACGAACAGACGAAGAAGGAACGGACGAAGAACGAACAGACGAAGATCGAACAGACGAAGAACGAACAGACGAAAAAGGAACAGACGGAGAACGAACAGACGAAGAAAGAACAGACGAAGAACGAACAGACGAAGAACGAACAGACGAAGAACGAACAGACGGAGAACGATCAGATGAAGAAGGAATAGACGGCGAACGAACAGACGAAGAAAGAACAGACGAAGAACGAACGGAAGAAGAACGAACAGACGAAGAACGAACAGACGGAGAACGAACAGACGAAGAAGGAACAGACGAAGAAAGAACAGACGAAGAACGAACGGAAGAAGAACGAACAGACGAAGAAGGAACAGACGGCGAACGAACAGACGAAGAAAGAACAGACGAAGAACGAACAGACGAAGAACGAACAGACGAAGAACGAACAGACGGAGAACGAACAGATGAAGAAGGAACAGACGGCGAACGAACAGACGAAGAAAGAATAGACGAAGAACGAACGGAAGAAGAACGAACCGACGAAGAACGAACAGACGGAGAACGAACAGATGAAGTAGGAACAGACGGCGAACGAACAGACGAAGAAAGAACAGACGAAGAACGAACGGAAGAAGAACGAACAGACGAAGAACGAACGGACGAAAAACGAACAGACGAAGAACGAACAGACGGAGAACGAACAGACGATGAACGAACGGACGAAGAACGAACAGACGAAGAACGAACGGACGAAGATCGAACAGACGAAGAACGAACAGACGAAAAAGGAACAGACGGAGAACGAACAGACGAAGAAAGAACAGACGAAGAACGAACAGACGAAGAACGAACAGACGAAGAAGGATCAGACGAAGAAAGAACAGACGAAGAACGAACGGAAGAAGAACGAACAGACGAAGAACGAACAGACGAAGAAAGAACAGACGAAGAACGAACAGACGAGGAACGAACAGACGAAGAACGAACAGACGGAGAACGAACAGACGAAGAAGGAACAGACGAAGAAAGAACAGACGAAGAACGAACGGAAGAAAAACGAACAGACGAAGAACGAACAGACGAAAAAGGAACAGACGGAGAACGAACAGACGAAGAAAGAACAGACGAAGAACGAACAGACGAAAAAGGAACAGACGGAGAACGAACAGACGAAGAAGGAACGGACGAAGAACGAACAGACGAAGATCGAACAGACGAAGAACGAACAGACGAAAAAGGAACAGACGGAGAACGAACAGACGAAGAAAGAACAGACGAAGAACGAACAGACGAAGAACGAACAGACGAAGAACGAACAGACGGAGAACGATCAGATGAAAAAGGAATAGACGGCGAACGAACAGACGAAGAAAGAACAGACGAAGAACGAACGGAAGAAGAACGAACAGACGAAGAACGAACAGACGGAGAACGAACAGACGAAGAAGGAACAGACGAAGAAAGAACAGACGAAGAACGAACGGAAGAAGAACGAACAGACGAAGAAGGAACAGACGGCGAACGAACAGACGAAGAAAGAACAGACGAAGAACGAACAGACGAAGAACGATCAGACGCAGAACGAACAGACGAAGAACGAACAGACGAAGAGCGAACAGACGAAGAACGAACAGACGAAGAAAGAACAGACGAAGAACGAACAGACGAAGAACGAACAGACGAAGAACGAACAGACGGAGAACGAACAGACGGAGAAAGAACAGACGAAGAACGAACAGACGAAGAACGAACAGACGAAGAACGAACAGACGAAGAACGAACAGACGAAGAAAGAACAGACGAAGAAAGTACAGACGAAGAACGAACAGACGAAGAACGAACAGACGAAGAACGAACAGACGGCGAACGAACAGACGAAGAACGAACAGACGAAGAACGAACAGACGAAGAACGAACAGACGAAGAACGAACAGACGAAGAACGAACAGACGAAGAACGAACAGACGAAGAACGAACAGACGAAGAACGAACAGACGGCGAACGAACAGACGAAGAAGGAACAGACGAAGAAGGAACAGACGGCGAACGAACAGGACGAAGAAGGAACAGACGAAGAACGAACAGACGGAAAACGAACGGACGGAGAAAGAACAGACGAAGAACGAACAGACGAAGAACGAACAGACGAAGAACGAACAGACGAAGAACGAACAGACGGAGAACGAACGGACGAAGAACGAACAGACGAAGAAAGAACAGACGAAGAACGAACAGACGAAAAACGAACAGACGAAGAACGAACAGACGGAGAACGAACAGACGATGAACGAACGGACGAAGAACGAACAGACGAAGAACGAACGGACGAAGATCGAACAGACGAAGAACGAACAGACGAAAAAGGAACAGACGGAGAACGAACAGACGAAGAAAGAACAGACGAAGAACGAACAGACGAAGAACGAACAGACGAAGAACGAACAGACGGAGAACGAACAGACGAAGAAGGAACAGACGGCGAACGAACAGACAAAGAAAGAACAGACGAAGAAAGAACAGACGAAGAACGAACAGACGAAGAACGAACAGACGAAGAAAGAACAGACGAAGAACGAACAGACGAAGAACGAACAGACGAAGAACGAACAGACGGAGAACGAACAGACGAAGAAGGAACAGACGAAGAAAGAACAGACGAAGAACGAACGGAAGAAGAACGAACAGACGAAAAAGGAACAGACGGAGAACGAGCAGACGAAGAAGGAACGGACGGAGAACGAACAGACGAAGAAAGAACAGACGAAGAACGAACAGACGAAGAACGAACAGACGAAGAACGAACAGACGGAGCACGAACAGACGAAGAAGGAACAGACGGCGAACGAACAGACGAAGAAAGAACAGACGAAGAACGAACAGACGAAGAACGAACAGACGGAGAACGAACAGACGAAGAAGGAACAGTCGAAGAAAGAACAGACGAAGAACGAACGGAAGAAGAACGAACAGACGAAGAACGAACAGACGAAGAAAGAACAGACGAAGAACGAACAGACGAAGAACGAACAGACGAAGAACGAACAGACGGAGAACGAACGGACGAAGAACGAACAGACGAAGAAAGAACAGACGAAGAACGAACAGACGAAAAACGAACAGACGAAGAACGAACAGACGGAGAACGAACAGACGATGAACGAACGGACGAAGAACGAACAGACGAAGAACGAACGGACGAAGATCGAACAGACGAAGAACGAACAGACGAAAAAGGAACAGACGGAGAACGAACAGACGAAGAAAGAACAGACGAAGAACGAACAGACGAAGAACGAACAGACGAAGAACGAACAGACGGAGAACGAACAGACGAAGAACGAACAGACGAAGAACGAACAGACGAAGAACGAACAGACGAAGAAGGAACAGACGAAGAAATTACAGACGAAGAACGAACGGAAGAAGAACGAACAGACGGCGAACGAACAGACGAAGAAAGAACAGACGAAGAACGAACAGACGAAGAACGAACAGACGAAGAACGAACAGACGAAGAACGAACAGACGAAGAACGAACAGACGAAGAAATAACAGACGGCGAACGAACAGACGAAGAAGGAACAGACGGCGAACGAACAGACGAAGAAGGAACAGACGAAGAACGAACAGACGAAGAACGAACAGACGAAGAACGAACAGACGAAGAAAGAACAGACGAAGAACGAACAGACGAAGAGCGAACAGACGAAGAACGAACAGACGAAGAAAGAACAGAAGAAGAACGAACAGACGAAGAACGAACAGACGAAGAACGAACAGACGAAAAAGGAACAGACGGAGAACGAACAGACGAAGAAAGAACAGACGAAGAACGAACAGACGAAGAACGAACAGACGAAGAACGAACAGACGAAGAAAGAACAGACGAAGAACGAACAGACGAAGAACGAACAGACGAAGAACGAACAGACGGAGAACGAACAGACGAAGAAGGAACAGACGGCGAACGAACAGACGAAGAAAGAACAGACGAAGAACGAACAGACGAAGAACGAACAGACGAAGAACGAACAGACGAAGAACGAACAGACGGAGAACGAATAGACGAAGAAGGAACAGACGAAGAATGAACAGACGAAGAACGAACAGACGAAGAACGAACAGACGAAGAAAGAACAGACGAAGAACGAACAGACGAAGAACGAACAGACGAAGAACGAACAGACGAAGAAAGAACAGAAGAAGAACGAACAGACGAAGAACGAACAGACGAAAAAGGAACAGACGGAGAACGAACAGACGAAGAAAGAACAGACGAAGAACGAACAGACGAAGAACGAACAGACGAAGAACGAACAGACGGAGCACGAACAGACGAAGAAGGAACAGACGGCGAACGAACAGACGAAGAAAGAACAGACGAAGAACGAACAGACGAAGAACGAACAGACGAAGAACGAACAGACGAAGAAAGAACAGACGCAGAACGAACAGACGAAGAACGAACAGACGAAGAACGAACAGACGGAAAACGAACAGACGAAGAAGGAACAGACGGCGAACGAACAGACGAAGAAAGAACAGACGAAGAACGAACAAACGAAGAACGAACAGACGAAGAACGAACAGACGAAGAACGAACAGACGGAGAACGAACAGACGAAGAAGGAACAGACGAAGAAAGAACAGACGAAGAACGAACAGACGAAGAACGAACAGACGGAGAACGAACAGACGAAGAACGAACAGACGAAGAACGAACAGACGAAGAACGAACAGACGGAGAACGAACAGACGAAGAAGGAACAGACGGCGAACGAACAGACGAAGAAAGAACAGACGAAGAACGAACAGACGAAGAACGAACAGACGAAGAACGAACAGACGAAGAACGAACAGACGAAGAACGAACAGACGGAGAACGAACAGACGAAGAAGGAACAGACGAAGAAAGAACAGACGAAGAACGAACGGAAGAAGAACGAACAGACGAAGAAGGAACAGACGAAGAAAGAACAGACGAAGAACGAACAGACGAAGAACGAACAGACGAAGAACGAACAGACGAAGAACGAACAGACGAAGAACGAACAGACGGAGAACGAACAGACGAAGAAAGAACAGACGAAGAACGAACAGACGAAGAACGAACAGACGAAGAACGAACAGACGGAGCACGAACAGACGAAGAAGGAACAGACGGCGAACGAACAGACGAAGAAAGAACAGACGAAGAACGAACAGACGAAGAACGAACAGACGGAGAACGAACAGACGAAGAAGGAACAGTCGAAGAAAGAACAGACGAAGAACGAACGGAAGAAGAACGAACAGACGAAGAACGAACAGACGAAGAAAGAACAGACGAAGAACGAACAGACGAAGAACGAACAGACGAAGAACGAACAGACGGAGAACGAACGGACGAAGAACGAACAGACGAAGAAAGAACAGACGAAGAACGAACAGACGAAAAACGAACAGACGAAGAACGAACAGACGGAGAACGAACAGACGATGAACGAACGGACGAAGAACGAACAGACGAAGAACGAACGGGCGAAGATCGAACAGACGAAGAACGAACAGACGAAAAAGGAACAGACGGAGAACGAACAGACGAAGAAAGAACAGACGAAGAACGAACAGACGAAGAACGAACAGACGAAGAACGAACAGACGGAGAACGAACAGACGAAGAACGAACAGACGAAGAACGAACAGACGAAGAACGAACAGACGAAGAAGGAACAGACGAAGAAAGAACAGACGAAGAACGAACGGAAGAAGAACGAACAGACGGCGAACGAACAGACGAAGAAAGAACAGACGAAGAACGAACAGACGAAGAACGAACAGACGAAGAACGAACAGACGAAGAACGAACAGACGAAGAACGAACAGACGAAGAAATAACAGACGGCGAACGAACAGACGAAGAAGGAACAGACGGCGAACGAACAGACGAAGAAGGAACAGACGAAGAACGAACAGACGAAGAACGAACAGACGAAGAACGAACAGACGAAGAAAGAACAGACGAAGAACGAACAGACGAAGAACGAACAGACGAAGAACGAACAGACGAAGAAAGAACAGAAGAAGAACGAACAGACGAAGAACGAACAGACGAAAAAGGAACAGACGGAGAACGAACAGACGAAGAAAGAACAGACGAAGAACGAACAGACGAAGAACGAACAGACGAAGAACGAACAGACGAAGAAAGAACAGACGAAGAACGAACAGACGAAGAACGAACAGACGAAGAACGAACAGACGGAGAACGAACAGACGAAGAAGGAACAGACGGCGAACGAACAGACGAAGAAAGAACAGACGAAGAACGAACAGACGAAGAACGAACAGACGAAGAACGAACAGACGAAGAACGAACAGACGGAGAACGAATAGACGAAGAAGGAACAGACGAAGAAAGAACAGACGAAGAACGAACAGACGAAGAACGAACAGACGAAGAAAGAACAGACGAAGAACGAACAGACGAAGAACGAACAGACGAAGAACGAACAGACGAAGAAAGAACAGACGAAGAACGAACAGACGAAGAACGAACAGACGAAGAACGAACAGACGGAGAACGAACAGACGGAGAAAGAACAGACGAAGAACGAACAGACGAAGAACGAACAGACGAAGAAAGAACAGACGAAGAACGAACAGACGAAGAACGAACAGACGAAGAACGAACAGACGGAGAACGAACAGACGGAGAAAGAACAGACGAAGAACGAACAGACGAAGAACGAACAGACGAAGAGCGAACAGACGAAGAACGAACAGACGAAGAAAGAACAGACGAAGAACGAACAGACGAAGAACGAACAGACGAAGAACGAACAGACGGAGAACGAACAGACGGAGAAAGAACAGACGAAGAACGAACAGACGAAGAACGAACAGACGAAGAACGAACAGACGAAGAACGAACAGACGCAGAACGATCAGACGAAGAACGAACAGACGAAGAACGAACAGACGGAGAACGAACGGACGAAGAACGAACAGACGAAGAAAGAACAGACGAAGAACGAACAGAAGAAAAACGAACAGACGAAGAACGAACAGACGGAGAACGAACAGACGATGAACGAACGGACGAAGAACGAACAGACGAAGAACGAACGGACGAAGATCGAACAGACGAAGAACGAACAGACGAAAAAGGAACAGACGGAGAACGAACAGACGAAGAAAGAACAGACGAAGAACGAACAGACGAAGAACGAACAGACGAAGAACGAACAGACGGAGAACGAACAGACGAAGAAGGAACAGACGGCGAACGAACAGACAAAGAAAGAACAGACGAAGAAAGAACAGACGAAGAACGAACAGACGAAGAACGAACAGACGAAGAAAGAACAGACGAAGAACGAACAGACGAAGAACGAACAGACGAAGAACGAACAGACGGAGAACGAACAGACGAAGAAGGAACAGACGAAGAAAGAACAGACGAAGAACGAACGGAAGAAGAACGAACAGACGAAAAAGGAACAGACGGAGAACGAGCAGACGAAGAAGGAACGGACGGAGAACGAACAGACGAAGAAAGAACAGACGAAGAACGAACAGACGAAGAACGAACAGACGAAGAACGAACAGACGGAGCACGAACAGACGAAGAAGGAACAGACGGCGAACGAACAGACGAAGGAAGAACAGACGAAGAACGAACAGACGAAGAACGAACAGACGGAGAACGAACAGACGAAGAAGGAACAGTCGAAGAAAGAACAGACGAAGAACGAACGGAAGAAGAACGAACAGACGAAGAACGAACAGACGAAGAAAGAACAGACGAAGAACGAACAGACGAAGAACGAACAGACGAAGAACGAACAGACGGAGAACGAACGGACGAAGAACGAACAGACGAAGAAAGAACAGACGAAGTACGAACAGACGAAAAACGAACAGACGAAGAACGAACAGACGGAGAACGAACAGACGATGAACGAACGGACGAAGAACGAACAGACGAAGAACGAACGGACGAAGATCGAACAGACGAAGAACGAACAGACGAAAAAGGAACAGACGGAGAACGAACAGACGAAGAAAGAACAGACGAAGAAGGAACAGACGAAGAACGAACAGACGAAGAACGAACAGACGGAGAACGAACAGACGAAGAAGGAACAGACGGCGAACGAACAGACAAAGAAAGAACAGACGAAGAAAGAACAGACGAAGAACGAACAGACGAAGAACGAACAGACGAAGAAAGAACAGACGAAGAACGAACAGACGAAGAACGAACAGACGAAGAACGAACAGACGGAGAACGAACAGACGAAGAAGGAACAGACGAAGAAAGAACAGACGAAGAACGAACGGAAGAAGAACGAACAGACGAAAAAGGAACAGACGGAGAACGAGCAGACGAAGAAGGAACGGACGGAGAACGAACAGACGAAGAAAGAACAGACGAAGAACGAACAGACGAAGAACGAACAGACGAAGAACGAACAGACGGAGCACGAACAGACGAAGAAGGAACAGACGGCGAACGAACAGACGAAGAACGAACAGACGAAAAACGAACAGACGAAGAACGAACAGACGGAGAACGAACAGACGATGAACGAACGGACGAAGAACGAACAGACGAAGAACGAACGGACGAAGATCGAACAGACGAAGAACGAACAGACGAAAAAGGAACAGACGGAGAACGAACAGACGAAGAAAGAACAGACGAAGAACGAACAGACGAAGAACGAACAGACGAAGAACGAACAGACGAAGAAAGAACAGACGAAGAACGAACAGACGAAGAACGAACAGACGAAGAACGAACAGACGGAGAACGAACAGACGAAGAAGGAACAGACGGCGAACGAACAGACAAAGAAAGAACAGACGAAGAACGAACAGACGAAGAACGAACAGACGAAGAACGAACAGACGAAGAAAGAACAGACGAAGAACGAACAGACGAAGAACGAACAGACGAAGAACGAACAGACGGAGAACGAACAGACGAAGAAGGAACAGACGAAAAACGAACAGACGAAGAACGAACGGAAGAAGAATGAACAGACGAAAAAGGAACAGACGGAGAACGAACAGACGAAGAAAGAACAGACGAAGAACGAACAGACGAAGAACGAACAGACGAAGAACGAACAGACGGAGAACGAACAGACGAAGAAGGAACAGACGGCGAACGAACAGACAAAGAAAGAACAGACGAAGAACGAACAGACGAAGAACGAACAGACGAAGAACGAACAGACGAAGAAAGAACAGACGAAGAACGAACAGACGAAGAACGAACAGACGAAGAACGAACAGACGGAGAACGAACAGACGAAGAAGGAACAGACGAAGAAAGAACAGACGAAGAACGAACGGAAGAAGAACGAACAGACGAAAAAGGAACAGACGGAGAACGAACAGACGAAGAAAGAACAGACGAAGAACGAACAGACGAAGAACGAACAGACGAAAAAGGAACAGACGGAGAACGAACAGACGAAGAAGGAACGGACGAAGAACGAACAGACGAAGATCGAACAGACGAAGAACGAACAGGCGAAAAAGGAACAGACGGAGAACGAACAGACGAAGAAAGAACAGACGAAGAACGAACAGACGAAGAACGAACAGACGAAGAACGAACAGACGGAGAACGAACAGATGAAGAAGGAACAGACGGCGAACGAACAGACGAAGAAAGAATAGACGAAGAACGAACGGAAGAAGAACGAACCTACGAAGAACGAACAGACGGAGAACGAACAGATGAAGTAGGAACAGACGGCGAACGAACAGACGAAGAAAGAACAGACGAAGAACGAACGGAAGAAGAACGAACAGACGAAGAACGAACGGACGAAAAACGAACAGACGAAGAACGAACAGACGGAGAACGAACAGACGATGAACGAACGGACGAAGAACGAACAGACGAAGAACGAACGGACGAAGATCGAACAGACGAAGAACGAACAGACGAAAAAGGAACAGACGGAGAACGAACAGACGAAGAAAGAACAGACGAAGAACGAACAGACGAAGAACGAACAGACGAAGAAGGAACAGACGAAGAAAGAACAGACGAAGAACGAACGGAAGAAGAACGAACAGACGAAGAACGAACAGACGAAGAAAGAACAGACGAAGAACGAACAGACGAAGAACGAACAGACGAAGAACGAACAGACGGAGAACGAACAGACGAAGAAGGAACAGACGAAGAAAGAACAGACGAAGAACGAACGGAAGAAAAACGAACAGACGAAGAACGAACAGACGAAAAAGGAACAGACGGAGAACGAACAGACGAAGAAAGAACAGACGAAGAACGAACAGACGAAAAAGGAACAGACGGAGAACGAACAGACGAAGAAGGAACGGACGAAGAACGAACAGACGAAGATCGAACAGACGAAGAACGAACAGACGAAAAAGGAACAGACGGAGAACGAACAGACGAAGAAAGAACAGACGAAGAACGAACAGACGAAGAACGAACAGACGAAGAACGAACAGACGGAGAACGATCAGATGAAGAAGGAATAGACGGCGAACGAACAGACGAAGAAAGAACAGACGAAGAACGAACGGAAGAAGAACGAACAGACGAAGAACGAACAGACGGAGAACGAACAGACGAAGAAGGAACAGACGAAGAAAGAACAGACGAAGAACGAACGGAAGAAGAACGAACAGACGAAGAAGGAACAGACGGCGAACGAACAGACGAAGAAAGAACAGACGAAGAACGAACAGACGAAGAACGAACAGACGAAGAACGAACAGACGGAGAACGAACAGATGAAGAAGGAACAGACGGCGAACGAACAGACGAAGAAAGAATAGACGAAGAACGAACGGAAGAAGAACGAACCGACGAAGAACGAACAGACGGAGAACGAACAGATGAAGTAGGAACAGACGGCGAACGAACAGACGAAGAAAGAACAGACGAAGAACGAACGGAAGAAGAACGAACAGACGAAGAACGAACGGACGAAAAACGAACAGACGAAGAACGAACAGACGGAGAACGAACAGACGATGAACGAACGGACGAAGAACGAACAGACGAAGAACGAACGGACGAAGATCGAACAGACGAAGAACGAACAGACGAAAAAGGAACAGACGGAGAACGAACAGACGAAGAAAGAACAGACGAAGAACGAACAGACGAAGAACGAACAGACGAAGAAGGAACAGACGAAGAAAGAACAGACGAAGAACGAACGGAAGAAGAACGAACAGACGAAGAACGAACAGACGAAGAAAGAACAGACGAAGAACGAACAGACGAAGAACGAACAGACGAAGAACGAACAGACGGAGAACGAACAGACGAAGAAGGAACAGACGAAGAAAGAACAGACGAAGAACGAACGGAAGAAAAACGAACAGACGAAGAACGAACAGACGAAAAAGGAACAGACGGAGAACGAACAGACGAAGAAAGAACAGACGAAGAACGAACAGACGAAAAAGGAACAGACGGAGAACGAACAGACGAAGAAGGAACGGACGAAGAACGAACAGACGAAGATCGAACAGACGAAGAACGAACAGACGAAAAAGGAACAGACGGAGAACGAACAGACGAAGAAAGAACAGACGAAGAACGAACAGACGAAGAACGAACAGACGAAGAACGAACAGACGGAGAACGATCAGATGAAAAAGGAATAGACGGCGAACGAACAGACGAAGAAAGAACAGACGAAGAACGAACGGAAGAAGAACGAACAGACGAAGAACGAACAGACGGAGAACGAACAGACGAAGAAGGAACAGACGAAGAAAGAACAGACGAAGAACGAACGGAAGAAGAACGAACGGAAGAAGAACGAACAGACTAAGAACGAACAGACGGAGAGCGAACAGACGAAGGAGGAACAGACGGCGAACGAACAGACAAAGAAAGAACAGACGAAGAACGAACAGACGAAGAACGAACAGACGAAGAACGAACAGACGAAGAACGAACACACGAAGAAAGAACAGACGAAGAACGAACAGACGAAGAACGAACAGACTAAGAACGAACAGACGGAGAGCGAACAGACGAAGGAGGAACAGACGGCGAACGAACAGACAAAGAAAGAACAGACGAAGAACGAACAGACGAAGAAAGAACAGACGAAGAAAGTACAGACGAAGAACGAACAGACGAAGAACGAACAGACGAAGAACGAACGGAAGAAGAACGAACAGACGAAGAAGGAACAGACGGCGAACGAACAGACGAAGAAAGAACAGACGAAGAACGAACAGACGAAGAACGAACAGACGGAGAACGAACGGACGAAGAACGAACAGACGAAGAAAGAACAGACGAAGAACGAACAGACGAAAAACGAACAGACGAAGAACGAACAGACGGAGAACGAACAGACGATGAACGAACGGACGAAGAACGAACAGACGAAGAACGAACGGACGAAGATCGAACAGACGAAGAACGAACAGACGAAAAAGGAACAGACGGAGAACGAACAGACGAAGAAAGAACAGACGAAGAACGAACAGACGAAGAACGAACAGACGAAGAACGAACAGACGGAGAACGAACAGACGAAGAAGGAACAGACGGCGAACGAACAGACAAAGAAAGAACAGACGAAGAAAGAACAGACGAAGAACGAACGGAAGAAGAACGAACAGACGAAGAAGGAACAGACGGCGAACGAACAGACGAAGAAAGAACAGACTAAGAACGAACAGACGGAGAGCGAACAGACGAAGGAGGAACAGACGGCGAACGAACAGACAAAGAAAGAACAGACGAAGAACGAACAGACGAAAAAGGAACAGACGGAGAACGAGCAGACGAAGAAGGAACGGACGGAGAACGAACAGACGAAGAAAGAACAGACGAAGAACGAACAGACGAAGAACGAACAGACGAAGAACGAACAGACGGAGCACGAACAGACGAAGAAGGAACAGACGGCGAACGAACAGACAAAGAAAGAACAGACGAAGAACGAACAGACGAAGAAAGAACAGACGAAGAAAGTACAGACGAAGAACGAACAGACGAAGAAAGAACAGACGAAGAACGAACGGAAGAAGAACGAACAGACGAAGAAGGAACAGACGGCGAACGAACAGACGAAGAAAGAACAGACTAAGAACGAACAGACGGAGAGCGAACAGACGAAGGAGGAACAGACGGTGAACGAACAGACAAAGAAAGAACAGACGAAGAACGAACAGACGAAGAAAGAACAGACGAAGAAAGTACAGACGAAGAACGAACAGACGAAGAAAGAACAGACGAAGAACGAACGGAAGAAGAACGAACAGACGAAGAAGGAACAGACGGCGAACGAACAGACGAAGAAAGAACAGACGAAGAACGAACAGACGAAGAACGATCAGACGCAGAACGAACAGACGAAGAACGAACAGACGAAGAGCGAACAGACGAAGAACGAACAGACGAAGAAAGAACAGACGAAGAACGAACAGACGAAGAACGAACAGACGAAGAACGAACAGACGGAGAACGAACAGACGGAGAAAGAACAGACGAAGAACGAACAGACGAAGAACGAACAGACGAAGAACGAACAGACGAAGAACGAACAGACGAAGAAAGAACAGACGAAGAAAGTACAGACGAAGAACGAACAGACGAAGAACGAACAGACGAAGAACGAACAGACGGCGAACGAACAGACGAAGAACGAACAGACGAAGAACGAACAGACGAAGAACGAACAGACGAAGAACGAACAGACGAAGAACGAACAGACGAAGAACGAACAGACGAAGAACGAACAGACGAAGAACGAACAGACGGCGAACGAACAGACGAAGAAGGAACAGACGAAGAAGGAACAGACGGCGAACGAACAGGACGAAGAAGGAACAGACGAAGAACGAACAGACGGAAAACGAACGGACGGAGAAAGAACAGACGAAGAACGAACAGACGAAGAACGAACAGACGAAGAACGAACAGACGAAGAACGAACAGACGGAGAACGAACGGACGAAGAACGAACAGACGAAGAAAGAACAGACGAAGAACGAACAGACGAAAAACGAACAGACGAAGAACGAACAGACGGAGAACGAACAGACGATGAACGAACGGACGAAGAACGAACAGACGAAGAACGAACGGACGAAGATCGAACAGACGAAGAACGAACAGACGAAAAAGGAACAGACGGAGAACGAACAGACGAAGAAAGAACAGACGAAGAACGAACAGACGAAGAACGAACAGACGAAGAACGAACAGACGGAGAACGAACAGACGAAGAAGGAACAGACGGCGAACGAACAGACAAAGAAAGAACAGACGAAGAAAGAACAGACGAAGAACGAACAGACGAAGAACGAACAGACGAAGAAAGAACAGACGAAGAACGAACAGACGAAGAACGAACAGACGAAGAACGAACAGACGGAGAACGAACAGACGAAGAAGGAACAGACGAAGAAAGAACAGACGAAGAACGAACGGAAGAAGAACGAACAGACGAAAAAGGAACAGACGGAGAACGAGCAGACGAAGAAGGAACGGACGGAGAACGAACAGACGAAGAAAGAACAGACGAAGAACGAACAGACGAAGAACGAACAGACGAAGAACGAACAGACGGAGCACGAACAGACGAAGAAGGAACAGACGGCGAACGAACAGACGAAGAAAGAACAGACGAAGAACGAACAGACGAAGAACGAACAGACGGAGAACGAACAGACGAAGAAGGAACAGTCGAAGAAAGAACAGACGAAGAACGAACGGAAGAAGAACGAACAGACGAAGAACGAACAGACGAAGAAAGAACAGACGAAGAACGAACAGACGAAGAACGAACAGACGAAGAACGAACAGACGGAGAACGAACGGACGAAGAACGAACAGACGAAGAAAGAACAGACGAAGAACGAACAGACGAAAAACGAACAGACGAAGAACGAACAGACGGAGAACGAACAGACGATGAACGAACGGACGAAGAACGAACAGACGAAGAACGAACGGACGAAGATCGAACAGACGAAGAACGAACAGACGAAAAAGGAACAGACGGAGAACGAACAGACGAAGAAAGAACAGACGAAGAACGAACAGACGAAGAACGAACAGACGAAGAACGAACAGACGGAGAACGAACAGACGAAGAACGAACAGACGAAGAACGAACAGACGAAGAACGAACAGACGAAGAAGGAACAGACGAAGAAATTACAGACGAAGAACGAACGGAAGAAGAACGAACAGACGGCGAACGAACAGACGAAGAAAGAACAGACGAAGAACGAACAGACGAAGAACGAACAGACGAAGAACGAACAGACGAAGAACGAACAGACGAAGAACGAACAGACGAAGAAATAACAGACGGCGAACGAACAGACGAAGAAGGAACAGACGGCGAACGAACAGACGAAGAAGGAACAGACGAAGAACGAACAGACGAAGAACGAACAGACGAAGAACGAACAGACGAAGAAAGAACAGACGAAGAACGAACAGACGAAGAGCGAACAGACGAAGAACGAACAGACGAAGAAAGAACAGAAGAAGAACGAACAGACGAAGAACGAACAGACGAAAAAGGAACAGACGGAGAACGAACAGACGAAGAAAGAACAGACGAAGAACGAACAGACGAAGAACGAACAGACGAAGAACGAACAGACGAAGAAAGAACAGACGAAGAACGAACAGACGAAGAACGAACAGACGAAGAACGAACAGACGGAGAACGAACAGACGAAGAAGGAACAGACGGCGAACGAACAGACGAAGAAAGAACAGACGAAGAACGAACAGACGAAGAACGAACAGACGAAGAACGAACAGACGAAGAACGAACAGACGGAGAACGAATAGACGAAGAAGGAACAGACGAAGAATGAACAGACGAAGAACGAACAGACGAAGAACGAACAGACGAAGAAAGAACAGACGAAGAACGAACAGACGAAGAACGAACAGACGAAGAACGAACAGACGAAGAAAGAACAGAAGAAGAACGAACAGACGAAGAACGAACAGACGAAAAAGGAACAGACGGAGAACGAACAGACGAAGAAAGAACAGACGAAGAACGAACAGACGAAGAACGAACAGACGAAGAACGAACAGACGGAGCACGAACAGACGAAGAAGGAACAGACGGCGAACGAACAGACGAAGAAAGAACAGACGAAGAACGAACAGACGAAGAACGAACAGACGAAGAACGAACAGACGAAGAAAGAACAGACGCAGAACGAACAGACGAAGAACGAACAGACGAAGAACGAACAGACGGAAAACGAACAGACGAAGAAGGAACAGACGGCGAACGAACAGACGAAGAAAGAACAGACGAAGAACGAACAAACGAAGAACGAACAGACGAAGAACGAACAGACGAAGAACGAACAGACGGAGAACGAACAGACGAAGAAGGAACAGACGAAGAAAGAACAGACGAAGAACGAACAGACGAAGAACGAACAGACGGAGAACGAACAGACGAAGAACGAACAGACGAAGAACGAACAGACGAAGAACGAACAGACGGAGAACGAACAGACGAAGAAGGAACAGACGGCGAACGAACAGACGAAGAAAGAACAGACGAAGAACGAACAGACGAAGAACGAACAGACGAAGAACGAACAGACGAAGAACGAACAGACGAAGAACGAACAGACGGAGAACGAACAGACGAAGAAGGAACAGACGAAGAAAGAACAGACGAAGAACGAACGGAAGAAGAACGAACAGACGAAGAAGGAACAGACGAAGAAAGAACAGACGAAGAACGAACAGACGAAGAACGAACAGACGAAGAACGAACAGACGAAGAACGAACAGACGAAGAACGAACAGACGGAGAACGAACAGACGAAGAAAGAACAGACGAAGAACGAACAGACGAAGAACGAACAGACGAAGAACGAACAGACGGAGCACGAACAGACGAAGAAGGAACAGACGGCGAACGAACAGACGAAGAAAGAACAGACGAAGAACGAACAGACGAAGAACGAACAGACGGAGAACGAACAGACGAAGAAGGAACAGTCGAAGAAAGAACAGACGAAGAACGAACGGAAGAAGAACGAACAGACGAAGAACGAACAGACGAAGAAAGAACAGACGAAGAACGAACAGACGAAGAACGAACAGACGAAGAACGAACAGACGGAGAACGAACGGACGAAGAACGAACAGACGAAGAAAGAACAGACGAAGAACGAACAGACGAAAAACGAACAGACGAAGAACGAACAGACGGAGAACGAACAGACGATGAACGAACGGACGAAGAACGAACAGACGAAGAACGAACGGACGAAGATCGAACAGACGAAGAACGAACAGACGAAAAAGGAACAGACGGAGAACGAACAGACGAAGAAAGAACAGACGAAGAACGAACAGACGAAGAACGAACAGACGAAGAACGAACAGACGGAGAACGAACAGACGAAGAACGAACAGACGAAGAACGAACAGACGAAGAACGAACAGACGAAGAAGGAACAGACGAAGAAAGAACAGACGAAGAACGAACGGAAGAAGAACGAACAGACGGCGAACGAACAGACGAAGAAAGAACAGACGAAGAACGAACAGACGAAGAACGAACAGACGAAGAACGAACAGACGAAGAACGAACAGACGAAGAACGAACAGACGAAGAAATAACAGACGGCGAACGAACAGACGAAGAAGGAACAGACGGCGAACGAACAGACGAAGAAGGAACAGACGAAGAACGAACAGACGAAGAACGAACAGACGAAGAACGAACAGACGAAGAAAGAACAGACGAAGAACGAACAGACGAAGAACGAACAGACGAAGAACGAACAGACGAAGAAAGAACAGAAGAAGAACGAACAGACGAAGAACGAACAGACGAAAAAGGAACAGACGGAGAACGAACAGACGAAGAAAGAACAGACGAAGAACGAACAGACGAAGAACGAACAGACGAAGAACGAACAGACGAAGAAAGAACAGACGAAGAACGAACAGACGAAGAACGAACAGACGAAGAACGAACAGACGGAGAACGAACAGACGAAGAAGGAACAGACGGCGAACGAACAGACGAAGAAAGAACAGACGAAGAACGAACAGACGAAGAACGAACAGACGAAGAACGAACAGACGAAGAACGAACAGACGGAGAACGAATAGACGAAGAAGGAACAGACGAAGAAAGAACAGACGAAGAACGAACAGACGAAGAACGAACAGACGAAGAAAGAACAGACGAAGAACGAACAGACGAAGAACGAACAGACGAAGAAAGAACAGAAGAAGAACGAACAGACGAAGAACGAACAGACGAAAAAGGAACAGACGGAGAACGAACAGACGAAGAAAGAACAGACGAAGAACGAACAGACGAAGAACGAACAGACGAAGAACGAACAGACGGAACACGAACAGACGAAGAAGGAACAGACGGCGAACGAACAGACGAAGAAAGAACAGACGAAGAACGAACAGACGAAGAACGAACAGACGAAGAACGAACAGACGAAGAAAGAACAGACGCAGAACGAACAGACGAAGAACGAACAGACGAAGAACGAACAGACGGAGAACGAACAGACGAAGAAGGAACAGACGGCGAACGAACAGACGAAGAAAGAACAGACGAAGAACGAACAAACGAAGAACGAACAGACGAAGAACGAACAGACGAAGAACGAACAGACGGAGAACGAACAGACGAAGAAGGAACAGACGAAGAAAGAACAGACGAAGAACGAACAGACGAAGAACGAACAGACGGAGAACGAACAGACGAAGAACGAACAGACGAAGAACGAACAGACGAAGAACGAACAGACGGAGAACGAACAGACGAAGAAGGAACAGACGGCGAACGAACAGACGAAGAAAGAACAGACGAAAAACGAACAGACGAAGAACAAACAGACGAAGAACGAACAGACGAAGAACGAACAGACGAAGAACGAACAGACGGAGAACGAACAGACGAAGAAGGAACGGACGAAGAAAGAACAGACGAAGAACGAACGGAAGAAGAACGAACAGACGAAGAAGGAACAGACGAAGAAAGAACAGACGAAGAACGAACAGACGAAGAACGAACAGACGAAGAACGAACAGACGAAGAACGAACAGACGAAGAACGAACAGACGGAGAACGAACAGACGAAGAAGGAACAGACGGCGAACGAACAGACGAAGAAAGAACAGACGAAGAACGAACAGACGAAGAACGAACAGACGAAGAACGAACAGACGAAGAAAGAACAGACGAAGAACGAACAGACGAAGAACGAACAGACGAAGAAAGAACAGACGAAGAAAGAACAGACGAAGAACGAACAGACGAAGAAGGAACAGCCGAAGAAAGAACAGACGAAGAACGAACGGAAGAAGAACGAACAGACGAAGAACGAACAGACGAAGAAAGAACAGACGAAGAAATAACAGACGGCGAACGAACAGACGAAGAAGGAACAGACGGCGAACGAACAGACGAAGAAGGAACAGACGAAGAACGAACAGACGGAAAACGAACAGACGGAGAACAAACAGACGAAGAACGAACAGACGAAGAACGAACAGACGAAGAACGAACAGATGAAGAACGAACAGACGAAGAACGAACAGACGGAGAACGAACAGACGAAGAAGGAACAGACGGCGAACGAACAGACGAAGAAGGAACAGACGAAGAACGAACAGACGAAGAACGAACAGACGAAGAACGAACAGACGAAGAAAGTACAGACGAAGAACGAACAGACGAAGAACGAACAGACGAAGAACGAACAGACGAAGAACGATCAGACGAAGAACGAACAGACGAAGAACGAACAGACGAAGAACGAACAGACGAAGAACGAACAGACGAAGAAAGAACAGACGAAGAACGAACAGACGAAGAACGAACAGACGAAGAAAGAACAGACGAAGAAAGAACAGACGAAGAACGAACAGACGAAGAAGGAACAGCCGAAGAAAGAACAGACGAAGAACGAACGGAAGAAGAACGAACAGACGAAGAAGGAACAGACGGCGAACGAACAGACGAAGAAAGAACAGACGAAGAACGAACAGACGAAGAACGAACAGACGAAGAACGAACAGACGAAGAACGAACAGACGAAGAACGAACAGACGAAGAACGAACAGACGAAGAAGGAACAGACGGCGAACGAACAGACGAAGAAGGAACAGACGGCGAACGAACAGACGAAGAAGGAACAGACGAAGAACGAACAGACGGAAAACGAACAGACGGAGAAAGAACAGACGAAGAACGAACAGACGAAGAACGAACAGACGAAGAACGAACAGACGAAGAACGAACAGATGAAGAACGAACAGACGAAGAACGAACAGACGAAAAACGAACAGACGAAGAACGAACAGACGGAGAACGAACAGACGATGAACGAACGGACGAAGAACGAACAGACGAAGAACGAACGGACGAAGATCGAACAGACGAAGAACGAACAGACGAAAAAGGAACAGACGGAGAACGAACAGACGGAAAACGAACAGACGGAGAACAAACAGACGAAGAACGAACAGACGAAGAACGAACAGACGGAGAAAGAACAGACGAAGAACGAACAGACGAAGAACGAACAGACGGAGAACGAACGGACGAAGAACGAACAGACGAAGAAAGAACAGACGAAGAACGAACAGACGAAAAACGAACAGACGAAGAACGAACAGACGGAGAACGAACAGACGATGAACGAACGGACGAAGAACGAACAGACGAAGAACGAACGGACGAAGATCGAACAGACGAAGAACGAACAGACGAAAAAGGAACAGACGGAGAACGAACAGACGGAAAACGAACAGACGGAGAACAAACAGACGAAGAACGAACAGACGAAGAACGAACAGACGAAGAACGAACCTATGAAGAACGAACAGACGAAGAACGAACAGACGGAGAACGAACAGACGAAGAAGGAACAGACGAAGAACGAACAGACGAAGAACGAACAGACGAAAAACGAACAGACGAAGAACGAACAGACGGCGAACGAACAGACGAAGAAGGAACAGACGGCGAACGAACAGACGAAGAAGGAACAGACGAAGAACGAACAGACGGAAAACGAACAGACGGAGAAAGAACAGACGAAGAACGAACAGACGAAGAACGAACAGACGGAAAACGAACAGACGGAGAAGGAACAGACGGCGAACGAACAGACGAAGAAGGAACAGACGAAGAACGAACAGACGGAAAACGAACAGACGGAGAACAAACAGACGAAGAACGAACAGACGAAGAACGAACAGACGAAGAACGAACAGACGGAAAACGAACAGATGAAGAACGAACAGACGAAGAACGAACAGACGGCGAACGAACAGACGAAGAAGGAACAGACGAAGAACGAACAGACGGAAAACGAACAGACGGAGAACAAACAGACGAAGAACGAACAGACGAAGAACGAACAGACGAAGAACGAACAGACGGAAAACGAACAGATGAAGAACGAACAGACGAAGAACGAACAGACGGAGAACGAACAGACGAAGAAGGAACAGACGGCGAACGAACAGACGAAGAAAGAACAGACGAAGAAGGAACAGACGGCGAACGAACAGACGAAGAAGGAACAGACGAAGAACGAACAGACGGAAAACGAACAGACGGAGAACAAACAGACGAAGAACGAACAGACGAAGAACGAACAGACGAAGAACGAACAGATGAAGAACGAACAGACGAAGAACGAACAGACGGAGAACGAACAGACGAAGAAGGAACAGACGGCGAACGAACAGACGAAGAAAGAACAGACGAAGAACGAACAGACGAAGAACGAACAGACGAAGAACGAACAGACGAAGAACGAACAGACGAAGAAGGAACAGACGGCGAACGAACAGACGAAGAAGGAACAGACGGCGAACGAACAGACGAAGAAGGAACAGACGAAGAACGAACAGACGGAAAACGAACAGACGGAGAAAGAACAGACGAAGAACGAACAGACGAAGAACGAACAGACGAAGAACGAACAGACGAAGAACGAACAGACGGAGAACGAACGGACGAAGAACGAACAGACGAAGAAAGAACAGACGAAGAACGAAAAGACGAAAAACGAACAGACGAAGAACGAACAGACGGAGAACGAACAGACGATGAACGAACGGACGAAGAACGAACAGACGAAGAACGAACGGACGAAGATCGAACAGACGAAGAACGAACAGACGAAAAAGGAACAGACGGAGAACGAACAGACGAAGAAAGAACAGACGAAGAACGAACAGACGAAGAACGAACAGACGAAGAACGAACAGACGGAGAACGAACAGACGAAGAAGGAACAGACGGCGAACGAACAGACAAAGAAAGAACAGACGAAGAACGAACAGACGAAGAACGAACAGACGAAGAACGAACAGACGAAGAAAGAACAGACGAAGAACGAACAGACGAAGAACGAACAGACGAAGAACGAACAGACGGAGAACGAACAGACGGAGAAAGAACAGACGAAGAACGAACGGAAGAAGAACGAACAGACGAAAAAGGAACAGACGGAGAACGAACAGACGAAGAAAGAACAGACGAAGAACGAACAGACGAAGAACGAACAGACGAAAAAGGAACAGACGGAGAACGAACAGACGAAGAAGGAACGGACGAAGAACGAACAGACGAAGATCGAACAGACGAAGAACGAACAGGCGAAAAAGGAACAGACGGAGAACGAACAGACGAAGAACGAACAGACGAAGAACGAACAGACGGAGAAAGAACAGACGAAGAACGAACGGAAGAAGAACGAACAGACGAAAAAGGAACAGACGGAGAACGAACAGACGAAGAAAGAACAGACGAAGAACGAACAGACGAAGATCGAACAGACGAAGAACGAACAGGCGAAAAAGGAACAGACGGAGAACGAACAGACGAAGAACGAACAGACGAAGAACGAACAGACGGAGAAAGAACAGACGAAGAACGAACGGAAGAAGAACGAACAGACGAAAAAGGAACAGACGGAGAACGAACAGACGAAGAACGAACAGACGAAGAACGAACAGACGGAGAAAGAACAGACGAAGAACGAACGGAAGAAGAACGAACAGACGAAAAAGGAACAGACGGAGAACGAACAGACGAAGAAAGAACAGACGAAGAACGAACAGACGAAGAACGAACAGACGAAAAAGGAACAGACGGAGAACGAACAGACGAAGAACGAACAGACGGAAAACGAACAGACGGAGAAAGAACAGACGAAGAACGAACAGACGAAGAACGAACAGACGAAGAACGAACAGACGAAGAACGAACAGACGGAGAACGAACGGACGAAGAACGAACAGACGAAGAAAGAACAGACGAAGAACGAAAAGACGAAAAACGAACAGACGAAGAACGAACAGACGGAGAACGAACAGACGATGAACGAACGGACGAAGAACGAACAGACGAAGAACGAACGGACGAAGATCGAACAGACGAAGAACGAACAGACGAAAAAGGAACAGACGGAGAACGAACAGACGAAGAAGGAACGGACGAAGAACGAACAGACGAAGATCGAACAGACGAAGAACGAACAGGCGAAAAAGGAACAGACGGAGAACGAACAGACGAAGAACGAACAGACGAAGAACGAACAGACGGAGAAAGAACAGACGAAGAACGAACGGAAGAAGAACGAACAGACGAAAAAGGAACAGACGGAGAAAGAACAGACGAAGAACGAACGGAAGAAGAACGAACAGACGAAAAAGGAACAGACGGAGAACGAACAGACGAAGAAAGAACAGACGAAGAACGAACAGACGAAGAACGAACAGACGAAAAAGGAACAGACGGAGAACGAACAGACGAAGAACGAACAGACGAAGAACGAACGGAAGAAGAACGAACAGACGAAAAAGGAACAGACGGAGAACGAACAGACGAAGAAAGAACAGGCGAAGAACGAACAGACGAAGAACGAACAGACGAAAAAGGAACAGACGGAGAACGAACAGACGAAGAAGGAACGGACGAAGAACGAACAGACGAAGATCGAACAGACGAAGAACGAACAGGCGAAAAAGGAACAGACGGAGAACGAACAGACGAAGAAAGAACAGACAAAGAACGAACAGACGAAGAACGAACAGACGAAGAACGAACAGACGGAGAACGAACAGATGAAGAAGGAACAGACGGCGAACGAACAGACGAAGAAAGAATAGACGAAGAACGAACGGAAGAAGAACGAACCGACGAAGAACGAACAGACGGAGAACGAACAGATGAAGTAGGAACAGACGGCGAACGAACAGACGAAGAACGAACGGAAGAAGAACGAACAGACGAAGAACGAACGGACGAAAAACGAACAGACGAAGAACGAACAGACGGAGAACGAACAGACGATGAACGAACGGACGAAGAACGAACAGACGAAGAACGAACGGACGAAGATCGAACAGACGAAGAACGAACAGACGAAAAAGGAACAGACGGAGAACGAACAGACGAAGAAAGACCAGACGAAGAACGAACAGACGAAGAACGAACAGGCGAAGAAGGAACAGGCGAAGAAAGAACAGACGAAGAACGAACGGAAGAAGAACGAACAGACGAAGAACGAACAGACGAAGAAAGAACAGACGAAGAACGAACAGACGAAGAACGAACAGACGAAGAACGAACAGACGGAGAACGAACAGACGAAGAAGGAACAGACGAAGAAAGAACAGACGAAGAACGAACGGAAGAAAAACGAACAGACGAAGAACGAACAGACGAAAAAGGAACAGACGGAGAACGAACAGACGAAGAAAGAACAGACGAAGAACGAACAGACGAAAAAGGAACAGACGGAGAACGAACAGACGAAGAAGGAACGGACGAAGAACGAACAGACGAAGATCGAACAGACGAAGAACGAACAGACGAAAAAGGAACAGACGCAGAACGAACAGACGAAGAAAGAACAGACGAAGAACGAACAGACGAAGAACGAACAGACGAAGAACGAACAGACGAAGAACGATCAGATGAAGAAGGAATAGACGGCGAACGAACAGACGAAGAAAGAACAGACGAAGAACGAACGGAAGAAGAACGAACAGACGAAGAACGAACAGACGGAGAACGAACAGACGAAGAAGGAACAGACGAAGAAAGAACAGACGAAGAACGAACGGAAGAAGAACGAACAGACGAAGAAGGAACAGACGGCGAACGAACAGACGAAGAAAGAACAGACGAAGAACGAACAGACGAAGAACGATCAGACGCAGAACGAACAGACGAAGAACGAACAGACGAAGAGCGAACAGACGAAGAACGAACAGACGAAGAAAGAACAGACGAAGAACGAACAGACGAAGAACGAACAGACGAAGAACGAACAGACGGAGAACGAACAGACGGAGAAAGAACAGACGAAGAACGAACAGACGAAGAACGAGCAGACGAAGAACGAACAGACGAAGAAGGAACAGACGAAGAACGAACAGACGGAAAACGAACAGACGGAGAAAGAACAGACGAAGAACGAACAGACGAAGAACGAACAGACGAAGAACGAACAGATGAAGAACGAACAGACGAAGAACGAACAGACGGAGAACGAACAGACGAAGAAGGAACAGACGGCGAACGAACAGACGAAGAAAGAACAGACGAAGAACGAACAGACGAAGAACGAACAGACAAAGAACGAACAGACGAAGAACGAACAGACGAAGAAGGAACAGACGGCGAACGAACAGACGAAGAAGGAACAGACGGCGAACGAACAGACGAAGAAGGAACAGACGAAGAACGAACAGACGGAAAACGAACAGACGGAGAAAGAACAGACGAAGAACGAACAGACGAAGAACGAACAGACGAAGAACGAACAGACGAAGAACGAACAGACGGAGAACGAACGGACGAAGAACGAACAGACGAAGAAAGAACAGACGAAGAACGAACAGACGAAAAACGAACAGACGAAGAACGAACAGACGGAGAACGAACAGACGATGAACGAACGGACGAAGAACGAACAGACGAAGAACGAACGGACGAAGATCGAACTGACGAAGAACGAACAGACGAAAAAGGAACAGACGGAGAACGAACAGACGAAGAAAGAACAGACGAAGAACGAACAGACGAAGAACGAACAGACGAAGAACGAACAGACGGAGAACGAACAGACGAAGAAGGAACAGACGGCGAACGAACAGACAAAGAAAGAACAGACGAAGAACGAACAGACGAAGAACGAACAGACGAAGAACGAACAGACGAAGAAAGAACAGACGAAGAACGAATAGACGAAGAACGAACAGACGAAGAACGAACAGACGGAGAACGAACAGACGAAGAAGGAACAGACGAAGAAAGAACAGACTAAGAACGAACGGAAGAAGAACGAACAGACGAAAAAGGAACAGACGGAGAACGAACAGACGAAGAAAGAACAGACGAAGAACGAACAGACGAAGAACGAACAGACGAAAAAGGAACAGACGGAGAACGAACAGACGAAGAAGGAACGGACGAAGAACGAACAGACGAAGATCGAACAGACGAAGAACGAACAGGCGAAAAAGGAACAGACGGAGAACGAACAGACGAAGAAAGAACAGACGAAGAACGAACAGACGAAGAACGAACAGACGAAGAACGAACAGACGGAGAACGAACAGATGAAGAAGGAACAGATGAAGACGAAGAAAGAATAGACGAAGAACGAACGGAAGAAGAACGAACCGACGAAGAACGAACAGACGGAGAACGAACAGATGAAGTAGGGACAGACGGCGAACGAACAGACGAAGAAAGAACAGACGAAGAACGAACGGAAGAAGAACGAACAGACGAAGAACGAACGAACGAAAAACGAACAGACGAAGAACGAACAGACGGAGAACGAACAGACGATGAACGAACGGACGAAGAACGAACAGACGAAGAACGAACGGACGAAGATCGAACAGACGAAGAACGAACAGACGAAAAAGGAACAGACGGAGAACGAACAGACGAAGAAAGAACAGACGAAGAACGAACAGACGAAGAACGAACAGACGAAGAAGGAACAGACGAAGAAAGAACAGACGAAGAACGAACGGAAGAAGAACGAACAGACGAAGAACGAACAGACGAAGAAAGAACAGACGAAGAACGAACAGACGAAGAACGAACAGACGAAGAACGAACAGACGGAGAACGAACAGACGAAGAAGGAACAGACGAAGAAAGAACAGAAGAAGAACGAACGGAAGAAAAACGAACAGACGAAGAACGAACAGACGAAAAAGGAACAGACGGAGAACGAACAGACGAAGAAAGAACAGACGAAGAACGAACAGACGAAAAAGGAACAGACGGAGAACGAACAGACGAAGAAGGAACGGACGAAGAACGAACAGACGAAGATCGAACAGACGAAGAACGAACAGACGAAAAAGGAACAGACGGAGAACGAACAGACGAAGAAAGAACAGACGAAGAACGAACAGACGAAGAACGAACAGACGAAGAACGAACAGACGGAGAACGATCAGATGAAGAAGGAATAGACGGCGAACGAACAAACGAAGAAAGAACAGACGAAGAACGAACGGAAGAAGAACGAACAGACGAAGAACGAACAGACGGAGAACGAACAGACGAAGAAGGAACAGACGAAGAAAGAACAGACGAAGAACGAACGGAAGAAGAACGAACAGACGAAGAAGGAACAGACAGCGAACGAACAGACGAAGAAAGAACAGACGAAGAACGAACAGACGAAGAACGATCAGACGCAGAACGAACAGACGAAGAACGAACAGACGAAGAGCGAACAGACGAAGAACGAACAGACGAAGAAAGAACAGACGAAGAACGAACAGACGAAGAACGAACAGACGAAGAACGAACAGACGGAGAACGAACAGACGGAGAAAGAACAGACGAAGAACGAATAGACGAAGAACGAACAGACGAAGAACGAACAGACGAAGAACGAACAGACGAAGAAAGAACAGACGAAGAAAGAACAGACGAAGAACGAACAGACGAAGAACGAACAGACGGCGAACGAACAGACGAAGAACGAACAGACGAAGAACGAACAGACGGCGAACGAACAGACGAAGAAGGAACAGACGGCGAACGAACAGGACGAAGAAGGAACAGACGAAGAACGAACAGACGGAAAACGAACAGACGGAGAAAGAACAGACGAAGAACGAACAGACGAAGAACGAACAGACGAAGAACGAACAGACGAAGAACGAACAGACGGAGAACGAACGGACGAAGAACGAACAGACGAAGAAAGAACAGACGAAGAACGAACAGACGAAAAACGAACAGACGAAGAACGAACAGACGGAGAACGAACAGACGATGAACGAACGGACGAAGAACGAACAGACGAAGAACGAACGGACGAAGATCGAACAGACGAAGAACGAACAGACGAAAAAGGAACAGACGGAGAACGAACAGACGAAGAAAGAACAGACGAAGAACGAACAGACGAAGAACGAACAGACGAAGAACGAACAGACGGAGAACGAACAGACGAAGAAGGAACAGACGGCGAACGAACAGACAAAGAAAGAACAGACGAAGAACGAACAGACGAAGAACGAACAGACGAAGAACGAACAGACGAAGAAAGAACAGACGAAGAACGAACAGACGAAGAACGAACAGACGAAGAACGAACAGACGGAGAACGAACAGACGAAGAAGGAACAGACGAAGAAAGAACAGACGAAGAACGAACGGAAGAAGAACGAACAGACGAAAAAGGAACAGACGGAGAACGAGCAGACGAAGAAGGAACGGACGGAGAACGAACAGACGGAGAACGAACAGACGAAGAAGGAACAGTCGAAGAAAGAACAGACGAAGAACGAACGGAAGAAGAACGAACAGACGAAGAACGAACAGACGAAGAAAGAACAGACGAAGAACGAACAGACGAAGAACGAACAGACGAAGAACGAACAGACGGAGAACGAACGGACGAAGAACGAACAGACGAAGAAAGAACAGACGAAGAACGAACAGACGAAAAACGAACAGACGAAGAACGAACAGACGAAGAACGAACAGACGGAGAACGAACAGACGAAGAAGGAACAGTCGAAGAAAGAACAGACGAAGAACGAACGGAAGAAGAACGAACAGACGAAGAACGAACAGACGAAGAAAGAACAGACGAAGAACGAACAGACGAAGAACGAACAGACGAAGAACGAACAGACGGAGAACGAACGGACGAAGAACGAACAGACGAAGAAAGAACAGACGAAGAACGAACAGACGAAAAACGAACAGACGAAGAACGAACAGACGGAGAATGAACAGACGATGAACGAACGGACGAAGAACGAACAGACGAAGAACGAACGGACGAAGATCGAACAGACGAAGAACGAACAGACGAAAAAGGAACAGACGAAGAACGAACAGACGAAGAAAGAACAGACGAAGAACGAACAGACGAAGAACGAACAGACGAAGAAAGAACAGACGGAGAACGAACAGACGAAGAAGGAACAGACGGCGAACGAACAGACAAAGAAAGAACAGACGAAGAACGAACAGACGAAGAACGAACAGACGAAGAACGAACAGACGAAGAAAGAACAGACGAAGAACGAACAGACGAAGAACGAACAGACGAAGAACGAACAGACGGAGAACGAACAGACGAAGAAGGAACAGACGAAGAAAGAACAGACGAAGAACGAACGGAAGAAGAACGAACAGACGAAAAAGGAACAGACGGAGAACGAACAGACGAAGAAAGAACAGACGAAGAACGAACAGACGAAGAACGAACAGACGAAAAAGGAACAGACGGAGAACGAACAGACGAAGAAGGAACGGACGAAGAACGAACAGACGAAGATCGAACAGACGAAGAACGAACAGGCGAAAAAGGAACAGACGGAGAACGAACAGACGAAGAAAGAACAGACGAAGAACGAACAGACGAAGAACGAACAGACGAAGAACGAACAGACGGAGAACGAACAGATGAAGAAGGAACAGACGGCGAACGAACAGACGAAGAAAGAATAGACGAAGAACGAACGGAAGAAGAACGAACCGACGAAGAACGAACAGACGGAGAACGAACAGATGAAGTAGGAACAGACGGCGAACGAACAGACGAAGAAAGAACAGACGAAGAACGAACGGAAGAAGAACGAACAGACGAAGAACGAACGGACGAAAAACGAACAGACGAAGAACGAACAGACGGAGAACGAACAGACGATGAACGAACGGACGAAGAACGAACAGACGAAGAACGAACGGACGAAGATCGAACAGACGAAGAACGAACAGACGAAAAAGGAACAGACGGAGAACGAACAGACGAAGAAAGAACAGACGAAGAACTAACAGACGAAGAACGAACAGACGAAGAAGGAACAGACGAAGAAAGAACAGACGAAGAACGAACGGAAGAAGAACGAACAGACGAAGAACGAACAGACGAAGAAAGAACAGACGAAGAACGAACAGACGAAGAACGAACAGACGAAGAACGAACAGACGGAGAACGAACAGACGAAGAAGGAACAGACGAAGAAAGAACAGACGAAGAACGAACGGAAGAAAAACGAACAGACGAAGAACGAACAGACGAAAAAGGAACAGACGGAGAACGAACAGACGAAGAAAGAACAGACGAAGAACGAACAGACGAAAAAGGAACAGACGGAGAACGAACAGACGAAGAAGGAACGGATGAAGAACGAACAGACGAAGATCGAACAGACGAAGAACGAACAGACGAAAAAGGAACAGACGGAGAACGAACAGACGAAGAAAGAACAGACGAAGAACGAACAGACGAAGAACGAACAGACGAAGAACGAACAGACGGAGAACGATCAGATGAAGAAGGAATAGACGGCGAACGAACAGACGAAGAAAGAACAGACGAAGAACGAACGGAAGAAGAACGAACAGACGAAGAACGAACAGACGGAGAACGAACAGACGAAGAAGGAACAGACGAAGAAAGAACAGACGAAGAACGAACGGAAGAAGAACGAACAGACGAAGAAGGAACAGACGGCGAACGAAAAGACGAAGAAAGAACAGACGAAGAACGAATAGACGAAGAACGATCAGACGAAGAACTAACAGACGAAGAACGAACAGACGAAGAAGGAACAGACGAAGAAAGAACAGACGAAGAACGAACAGACGAAGAACGAACAGACGAAGAGCGAACAGACGAAGAACGAACAGACGAAGAAAGAACAGACGAAGAACGAACAGACGAAGAACGAACAGACGAAGAACGAACAGACGGAGAACGAACAGACGGAGAAAGAACAGACGAAGAACGAACAGACGAAGAACGAATAGACGAAGAACGATCAGACGAAGAACTAACAGACGAAGAACGAACAGACGAAGAAGGAACAGACGAAGAAAGAACAGACGAAGAACGAACAGACGAAGAACGAACAGACGAAGAACGAACAGACGAAGAAAGAACAGACGAAGAAAGAACAGACGAAGAACGAACAGACGAAGAACGAACAGACGAAGAACGAACAGACGGCGAACGAACAGACGAAGAACGAACAGACGAAGAACGAACAGACGAAGAACGAACAGACGAAGAACGAACAGACGAAGAGCGAACAGACGAAGAACGAACAGACGAAGAAAGAACAGACGAAGAACGAACAGACGAAGAACGAACAGACGAAGAACGAACAGACGGAGAACGAACAGACGGAGAAAGAACAGACGAAGAACGAACAGACGAAGAACGAACAGACGAAGAACGAACAGACGAAGAACGAACAGACGAAGAAAGAACAGACGAAGAAAGAACAGACGAAGAACGAACAGACGAAGAACGAACAGACGAAGAACGAACAGTCGGCGAACGAACAGACGAAGAACGAACAGACTAAGAACGAACAGACGAAGAACGAACAGACGGCGAACGAACAGACGAAGCAGGAACAGACGGCGAACGAACAGGACGAAGAAGGAACAGACGAAGAACGAACAGACGGAAAACGAACAGACGGAGAAAGAACAGACGAAGAACGAACAGACGAAGAACGAACAGACGAAGAACGAACAGACGAAGAACGAACAGACGGAGAACGAACGGACGAAGAACGAACAGACGAAGAAAGAACAGACGAAGAACGAACAGACGAAAAACGAACAGACGAAGAACGAACAGACGGAGAACGAACAGACGATGAACGAACGGACGAAGAACGAACAGACGAAGAACGAACGGACGAAGATCGAACAGACGAAGAACGAACAGACGAAAAAGGAGCAGACGGAGAACGAACAGACGAAGAAAGAACAGACGAAGAACGAACAGACGAAGAACGAACAGACGAAGAACGAACAGACGGAGAACGAACAGACGAAGAAGGAACAGACGGCGAACGAACAGACAAAGAAAGAACAGACGAAGAACGAACAGACGAAGAACGAACAGACGAAGAACGAACAGACGAAGAAAGAACAGACGAAGAACGAACAGACGAAGAACGAACAGACGAAGAACGAACAGACGGAGAACGAACAGACGAAGAAGGAACAGACGAAGAAAGAACAGACGAAGAACGAACGGAAGAAGAACGAACAGACGAAAAAGGAACAGACGGAGAAAGAGCAGACGAAGAACGAACAGACGAAGAACGAACAGACGAAGAACGAACAGACGGAGAACGAACAGACGAAGAAGGAACAGACGGCGAACGAACAGACAAAGAAAGAACAGACGAAGAACGAACAGACGAAGAACGAACAGACGAAGAACGAACAGACGAAGAAAGAACAGACGAAGAACGAACAGACGAAGAACGAACAGACGAAGAACGAACAGACGGAGAACGAACAGACGAAGAAGGAACAGACGAAGAAAGAACAGACGAAGAACGAACGGAAGAAGAACGAACAGACGAAAAAGGAACAGACGGAGAACGAACAGACGAAGAAAGAACAGACGAAGAACGAACAGACGAAGAACGAACAGACGAAAAAGGAACAGACGGAGAACGAACAGACGAAGAAGGAACGGACGAAGAACGAACAGACGAAGATCGAACAGACGAAGAACGAACAGGCGAAAAAGGAACAAACGGAGAACGAACAGACGAAGAAAGAACAGACGAAGAACGAACAGACGAAGAACGAACAGACGAAGAACGAACAGACGGAGAACGAACAGATGAAGAAGGAACAGACGGCGAACGAACAGACGAAGAAAGAATAGACGAAGAACGAACGGAAGAAGAACGAACCGACGAAGAACGAACAGACGGAGAACGAACAGATGAAGTAGGAACAGACGAAGAACGAACAGACGAAGAAAGAACAGACGAAGAACGAATAGACGAAGAAAGAACAGACGAAGAACGAACGGAAGAAGAACGAACAGACGAAGAACGAACGGACGAAAAACGAACAGACGAAGAACGAACAGACGGAGAACGAACAGACGATGAACGAACGGACGAAGAACGAACAGACGAAGAACGAACGGACGAAGATCGAACAGACGAAGAACGAACAGACGAAAAAGGAACAGACGGAGAACGAACAGACGAAGAAAGAACAGACGAAGAACGAACAGACGAAGAACGAACAGACGAAGAAGGAACAGATGAAGAAAGAACAGACGAAGAACGAACGGAAGAAGAACGAACAGACGAAGAACGAACAGACGAAGAAAGAACAGACGAAGAACGAACAGACGAAGAACGAACAGACGAAGAACGAACAGACGGAGAACGAACAGACGAAGAAGGAACAGACGAAGAAAGAACAGACGAAGAACGAACGGAAGAAAAACGAACAGACGAAGAACGAACAGACGAAAAAGGAACAGACGGAGAACGAATAGACGAAGAAAGAACAGACGAAGAACGAACAGACGAAAAAGGAACAGACGGAGAACGAACAGACGAAGAAGGAACGGACGAAGAACGAACAGACGAAGATCGAACAGACGAAGAACGAACAGACGAAAAAGGAACAGACGGAGAACGAACAGACGAAGAAAGAACAGACGAAGAACGAACAGACGAAGAACGAACAGACGAAGAACGAACAGACGGAGAACGATCAGATGAAGAAGGAATAGACGGCGAACGAACAGACGAAGAAAGAACAGACGAAGAACGAACGGAAGAAGAACGAACAGACGAAGAACGAACAGACGGAGAACGAACAGACGAAGAAGGAACAGACGAAGAAAGAACAGACGAAGAACGAACGGAAGAAGAACGAACAGACGAAGAAGGAACAGACGGCGAACGAACAGACGAAGAACGAATAGACGAAGAACGATCAGACGCAGAACGAACAGACGAAGAACGAACAGACGAAGAGCGAACAGACGAAGAACGAACAGACGAAGAAAGAACAGACGAAGAACGAACAGACGAAGAACGAACAGACGAAGAACGAACAGACGGAGAACGAACAGACGGAGAAAGAACAGACGAAGAACGAACAGACGAAGAACGAACAGACGAAGAACGAACAGACGAAGAAAGAACAGACGAAGAAAGAACAGACGAAGAACGAACAGACGAAGAACGAACAGACGAAGAACGAACAGACGGCGAACGAACAGACGAAGAACGAACAGACGAAGAACGAACAGACGAAGAACGAACAGACGAAGAACGAACAGACGAAGAACGAACAGACGAAGAACGAACAGACGGCGAACGAACAGACGAAGAAGGAACAGACGGCGAACGAACAGGACGAAGAATGAACAGACGAAGAACGAACAGACGGAAAACGAACAGACGGAGAAAGAACAGACGAAGAACGAACAGACGAAGAACGAACAGACGAAGAACGAACAGACGAAGAACGAACAGACGGAGAACGAACGGACGAAGAACGAACAGACGAAGAAAGAACAGACGAAGAACGAACAGACGAAAAACGAACAGACGAAGAACGAACAGACGGAGAACGAACAGACGATGAACGAACGGACGAAGAACGAACAGACGAAGAACGAACGGACGAAGATCGAACAGACGAAGAACGAACAGACGAAAAAGGAACAGACGGAGAACGAACAGACGAAGAAAGAACAGACGAAGAACGAACAGACGAAGAACGAACAGACGAAGAACGAACAGACGGAGAACGAACAGACGAAGAAGGAACAGACGGCGAACGAACAGACAAAGAAAGAACAGACGAAGAACGAACAGACGAAGAACGAACAGACGAAGAACGAACAGACGAAGAAAGAACAGACGAAGAACGAACAGACGAAGAACGAACAGACGAAGAACGAACAGACGGAGAACGAACAGACGAAGAAGGAACAGACGAAGAAAGAACAGACGAAGAACGAACGGAAGAAGAACGAACAGACGAAAAAGGAACAGACGGAGAACGAGCAGACGAAGAAGGAACGGACGGAGAACGAACAGACGAAGAAAGAACAGACGAAGAACGAACAGACGAAGAACGAACAGACGAAGAACGAACAGACGGAGCACGAACAGACGAAGAAGGAACAGACGGCGAACGAACAGACGAAGAAAGAACAGACGAAGAACGAGCAGACGAAGAACGAACAGACGGAGAACGAACAGACGAAGAAGGAACAGTCGAAGAAAGAACAGACGAAGAACGAACGGAAGAAGAACGAACAGACGAAGAACGAACAGACGAAGAAAGAACAGACGAAGAACGAACAGACGAAGAACGAACAGACGAAGAACGAACAGACGGAGAACGAACGGACGAAGAACGAACAGACGAAGAAAGAACAGACGAAGAACGAACAGACGAAAAACGAACAGACGAAGAACGAACAGACGGAGAACGAACAGACGATGAACGAACGGACGAAGAACGAACAGACGAAGAACGAACGGACGAAGATCGAACAGACGAAGAACGAACAGACGAACAACGAACAGACGGAAAACGAACAGACGGAGAAAGAACAGACGAAGAACGAACAGACGAAGAACGAACAGACGGAGAACGAACGGACGAAGAACGAACAGACGAAGAAAGAACAGACGAAGAACGAACAGACGAAAAACGAACAGACGAAGAACGAACAGACGGAGAACGAACAGACGATGAACGAACGGACGAAGAACGAACAGACGAAGAACGAACGGACGAAGATCGAACAGACGAAGAACGAACAGACGAAAAAGGAACAGACGGAGAACGAACAGACGAAGAAAGAACAGACGAAGAACGAACAGACGAAGAACGAACAGACGAAGAACGAACAGACGGAGAACGAACAGACGAAGAACGAACAGACGAAGAACGAACAGACAAAGAAAGAACAGACGAAGAACGAACAGACGAAGAACGAACAGACGAAGAACGAACAGACGAAGAAAGAACAGACGAAGAACGAACAGACGAAGAACGAACAGACGGAGAACGAACGGACGAAGAACGAACAGACGAAGAAAGAACAGACGAAGAACGAACAGACGAAAAACGAACAGACGAAGAACGAACAGACGGAGAACGAACAGACGATGAACGAACGGACGAAGAACGAACAGACGAAGAACGAACGGACGAAGATCGAACAGACGAAGAACGAACAGACGAAAAAGGAACAGACGGAGAACGAACAGACGAAGAAAGAACAGACGAAGAACGAACAGACGAAGAACGAACAGACGAAGAACGAACAGACGGAGAACGAACAGACGAAGAAGGAACAGACGGCGAACGAACAGACAAAGAAAGAACAGACGAAGAACGAACAGACGAAGAACGAACAGACGAAGAACGAACAGACGAAGAAAGAACAGACGAAGAACGAACAGACGAAGAACGAACAGACGAAGAACGAACAGACGGAGAACGAACAGACGAAGAAGGAACAGACGAAGAAAGAACAGACGAAGAACGAACGGAAGAAGAACGAACAGACGAAAAAGGAACAGACGGAGAACGAGCAGACGAAGAAGGAACGGACGGAGAACGAACAGACGAAGAAAGAACAGACGAAGAACGAACAGACGAAGAACGAACAGACGAAGAACGAACAGACGGAGCACGAACAGACGAAGAAGGAACAGACGGCGAACGAACAGACGAAGAAAGAACAGACGAAGAACGAGCAGACGAAGAACGAACAGACGGAGAACGAACAGACGAAGAAGGAACAGTCGAAGAAAGAACAGACGAAGAACGAACGGAAGAAGAACGAACAGACGAAGAACGAACAGACGAAGAAAGAACAGACGAAGAACGAACAGACGGAGAACGAACAGACGAAGAAGGAACAGACGAAGAAAGAACAGACGAAGAATGAACGGAAGAAAAACGAACAGACGAAGAACGAACAGACGAAGAACGAACAGACGAAGAACGAACAGACGGAAAACGAACAGACGAAGAAGGAACAGACGCCGAACGAACAGACGAAGAAAGAACAGACGAAGAACGAACAGACGAAGAACGAACAGACGAAGAACGAACAGACGAAGAAAGAACAGACGAAGAAAGAACAGACGAAGAACGAACAGACGAAGAACGAACAGACGAAGAACGAACAGACGAAGAACGAACAGACGAAGAACGAACAGACGGAGAACGAACAGACGAAGAAGGAACAGACGAAGAAAGAACAGACGAAGAACGAACGGAAGAAGAACGAACAGACGAAGAACGAACAGACGAAGAAAGAACAGACGAAGAACGAACAGACGAAGAACGAACAAACGAAGAACGAACAGACGAAGAACGAACAGACGAAGAAGGAACAGACGACGAACGAACAGACGAAGAAAGAACAGACGAAGAACGAACAGACGAAGAACGAACTGACGAAGAACGAACAGATGAAGAAAGAACAGACGAAGAACGAACAGACGAAGAACGAACAGACGAAGAAAGAACAGACGAAGAAAGATCAGACGAGGAGCGAACAGACGAAGAAGGAACAGACGAAGAAAGAACAGACGAAGAACGAACGGAAGAAGAACGAACAGACGAAGAAGGAACAGGCGGCGAACGAACAGACGAAGAAAGAACAGACGAAGAACGATCAGACGAAGAACGAACAGACGAAGAACGAACAGACGAAGAACGAACAGTCGAAGAAATAACAGACGGCGAACGAACAGACGAAGAAGGAACAGACGGCGAACGAACAGACGAAGAAGGAACAGACGAAGAACGAACAGACGGAAAACGAACAGACGGAGAAAGAACAGACGAAGAACGAACAGACGAAGAACGAACAGACGAAGAAAGAACAGACGAAGAACGAACAGACGAAGAACGAACAGACGAAGAAGGAACAGACGAAGAAAGAACAGACGAAGAACGAACGGAAGAAGAACGAACAGACGAAGAACGAACAGTCGAAGAAAGAACAGACGAAGAACGAACAGACGAAGAACGAACAGACGAAGAACGAACAGACGGAGAACGAACAGACGAAGAAGGAACAGACGAAGAAAGAACAGACGAAGAACGAACGGAAGAAAAACGAACAGACGAAAAACGAACAGACGAAAAAGGAACAGACGGAGAACGAACAGACGAAGAAAGAACAGACGAAGAACGAACAGACGAAAAAGGAACAGACGGAGAACGAACAGACGAAGAAGGAACGGACGAAGAACGAACAGACGAAGATCGAACAGACGAAGAACGAACAGACGAAAAAGGAACAGACGGAGAACGAACAGACGAAGAAAGAACAGACGAAGAACGAACAGACGAAGAACGAACAGACGAAGAACGAACAGACGGAGAACGATCAGATGAAGAAGGAATAGACGGCGAACGAACAGACGAAGAAAGAACAGACGAAGAACGAACGGAAGAAGAACGAACAGACGAAGAACGAACAGACGGAGAACGAACAGACGAAGAAGGAACAGACGAAGAAAGAACAGACGAAGAACGAACGGAAGAAGAACGAACAGACGAAGAAGGAACAGACGGCGAACGAACAGACGAAGAAAGAACAGACGAAGAACGAACAGACGAAGAACGATCAGACGCAGAACGAACAGACGAAGAACGAACAGACGAAGAGCGAACAGACGAAGAACGAACAGACGAAGAAAGAACAGACGAAGAACGAACAGACGAAGAACGAACAGACGAAGAACGAACAGACGGAGAACGAACAGACGGAGAAAGAACAGACGAAGAACGAACAGACGAAGAACGAACAGACGAAGAACGAACAGACGAAGAACGAACAGACGAAGAAAGAACAGACGAAGAAAGAACAGACGAAGAACGAACAGACGAAGAACGAACAGACGAAGAACGAACAGACGGCGAACGAACAGACGAAGAACGAACAGACGAAGAACGAACAGACGAAGAACGAACAGACGAAGAACGAACAGACGAAGAACGAACAGACGAAGAACGAACAGACGGCGAACGAACAGACGAAGAAGGAACAGACGGCGAACGAACAGGACGAAGAAGGAACAGACGAAGAACGAACAGACGGAAAACGAACAGACGGAGAAAGAACAGACGAAGAACGAACAGACGAAGAACGAACAGACGAAGAACGAACAGACGAAGAACGAACAGACGGAGAACGAACGGACGAAGAACGAACAGACGAAGAAAGAACAGACGAAGAACGAACAGACGAAAAACGAACAGACGAAGAACGAACAGACGGAGAACGAACAGACGATGAACGAACGGACGAAGAACGAACAGACGAAGAACGAACGGACGAAGATCGAACAGACGAAGAACGAACAGACGAAAAAGGAACAGACGGAGAACGAACAGACGAAGAAAGAACAGACGAAGAACGAACAGACGAAGAACGAACAGACGAAGAACGAACAGACGGAGAACGAACAGACGAAGAAGGAACAGACGGCGAACGAACAGACGAAGAAAGAACAGACGAAGAACGAACAGACGAAGAACGAACAGACGAAGAACGAACAGACGGAGAACGAACAGACGAAGAAGGAACAGACGAAGAAAGAACAGACGAAGAACGAACGGAAGAAGAACGAACAGACGAAAAAGGAACAGACGGAGAACGAGCAGACGAAGAAGGAACGGACGGAGAACGAACAGACGAAGAAAGAACAGACGAAGAACGAACAGACGAAGAACGAACAGACGAATAACGAACAGACGGAGCACGAACAGACGAAGAACGAACAGACGAAGAACGAACAGACGAAGAAAGAACAGACGAAGAACGAACAGACGAAGAACGAACAGACGAAGAACGAACAGACGAAGAACGAACAGACGAAGAAGGAACAGACGGAGAACGAACGGACGAAGAACGAACAGACGAAGAACGAACAGACGGAGAACGAACAGACGAAGAACGAACAGACGAAGAACGAACGGACGAGGAACGAACAGACGAAGAACAAACAGACGAAGAAAGAACAGACGAAGAACGAACAGACGAAGAACGAACAGACGAAGAACGAACAGACGAAGAACGAACAGACGAAGAAGGAACAGACGAAGAAAGAACAGACGAAGAACGAACGGAAGAAGAACGAACAGACGAAGAACGAACAGACGAAGAAAGAACAGACGAAGAACGAACAGACGAAGAACGAACAGACGAAGAACGAGCAGACGAAGAACGAACAGACGAAGAAGGAACAGACGAAGAACGAACAGACGGAAAACGAACAGACGGAGAAAGAACAGACGAAGAATGAACAGACGAAGAACGAACAGACGAAAAAGGAACAGACGGAGAACGAACAGACGAAGAAAGAACAGACGAAGAACGAACAGACGAAGAACGAACAGACTAAGAACGAACAGACGGAGCACGAACAGACGAAGAAGGAACAGACGGCGAACGAACAGACGAAGAGGGAACAGACGGCGAACGAACAGACGAAGAAGGAACAGACGAAGAACGAACAGACGGAAAATGAACAGACGAAGAACGAACAGACGGAAAACGAACAGACGGAGAACGAACAGACGAAGAACGAACAGACGAAGAAGGAACAGACGAAGAACGAACAGACGGAAAACGAACAGACGGAGAAAGAACAGACGAAGAACGAACAGACGAAGAACGAACAGACGAAAAAGGAACAGACGGAGAACGAACAGACGAAGAAAGTACAGACGAAGAACGAACAGACGAAGAAGGAACAGACGAAGAACGAACAGACGGAAAACGAACAGACGGAGAAAGAACAGACGAAGAACGAACAGACGAAGAACGAACAGACGAAGAACGAACAGACGAAGAACGAACAGACGAAGAAAGAACAGACGAAGAAAGAACAGACGAAGAACGAACAGACGAAGAACGAACAGACGAAGAACGAGCAGACGAAGAACGAACAGACGAAGAACGAACAGACGGAAAACGAACAGACGGAGAAAGAACAGACGAAGAACGAACAGACGAAGAACGAACAGACGAAAAAGGAACAGACGGAGAACGAACAGACGAAGAAAGAACAGACGAAGAACGAACAGACGAAGAACGAACAGACGAAGAACGAACAGACGGAGCACGAACAGACAAAGAAGGAACAGACGGCGAACGAACAGACGAAGAAAGAACAGACGAAGAACGAACATACGAAGAACGAACAGACGGAGAACGAACAGACGAAGAAGGAACAGACGAAGAAAGAACAGACGAAGAACGAACGGAAGAAGAACGAACAGACGAAGAACGAACAGACGAAGAAAGAACAGACGAAGAACGAACAGACGAAGAACGAACAGACGAAGAACGAACAGACGAAGAACGAACAGACGAAGAACGAACAGACGAAGAAGGAACAGACCGCGAACGAACAGACGAAGAAAGAACAGACGAAGAACGAACAGACGAAGAACGAACTGACGAAGAACGAACAGACGAAGAAAGAACAGACGAAGAACGAACAGACGAAGAACGAACAGACGAAGAAAGAACAGACGAAGAAAGAACAGACGAAGAACGAACAGACGAAGAAGGAACAGACGAAGAAAGAACAGACGAAGAACGAACGGAAGAAGAACGAACAGACGAAGAAGGAACAGACGGCGAACGAACAGACGAAGAAAGAACAGACGAAGAACGAACAGACGAAGAACGAACAGACGAAGAACGAACAGACGAAGAACGAACAAACGAAGAAATAACAGACGGCGAACGAACAGACGAAGAAGGAACAGACGGCGAACGAACAGACGAAGAACGAACAGACGGAGAACGAACAGACGAAGAAAGAACAGACGAAGAACGAACGGAAGAAGAACGAACAGACGAAGAAGGAACAGACGGCGAACGAACAGACGAAGAAAGAACAGACGAAGAAGGAACAGACGAAGAAAGAACAGACGAAGAACGAACGGAAGAAGAACGAACAGACGAAGAAGGAACAGACGGCGAACGAACAGACGGAGAAAGAACAGACGAAGAACGAACAGACGAAGAACGAACAGACGGAGAACGAACAGACGAAGAACGAACAGACAAAGAACGAACAGACGGAGAACGAACAGACGAAGAAGGAACAGACGGCGAACGAACAGACGAAGAAAGAACAGACGAAGAACGAACAGACGAAGAATGAACAGACGAAGAACGAACAGACGAAGAACGAACAGACGAAGAAGGAACAAACGGCGAACGAACAGACGAAGAAGGAACAGACGGCGAACGAACAGACGAAGAAGGAACAGACGAAGAACGAACAGACGGAAAATGAACAGACGGAGAAAGAACAGACGAAGAACGAACAGACGAAGAACGAACAGACGAAGAACGAACAGACGAAGGACGAACAGACGAAGAACGAACAGACGGAGAACGAACAGACGAAGAAGGAACAGACGGCGAACGAACAGACGAAGAAAGAACAGACGAAGAACGAACAGACGAAGAACGAACAGACGAAGAACGAACAGACGAAGAAAGAACAGACGAAGAACGAACAGACGAAAAAGGAACAGACGGAGAACGAACAGACGAAGAAAGAACAGACGAAGAACGAACAGACGAAGAACGAACAGACGAAGAACGAACAGACGAAGAAAGAACAGACGAAGAACGAACAGACGAAGAACGAACAGACGAAGAACGAACAGACGGAGAACGAACAGACGAAGAAGGAACAGACGGCGAACGAACAGACGAAGAAAGAACAGACGAAGAACGAACAGACGAAGAACGAACAGACGAAGAACAAACAGACGAAGAACGAACAGACGGAGAACGAATAGACGAAGAAGGAACAGACGAAGAAAGAACAGACGAAGAACGAACAGACGAAGAACGAACAGACGAAGAAAGAACAGACGAAGAACGAACAGACGAAGAACGAACAGACCAAGAACGAACAGACGAAGAAAGAACAGAAGAAGAACGAACAGACGAAGAACGAACAGACGAAAAAGGAACAGACGGAGAACGAACAGACGAAGAAAGAACAGACGAAGAACGAACAGACGAAGAACGAACAGACGAAGAACGAACAGACGAAGAAAGAACAGACGAAGAACGAACAGACGAAGAACGAACAGACGAAGAAAGAACAGACGAAGAAAGAACAGACGAAGAACGAACAGACGAAGAAGGAACAGACGAAGAAAGAACAGACGAAGAACGAACGGAAGAAGAACGAACAGACGAAGAAGGAACAGACGGCGAACGAACAGACGAAGAAAGAACAGACGAAGAACGAACAGACGAAGAACGAACAGACGAAGAACGAACAGACGAAGAACGAACAAAAGAAGAAATAACAGACGGCGAACGAAAAGACGAAGAAGGAACAGACGGCGAACGAACAGACGAAGAAGGAACAGACGAAGAACGAACAGACGGAAAACGAACAGACGGAGAAAGAACAGACGAAGAACGAACAGACGAAGAACGAACAGACGAAGAACGAACAGACGAAGAACGAACAGACAAAGAACGAACAGACGGAGAACGAACAGACGAAGAAGGAACAGACGGCGAACGAACAGACGAAGAAAGAACAGACGAAGAACGAACAGACGAAGAATGAACAGACGAAGAACGAACAGACGAAGAACGAACAGACGAAGAAGGAACAAACGGCGAACGAACAGACGAAGAAGGAACAGACGGCGAACGAACAGACGAAGAAGGAACAGACGAAGAACGAACAGACGGAAAATGAACAGACGGAGAAAGAACAGACGAAGAACGAACAGACGAAGAACGAACAGACGAAGAACGAACAGACGAAGGACGAACAGACGAAGAACGAACAGACGGAGAACGAACAGACGAAGAAGGAACAGACGGCGAACGAACAGACGAAGAAAGAACAGACGAAGAACGAACAGACGAAGAACGAACAGACGAAGAACGAACAGACGAAGAAAGAACAGAAGAAGAACGAACAGACGAAGAACGAACAGACGAAAAAGGAACAGACGGAGAACGAACAGACGAAGAAAGAACAGACGAAGAACGAACAGACGAAGAACGAACAGACGAAGAACGAACAGACGAAGAAAGAACAGACGAAGAACGAACAGACGAAGAACGAACAGACGAAGAACGAACAGACGGAGAACGAACAGACGAAGAAGGAACAGACGGCGAACGAACAGACGAAGAAAGAACAGACGAAGAACGAACAGACGAAGAACGAACAGACGAAGAACAAACAGACGAAGAACGAACAGACGGAGAACGAATAGACGAAGAAGGAACAGACGAAGAAAAAACAGACGAAGAACGAACAGACGAAGAACGAACAGACGAAGAAAGAACAGACGAAGAACGAACAGACGAAGAACGAACAGACCAAGAACGAACAGACGAAGAAAGAACAGAAGAAGAACGAACAGACGAAGAACGAACAGACGAAAAAGGAACAGACGGAGAACGAACAGACGAAGAAAGAACAGACGAAGAACGAACAGACGAAGAACGAACAGACGAAGAACGAACAGACGAAGAAAGAACAGACGAAGAACGAACAGACGAAGAACGAACAGACCAAGAACGAACAGACGAAGAAAGAACAGAAGAAGAACGAACAGACGAAGAACGAACAGACGAAGAAGGAACAGACGGCGAACGAACAGACGAAGAAAGAGCAGACGAAGAACGAACAGACGAAGAACGAACAGACGAAGAACGAACAGACGAAGAAAGAACAGACGAAGAACGAACAGACGAAGAACGAACAGACGGCGAACGAACAGACGGAGAACGAACAGACGAAGAAGGAACAGACGGCGAACGAACAGACGAAGAAAGAACAGACGAAGAACGAACAAACGAAGAACGAACAGACGAAGAACGAACAGACGAAGAACGAACAGACGGAGAACGAACAGACGAAGAAGGAACAGACGAAGAAAGAACAGACGAAGAACGAACAGACGAAGAACGAACAGACGGAGAACGAACAGACGAAGAACGAACAGACGAAGAACGAACAGACGAAGAACGAACGGACGGAGAACGAACAGACGAAGAAGGAACAGACGGCGAACGAACAGACGAAGAACGAACAGACGAAGAACGAACAGACGAAGAACGAACAGACGAAGAACGAACAGACCAAGAACGAACAGACGAAGAAAGAACAGAAGAAGAACGAACAGACGAAGAACGAACAGACGAAGAAGGAACAGACGGCGAACGAACAGACGAAGAAAGAACAGACGAAGAACGAACAGACGAAGAAGGAACAGACGAAGAACGAACAGACGAAGAAAGAACAGACGAAGAACGAACAGACGAAGAACGAACAGACGGCGAACGAACAGACGGAGAACGAACAGACGAAGAAGGAACAGACGGCGAACGAACAGACGAAGAAAGAACAGACGAAGAACGAACAAACGAAGAACGAACAGACGAAGAACGAACAGACGAAGAACGAACAGACGGAGAACGAACAGACGAAGAAGGAACAGACGAAGAAAGAACAGACGAAGAACGAACAGACGAAGAACGAACAGACGGAGAACGAACAGACGAAGAACGAACAGACGAAGAACGAACAGACGAAGAACGAACAGACGGAGAACGAACAGACGAAGAAGGAACAGACGGCGAACGAACAGACGAAGAAAGAACAGACGAAGAACGAACAGACGAAGAACGAACAGACGAAGAAGGAACAGACGAAGAAAGAACAGACGGAGAACGAACGGAAGAAGAACGAACAGACGAAGAAGGAACAGACGAAGAAAGAACAGACGAAGAACGAACAGACGAAGAACGAACAGACGAAGAACGAACAGACGAAGAACGAACAGACGAAGAACGAACAGACGAAGAACGAACAGACGGAGAACGAACAGACGAAGAAGGAACAGACGGCGAACGAACAGACGAAGAAAGAACAGACGAAGAACGAACAGACGAAGAACGAACAGACGAAGAACGAACAGACGAAGAAAGAACAGACGAAGAACGAACAGACGAAGAACGAACAGACGAAGAAAGAACAGACGAAGAAAGAACAGACGAAGAACGAACAGACGAAGAAGGAACAGCCGAAGAAAGAACAGACGAAGAACGAACGGAAGAAGAACGAACAGACGAAGAAGGAACAGACGGCGAACGAACAGACGAAGAAAGAACAGACGAAGAACGAACAGACGAAGAACGAACAGACGAAGAACGAACAGACGAAGAACGAACAGACGAAGAACGAACAGACGAAGAAATAACAGACGGCGAACGAACAGACGAAGAAGGAACAGACGGCGAACGAACAGACGAAGAAGGAACAGACGAAGAACGAACAGACGGAAAACGAACAGACGGAGAACAAACAGACGAAGAACGAACAGACGAAGAACGAACAGACGAAGAACGAACAGATGAAGAACGAACAGACGAAGAACGAACAGACGGAGAACGAACAGACGAAGAAGGAACAGACGGCGAACGAACAGACGAAGAAAGAACAGACGAAGAACGAACAGACGAAGAACGAACAGACGAAGAACGAACAGACGAAGAACGAACAGACGAAGAAGGAACAGACGGCGAACGAACAGACGAAGAAGGAACAGACGGCGAACGAACAGACGAAGAAGGAACAGACGAAGAACGAACAGACGGAAAACGAACAGACGGAGAAAGAACAGACGAAGAACGAACAGACGAAGAACGAACAGACGAAGAACGAACAGACGAAGAACGAACAGACGGAGAACGAACGGACGAAGAACGAACAGACGAAGAAAGAACAGACGAAGAACGAACAGACGAAAAACGAACAGACGAAGAACGAACAGACGGAGAACGAACAGACGATGAACGAACGGACGAAGAACGAACAGACGAAGAACGAACGGACGAAGATCGAACAGACGAAGAACGAACAGACGAAAAAGGAACAGACGGAGAACGAACAGACGAAGAAAGAACAGACGAAGAACGAACAGACGAAGAACGAACAGACGAAGAACGAACAGACGGAGAACGAACAGACGAAGAAGGAACAGACGGCGAACGAACAGACAAAGAAAGAACAGACGAAGAACGAACAGACGAAGAACGAACAGACGAAGAACGAACAGACGAAGACAGAACAGACGAAGAACGAACAGACGAAGAACGAACAGACGAAGAACGAACAGACGAAGAACGAACAGACGGAGAACGAACAGACGAAGAAGGAACAGACGAAGAAAGAACAGACGAAGAACGAACGGAAGAAGAACGAACAGACGAAGACAGAACAGACGAAGAACGAACAGACGAAGAACGAACAGACGAAAAAGGAACAGACGGAGAACGAACAGACGAAGAACGAACAGACGAAGAACGAACAGACGAAGACAGAACAGACGAAGAACGAACAGACGAAGAACGAACAGACGAAAAAGGAACAGACGGAGAACGAACAGACGAAGAAGGAACGGACGAAGAACGAACAGACGAAGATCGAACAGACGAAGAACGAACAGGCGAAAAAGGAACAGACGGAGAACGAACAGACGAAGAAAGAACAGACAAAGAAAGAACAGACGAAGAACGAACAGACGAAGAACGAACAGACGAAGAACGAACAGACGAAGACAGAACAGACGAAGAACGAACAGACGAAGAACGAACAGACGAAAAAGGAACAGACGGAGAACGAACAGACGAAGAAGGAACGGACGAAGAACGAACAGACGAAGATCGAACAGACGAAGAACGAACAGGCGAAAAAGGAACAGACGGAGAACGAACAGACGAAGAAAGAACAGACGAAGAACGAACAGACGAAGAACGAACAGACGAAGAACGAACAGACGGAGAACGAACAGATGAAGAAGGAACAGACGGCGAACGAACAGGCGAAGAAAGAATAGACGAAGAACGAACGGAAGAAGAACGAACCGACGAAGAACGAACAGACGGAGAACGAACAGATGAAGTAGGAACAGACGGCGAACGAACAGACGAAGAAAGAACAGACGAAGAACGAACGGAAGAAGAACGAACAGACGAAGAACGAACGGACGAAAAACGAACAGACGAAGAACGAACAGACGGAGAACGAACAGACGATGAACGAACGGACGAAGAACGAACAGACGAAGAACGAACGGACGAAGATCGAACAGACGAAGAACGAACAGACGAAAAAGGAACAGACGGAGAACGAACAGACGAAGAAAGAACAGACGAAGAACGAACAGACGAAGAACGAACAGACGAAGAAGGATAAACGAAGAAAGAACAGACGAAGAACGAACGGAAGAAGAACGAACAGACGAAGAACGAACAGACGAAGAAAGAACAGACGAAGAACGAACAGACGAAGAACGAACAGACGAAGAACGAACAGACGGAGAACGAACAGACGAAGAAGGAACAGACGAAGAAAGAACAGACGAAGAACGAACAGACGAAAAAGGAACAGACGGAGAACGAACAGACGAAGAAAGAACAGACGAAGAACGAACAGACGGAGAACGAACAGACGAAGAACGAACAGACGAAAAAGGAACAGACGAAGAACGAACAGACGGAGAACGAACAGACGAAGAAGGAACAGACGAAGAAAGAACAGACGAAGAACGAACAGACGAAAAAGGAACAGACGGAGAACGAACAGACGAAGAAAGAACAGACGAAGAACGAACAGACGGAGAACGAACAGACGAAGAACGAACAGACGAAAAAGGAACAGACGGAGAACGAACAGACGAAGAACGAACAGACGAAAAAGGAACAGACGGAGAACGAACAGACGAAGAAAGAACAGACGAAGAACGAACAGACGAAAAAGGAACAGACGGAGAACGAACAGACGAAGAAGGAACGGACGAAGAAAGAACAGACGAAGAACGAACAGACGAAAAAGGAACAGACGGAGAACGAACAGACGAAGAAAGAACAGACGAAGAACGAACAGACGGAGAACGAACAGACGAAGAAAGAACAGACGAAGAACGAACAGACGGAGAACGAACAGACGAAGAACGAACAGACGAAAAAGGAACAGACGGAGAACGAACAGACGAAGAAAGAACAGACGAAGAACGAACAGACGAAAAAGGAACAGACGGAGAACGAACAGACGAAGAAGGAACGGACGAAGAACGAACAGACGAAGATCGAACAGACGAAGAACGAAAGACGAAAAAGGAACAGACGGAGAACGAACAGACGAAGAAAGAACAGACGAAGAACGAACAGACGAAGAACGAACAGACGAAGAACGAACAGACGGAGAACGATCAGATGAAGAAGGAATAGACGGCGAACGAACAGACGAAGAAAGAACAGACGAAGAACGAACGGAAGAAGAACGAACAGACGAAGAACGAACAGACGGAGAACGAACAGACGAAGAAGGAACAGACGAAGAAAGAACAGACGAAGAACGAACGGAAGAAGAACGAACAGACGAAGAAGGAACAGACGGCGAACGAACAGACGAAGAAAGAACAGACGAAGAACGAACAGACGAAGGACGATCAGACGCAGAACGAACAGACGAAGAACGAACAGACGAAGAGCGAACAGACGAAGAACGAACAGACGAAGAAAGAACAGACGAAGAACGAACAGACGAAGAACGAACAGACGAAGAACGAACAGACGGAGAACGAACAGACGGAGAAAGAACAGACGAAGAACGAACAGACGAAGAACGAACAGACGAAGAACGAACAGACGAAGAACGAACAGACGAAGAAAGAACAGACGAAGAACGAACAGACGAAGAACGAACAGACGGCGAACGAACAGACGAAGAACGAACAGACGAAGAACGAACAGACGAAGAACGAACAGACGAAGAACGAACAGACGAAGAACGAACAGACGAAGAACGAACAGACGAAGAACGAACAGACGGCGAACGAACAGACGAAGAAGGAACAGACGGCGAACGAACAGACGAAGAAGGAACAGACGAAGAACGAACAGACGGAAAACGAACAGACGAAGAACGAACAGACGGAGAACGAACGGACGAAGAACGAACAGACGAAGAAAGAACAGACGAAGAACGAACAGACGAAAAACGAACAGACGAAGAACGAACAGACGAAGAACGAACAGACGAAGAACGAACAGACGAAGAACGAACAGACGGAGAACGAACGGACGAAGAACGAACAGACGAAGAAAGAACAGACGAAGAACGAACAGACGAAAAACGAACAGACGAAGAACGAACAGACGGAGAACGAACAGACGAAGAACGAACAGACGGAGAACGAACAGACGAAGAAGGAACAGACGGCGAACGAACAGACAAAGAAAGAACAGACGAAGAACGAACAGACGAAGAACGAACAGACGAAGAACGAACAGACAAAGAAAGAACAGACGAAGAACGAACAGACGAAGAACGAACAGACGAAGAACGAACAGACGGAGAACGAACAGACGAAGAAGGAACAGACGAAGAAAGAACAGACGAAGAACGAACGGAAGAAGAACGAACAGACGAAAAAGGAACAGACGGAGAACGAACAGACGAAGAAAGAACAGACGAAGAACGAACAGACGAAAAAGGAACAGACGGAGAACGAACAGACGAAGAAAGAACAGACGAAGAACGAACAGACGAAGAACGAACAGACGAAGAAGGAACAGACGAAGAAAGAACAGACGAAGAACGAACAGACGAAGAACGAACAGACGAAGAAAGAACAGACGGCGAACGAACAGACGAAGAAAGAACAGACGAAGAACGAACAGACGAAGAACGAACAGACGAAGAACGAACAGACGAAGAAAGAACAGACGAAGAACGAACAGACGAAGAACGAACAGACGAAGAAAGAACAGACGAAGAAAGAACAGACGAAGAACGAACAGACGAAGAAGGAACAGCCGAAGAAAGAACAGACGAAGAACGAACGGAAGAAGAACGAACAGACGAAGAAGGAACAGACGGCGAACGAACAGACGAAGAAAGAACAGACGAAGAACGAACAGACGAAGAACGAACAGACGAAGAACGAACAGACGAAGAACGAACAGACGAAGAACGAACAGACGAAGAAATAACAGACGGCGAACGAACAGACGAAGAAGGAACAGACGGCGAACGAACAGACGAAGAAGGAACAGACGAAGAACGAACAGACGGAAAACGAACAGACGGAGAACAAACAGACGAAGAACGAACAGACGAAGAACGAACAGACGAAGAACGAACAGATGAAGAACGAACAGACGAAGAACGAACAGACGAAGAACGAACAGACGAAGAAGGAACAGACGGCGAACGAACAGACGAAGAAAGAACAGACGAAGAACGAACAGACGAAGAACGAACAGACGAAGAACGAACAGACGAAGAACGAACAGACGAAGAACGAACAGACGAAGGATTAACAGACGGCGAACGAACAGACGAAGAAGGAACAGACGGCGAACGAACAGACGAAGAAGGAACAGACGAAGAACGAACAGACGGAAAACGAACAGACGGAGAAAGAACAGACGAAGAACGAACAGACGAAGAACGAACAGACGAATAACGAACAGACGAAGAACGAACAGACGGAGAACGAACAGACGAAGAAGGAACAGACGGCGAACGAACAGACGAAGAAAGAACAGACGAAGAACGAACAGACGAAGAACGAACAGACGAAGAACGAACAGACGAAGAACGAACAGACGAAGAACGAACAGACGGAGAACGAACAGACGAAGAAGGAACAGACGAAGAAAGAACAGACGAAGAACGAACGGAAGAAGAACGAACAGACGAAGAAGGAACAGACGAAGAAAGAACAGACGAAGAACGAACAGACGAAGAACGAACAGACGAAGAACGAACAGACGAAGAACGAACAGACGAAGAACGAACAGACGAAGAACGAACAGACGGAGAACGAACAGACGAAGAAGGAACAGACGGCGAACGAACAGACGAAGAAAGAACAGACGAAGAACGAACAAACGAAGAACGAACAGACGAAGAACGAACAGACGAAGAACGAACAGACGGAGAACGAACAGACGAAGAAGGAACAGACGAAGAAAGAACAGACGAAGAACGAACAGACGAAGAACGAACAGACGGAGAACGAACAGACGAAGAACGAACAGACGAAGAACGAACAGACGAAGAACGAACGGACGGAGAACGAACAGACGAAGAAGGAACAGACGGCGAACGAACAGACGAAGAACGAACAGACGAAGAACGAACAGACGAAGAACGAACAGACGAAGAACGAACAGACCAAGAACGAACAGACGAAGAAAGAACAGAAGAAGAACGAACAGACGAAGAACGAACAGACGAAGAAGGAACAGACGGCGAACGAACAGACGAAGAAAGAACAGACGAAGAACGAACAGACGAAGAACGAACAGACGAAGAACGAACAGACGAAGAAAGAACAGACGAAGAACGAACAGACGAAGAACGAACAGACGGCGAACGAACAGACGGAGAACGAACAGACGAAGAAGGAACAGACGGCGAACGAACAGACGAAGAAAGAACAGACGAAGAACGAACAAACGAAGAACGAACAGACGAAGAACGAACAGACGAAGAACGAACAGACGGAGAACGAACAGACGAAGAAGGAACAGACGAAGAAAGAACAGACGAAGAACGAACAGACGAAGAACGAACAGACGGAGAACGAACAGACGAAGAACGAACAGACGAAGAACGAACAGACGAAGAACGAACAGACGGAGAACGAACAGACGAAGAAGGAACAGACGGCGAACGAACAGACGAAGAAAGAACAGACGAAGAACGAATAGACGAAGAACGAACAGACGAAGAACGAACAGACGAAGAACGAACAGACGAAGAACGAACAGACGGAGAACGAACAGACGAAGAAGGAACAGACGAAGAAAGAACAGACGAAGAACGAACGGAAGAAGAACGAACAGACGAAGAAGGAACAGACGAAGAAAGAACAGACGAAGAACGAACAGACGAAGAACGAACAGACGAAGAACGAACAGACGAAGAACGAACAGACGAAGAACGAACAGACGAAGAACGAACAGACGGAGAACGAACAGACGAAGAAGGAACAGACGGCGAACGAACAGACGAAGAAAGAACAGACGAAGAACGAACAGACGAAGAACGAACAGACGAAGAACGAACAGACGAAGAAAGAACAGACGAAGAACGAACAGACGAAGAACGAACAGACGAAGAAAGAACAGACGAAGAAAGAACAGACGAAGAACGAACAGACGAAGAAGGAACAGCCGAAGAAAGAACAGACGAAGAACGAACGGAAGAAGAACGAACAGACGAAAAAGGAACAGACGGGGAACGAACAGACGAAGAAAGAACAGACGAAGAACGAACAGACGAAGAACGAACAGACGAAGAACGAACAGACGAAGAACGAACAGACGAAGAACGAACAGACGAAGAAATAACAGACGGCGAACGAACAGACGAAGAAGGAACAGACGGCGAACGAACAGACGAAGAAGGAACAGACGAAGAACGAACAGACGGAAAACGAACAGACGGAGAACAAACAGACGAAGAACGAACAGACGAAGAACGAACAGACGAAGAACGAACAGATGAAGAACGAACAGACGAAGAACGAACAGACGGAGAACGAACAGACGAAGAAGGAACAGACGGCGAACGAACAGACGAAGAAAGAACAGACGAAGAACGAACAGACGAAGAACGAACAGACGAAGAACGAACAGACGAAGAACGAACAGACGAAGAAGGAACAGACGGCGAACGAACAGACGAAGAAGGAACAGACGGCGAACGAACAGACGAAGAAGGAACAGACGAAGAACGAACAGACGGAAAACGAACAGACGGAGAAAGAACAGACGAAGAACGAACAGACGAAGAACGAACAGACGAAGAACGAACAGACGAAGAACGAACAGACGGAGAACGAACGGACGAAGAACGAACAGACGAAGAAAGAACGGACGAAGATCGAACAGACGAAGAACGAACAGACGAAAAAGGAACAGACGGAGAACGAACAGACGAAGAAAGAACAGACGAAGAACGAACAGACGAAGAACGAACAGACGAAGAACGAACAGACGGAGAACGAACAGACGAAGAAGGAACAGACGGCGAACGAACAGACGAAGAAAGAATAGACGAAGAACGAACGGAAGAAGAACGAACCGACGAAGAACGAACAGACGGAGAACGAACAGATGAAGTAGGAACAGACGGCGAACGAACAGACGAAGAAAGAACAGACGAAGAACGAACAGACGGAGAACGAACAGACGATGAACGAACGGACGAAGAACGAACAGACGAAGAACGAACGGACGAAGATCGAACAGACGAAGAACGAACAGACGAAAAAGGAACAGACGGAGAACGAACAGACGAAGAAAGAACAGACGAAGAACGAACAGACGAAGAACGAACAGACGGAGAACGAACAGACGAAGAAGGAACAGACGGCGAACGAACAGACGAAGAAGGAACAGACGGCGAACGAACAGACGAAGAAGGAACAGACGTAGAACGAACAGACGGAAAACGAACAGACGGAGAAAGAACAGACGAAGAACGAACAGACGAAAAACGAACAGACGAAGAACGAACAGACGGAGAACGAACAGACGATGAACGAACGGACGAAGAACGAACAGACGAAGAACGAACGGACGAAGATCGAACAGACGAAGAACGAACAGACGAAAAAGGAACAGACGGAGAACGAACAGACGAAGAAAGAACAGACGAAGAACGAACAGACGAAGAACGAACAGACGAAGAACGAACAGACGGAGAACGAACAGACGAAGAAGGAACAGACGGCGAACGAACAGACGGAGAACGAACGGACGAAGAACGAACAGACGAAGAAAGAACGGACGAAGAACGAACAGACGAAGAACGAACAGACGAAGAACGAACAGACGGAGAACGAACAGACGAAGAAGGAACAGACGGCGAACGAACAGACGAAGAAAGAATAGACGAAGAACGAACGGAAGAAGAACGAACCGACGAAGAACGAACAGACGGAGAACGAACAGATGAAGTAGGAACAGACGGCGAACGAACAGACGAAGAAAGAACAGACGAAGAACGAACAGACGGAGAACGAACAGACGATGAACGAACGGACGAAGAACGAACAGACGAAGAACGAACGGACGAAGATCGAACAGACGAAGAACGAACAGACGAAAAAGGAACAGACGGAGAACGAACAGACGAAGAACGAACAGACGAAGAACGAACAGACGAAGAACGAACAGACGGAGAACGAACAGACGAAGAAGGAACAGACGGCGAACGAACAGACGAAGAAGGAACAGACGGCGAACGAACAGACGAAGAACGAACAGACGGAAAACGAACAGACGGAGAAAGAACAGACGAAGAACGAACAGACGAAAAACGAACAGACGAAGAACGAACAGACGGAGAACGAACAGACGATGAACGAACGGACGAAGAACGAACAGACGAAGAACGAACGGACGAAGATCGAACAGACGAAGAACGAACAGACGAAAAAGGAACAGACGGAGAACGAACAGACGAAGAAAGAACAGACGGCGAACGAACAGACGGAGAACGAACGGACGAAGATCGAACAGACGAAGAACGAACAGACGAAAAAGGAACAGACGGAGAACGAACAGACGAAGAAAGAACAGACGAAGAACGAACAGACGAAGAACGAACAGACGAAGAACGAACAGACGAAGAACGAACAGACGGAGAACGAACGGACGAAGAACGAACAGACGAAGAAAGAACGGACGAAGATCGAACAGACGAAGAACGAACAGACGAAAAAGGAACAGACGGAGAACGAACAGACGAAGAAAGAACAGACGAAGAACGAACAGACGAAGAACGAACAGACGAAGAACGAACAGACGGAGAACGAACAGACGAAGAAGGAACAGACGGCGAACGAACAGACGAAGAAAGAATAGACGAAGAACGAACGGAAGAAGAACGAACCGACGAAGAACGAACAGACGGAGAACGAACAGATGAAGTAGGAACAGACGGCGAACGAACAGACGAAGAAAGAACAGACGAAGAACGAACAGACGGAGAACGAACAGACGATGAACGAACGGACGAAGAACGAACAGACGAAGAACGAACGGACGAAGATCGAACAGACGAAGAACGAACAGACGAAAAAGGAACAGACGGAGAACGAACAGACGAAGAACGAACAGACGAAGAACGAACAGACGAAGAACGAACAGACGGAGAACGAACAGACGAAGAAGGAACAGACGGCGAACGAACAGACGAAGAAGGAACAGACGGCGAACGAACAGACGAAGAAGGAACAGACGAAGAACGAACAGACGGAAAACGAACAGACGGAGAAAGAACAGACGAAGAACGAACAGACGAAAAACGAACAGACGAAGAACGAACAGACGGAGAACGAACAGACGATGAACGAACGGACGAAGAACGAACAGACGAAGAACGAACGGACGAAGATCGAACAGACGAAGAACGAACAGACGAAAAAGGAACAGACGGAGAACGAACAGACGAAGAAAGAACAGACGAAGAACGAACAGACGAAGAACGAACAGACGAAGAACGAACAGACGGAGAACGAACAGACGAAGAAGGAACAGACGGCGAACGAACAGACAAAGAAAGAACAGACGAAGAACGAACAGACGAAGAACGAACAGACGAAGAACGAACAGACGAAGACAGAACAGACGAAGAACGAACAGACGAAGAACGAACAGACGAAGAACGAACAGACGAAGAACGAACAGACGGAGAACGAACAGACGAAGAAGGAACAGACGAAGAAAGAACAGACGAAGAACGAACGGAAGAAGAACGAACAGACGAAAAAGGAACAGACGGAGAACGAACAGACGAAGAAGGAACGGACGAAGAACGAACAGACGAAGATCGAACAGACGAAGAACGAACAGGCGAAAAAGGAACAGACGGAGAACGAACAGACGAAGAAAGAACAGACGAAGAACGAACAGACGAAGAACGAACAGACGAAGAACGAACAGACGGAGAACGAACAGATGAAGAAGGAACAGACGGCGAACGAACAGACGAAGAAAGAATAGACGAAGAACGAACGGAAGAAGAACGAACCGACGAAGAACGAACAGACGGAGAACGAACAGATGAAGTAGGAACAGACGGCGAACGAACAGACGAAGAAAGAACAGACGAAGAACGAACAGACGGAGAACGAACAGACGATGAACGAACGGACGAAGAACGAACAGACGAAGAACGAACGGACGAAGATCGAACAGACGAAGAACGAACAGACGAAAAAGGAACAGACGGAGAACGAACAGACGAAGAAAGAACAGACGAAGAACGAACAGACGAAGAACGAACAGACGAAGAACGAACAGACGAAGAACGAACAGACGAAGAACGAACAGACGGAGAACGAACAGACGAAGAAGGAACAGACGAAGAAAGAACAGACGAAGAACGAACGGAAGAAAAACGAACAGACGAAGAACGAACAGACGAAAAAGGAACAGACGGAGAACGAACAGACGAAGAAAGAACAGACGAAGAACGAACAGACGAAAAAGGAACAGACGGAGAACGAACAGACGAAGAAGGAACGGACGAAGAACGAACAGACGAAGATCGAACAGACGAAGAACGAAAAGACGAAAAAGGAACAGACGGAGAACGAACAGACGAAGAAAGAACAGACGAAGAACGAACAGACGAAGAACGAACAGACGAAGAACGAACAGACGGAGAACGATCAGATGAAGAAGGAATAGACGGCGAACGAACAGACGAAGAAAGAACAGACGAAGAACGAACGGAAGAAGAACGAACAGACGAAGAACGAACAGACGGAGAACGAACAGACGAAGAAGGAACAGACGAAGAAAGAACAGACGAAGAACGAACGGAAGAAGAACGAACAGACGAAGAAGGAACAGACGGCGAACGAACAGACGAAGAAAGAACAGACGAAGAACGAACAGACGAAGGACGATCAGACGCAGAACGAACAGACGAAGAACGAACAGACGAAGAGCGAACAGACGAAGAACGAACAGACGAAGAAAGAACAGACGAAGAACGAACAGACGAAGAACGAACAGACGAAGAACGAACAGACGGAGAACGAACAGACGGAGAAAGAACAGACGAAGAACGAACAGACGAAGAACGAACAGACGGCGAACGAACAGACGAAGAACGAACAGACGAAGAACGAACAGACGGCGAACGAACAGACGAAGAACGAACAGACGAAGAACGAACAGACGAAGAACGAACAGACGAAGAACGAACAGACGAAGAACGAACAGACGAAGAAAGAACAGACGAAGAACGAACAGACGAAAAACGAACAGACGAAGAACGAACAGACGAAGAACGAACAGACGAAGAACGAACAGACGAAGAACGAACAGACGGAGAACGAACGGACGAAGAACGAACAGACGAAGAAAGAACAGACGAAGAACGAACAGACGAAAAACGAACAGACGAAGAACGAACAGACGGAGAACGAACAGACGAAGAACGAACAGACGAAGAACGAACAGACGGAGAACGAACGGAGGAAGAACGAACAGACGAAGAAAGAACAGACGAAGAACGAACAGACGAAAAACGAACAGACGAAGAACGAACAGACGGAGAACGAACAGACGAAGAACGAACAGACGAAGAACGAACAGACGGAGAACGAACGGACGAAGAACGAACAGACGAAGAACGAACAGACGAAGAACGAACAGACGAAGAACGAACAGACGGCGAACGAACAGACGAAGAAGGAACAGACGGCGAACGAACAGACGAAGAAGGAACAGACGAAGAACGAACAGACGAAAAACGAACAGACGAAGAAAGAACAGACGAAGAACGAACAGACGAAAAACGAACAGACGAAGAACGAACAGACGAAGAACGAACAGACGAAGAACGAACAGACGAAGAACGAACAGACGGCGAACGAACAGACGAAGAACGAACAGGCGAAGAACGAACAGACGAAGAACGAACAGACGAAGAACGAACAGACGAAGAAAGAACAGACGAAGAACGAACAGACGAAGAACGAACAGACGGCGAACGAACAGACGAAGAACGAACAGACGAAGAACGAACAGACGAAGAACGAACAGACGAAGAACGAACAGACGAAGAACGAACAGACGAAGAACGAACAGACGGCGAACGAACAGACGAAGAAGGAACAGACGGCGAACGAACAGACGAAGAAGGAACAGACGAAGAACGAACAGACGAAAAACGAACAGACGAAGAAAGAACAGACGAAGAACGAACAGACGAAAAACGAACAGACGAAGAACGAACAGACGAAGAACGAACAGACGAAGAACGAACAGACGAAGAACGAACAGACGGAGAACGAACGGACGAAGAACGAACAGACGAAGAACGAACAGACGGAGAACGAACGGACGAAGAACGAACAGACGAAGAAAGAACAGACGAAGAACGAACAGACGAAGAAAGAACAGACGAAGAACGAACAGACGAAAAACGAACAGACGAAGAACGAACAGACGAAGAACGAACAGACGAAGAACGAACAGACGAAGAACGAACAGACGGAGAACGAACGGACGAAGAACGAACAGACGAAGAAAGAACAGACGAAGAACGAACAGACGAAAAACGAACAGACGAAGAACGAACAGACGGAGAACGAACAGACGAAGAACGAACAGACGAAGAACGAACAGACGGAGAACGAACGGACGAAGAACGAACAGACGAAGAAAGAACAGACGAAGAACGAACAGACGAAAAACGAACAGACGAAGAACGAACAGACGGAGAACGAACAGACGAAGAACGAACAGACGGAGAACGAACAGACGAAGAAGGAACAGACGGCGAACGAACAGACAAAGAAAGAACAGACGAAGAACGAACAGACGAAGAACGAACAGACGAAGAACGAACAGACGAAGAAAGAACAGACGAAGAACGAACAGACGAAGAACGAACAGACGAAGAACGAACAGACGGAGAACGAACAGACGAAGAAGGAACAGACGAAGAAAGAACAGACGAAGAACGAACGGAAGAAGAACGAACAGACGAAAAAGGAACAGGCGGAGAACGAACAGACGAAGAAAGAACAGACGAAGAACGAACAGACGAAAAGGGAACAGACGGAGAACGAACAGACGAAGAAAGAACAGACGAAGAACGAACAGACGAAAAACGAACAGACGGAAAACGAACAGACGAAGAACGAACAGACGGAGAACGAACGGACGAAGAACGAACAGACGAAGAAAGAACAGACGAAGAACGAACAGACGAAAAACGAACAGACGAAGAACGAACAGACGAAGAACGAACAGACGAAGAACGAACAGACGAAGAACGAACAGACGGAGAACGAACGGACGAAGAACGAACAGACGAAGAAAGAACAGACGAAGAACGAACAGACGAAAAACGAACAGACGAAGAACGAACAGACGGAGAAAGAACAGACGAAGAACGAACAGACGAAGAACGAACAGACGAAGAACGAACAGACGGAGAACGAACAGACGGAGAAAGAACAGACGAAGAACGAACAGACGAAGAACGAACAGACGGCGAACGAACAGACGAAGAACGAACAGACGAAGAACGAACAGACGGCGAACGAACAGACGAAGAACGAACAGACGAAGAACGAACAGACGAAGAACGAACAGACGAAGAACGAACAGACGAAGAACGAACAGACGAAGAAAGAACAGACGAAGAACGAACAGACGAAAAACGAACAGACGAAGAACGAACAGACGAAGAACGAACAGACGAAGAACGAACAGACGAAGAACGAACAGACGGAGAACGAACGGACGAAGAACGAACAGACGAAGAAAGAACAGACGAAGAACGAACAGACGAAAAACGAACAGACGAAGAACGAACAGACGGAGAACGAACAGACGAAGAACGAACAGACGAAGAACGAACAGACGGAGAACGAACGGACGAAGAACGAACAGACGAAGAAAGAACAGACGAAGAACGAACAGACGAAAAACGAACAGACGAAGAACGAACAGACGGAGAACGAACAGACGAAGAACGAACAGACGAAGAACGAACAGACGGAGAACGAACGGACGAAGAACGAACAGACGAAGAACGAACAGACGAAGAACGAACAGACGAAGAACGAACAGACGGCGAACGAACAGACGAAGAAGGAACAGACGGCGAACGAACAGACGAAGAAGGAACAGACGAAGAACGAACAGACGAAAAACGAACAGACGAAGAAAGAACAGACGAAGAACGAACAGACGAAAAACGAACAGACGAAGAACGAACAGACGAAGAACGAACAGACGAAGAACGAACAGACGAAGAACGAACAGACGGCGAACGAACAGACGAAGAACGAACAGACGAAGAACGAACAGACGAAGAACGAACAGACGAAGAACGAACAGACGAAGAAAGAACAGACGAAGAACGAACAGACGAAGAACGAACAGACGGCGAACGAACAGACGAAGAACGAACAGACGAAGAACGAACAGACGAAGAACGAACAGACGGCGGACGAACAGACGAAGAAGGAACAGACGGCGAACGAACAGACGAAGAAGGAACAGACGAAGAACGAACAGACGAAAAACGAACAGACGAAGAACGAACAGACGAAAAACGAACAGACGAAGAACGAACAGACGAAGAACGAACAGACGAAGAACGAACAGACGAAGAACGAACAGACGAAGAACGAACAGACGAAGAACGAACAGACGAAGAAGGAACAGACGAAGAAAGAACAGACGAAGAACGAACGGAAGAAGAACGAACAGACGAAGAACGAACAGACGAAGAAAGAACAGACGAAGAACGAACAGACGAAGAACGAACAGACGAAGAACGAGCAGACGAAGAACGAACAGACGAAGAAGGAACAGACGAAGAACGAACAGACGGAAAACGAACAGACGGAGAAAGAACAGACGAAGAATGAACAGACGAAGAACGAACAGACGAAAAAGGAACAGACGGAGAACGAACAGACGAAGAACGAGCAGACGAAGAACGAACAGACAAAGAAAGAACAGACGAAGAACGAACAGACGAAGAACGAACAGACGAAGAACGAACAGACGAAGAACGAACAGACGGCGAACGAACAGACGAAGAACGAACAGACGAAGAACGAACAGACGAAGAACGAACAGACGAAGAAAGAACAGACGAAGAACGAACAGACGAAGAACGAACAGACGGCGAACGAACAGACGAAGAACGAACAGACGAAGAACGAACAGACGAAGAACGAACAGACGGCGGACGAACAGACGAAGAAGGAACAGACGGCGAACGAACAGACGAAGAAGGAACAGACGAAGAACGAACAGACGAAAAACGAACAGACGAAGAAAGAACAGACGAAGAACGAACAGACGAAAAACGAACAGACGAAGAACGAACAGACGAAGAACGAACAGACGAAGAACGAACAGACGAAGAACGAACAGACGGAGAACGAACGGACGAAGAACGAACAGACGAAGAACGAACAGACGGAGAACGAACGGACGAAGAACGAACAGACGAAGAAAGAACAGACGAAGAACGAACAGACGAAGAAAGAACAGACGAAGAACGAACAGACGAAAAACGAACAGACGAAGAACGAACAGACGAAGAACGAACAGACGAAGAACGAACAGACGAAGAACGAACAGACGGAGAACGAACGGACGAAGAACGAACAGACGAAGAAAGAACAGACGAAGAACGAACAGACGAAAAACGAACAGACGAAGAACGAACAGACGGAGAACGAACAGACGAAGAACGAACAGACGAAGAACGAACAGACGGAGAACGAACGGACGAAGAACGAACAGACGAAGAAAGAACAGACGAAGAACGAACAGACGAAAAACGAACAGACGAAGAACGAACAGACGGAGAACGAACAGACGAAGAACGAACAGACGGAGAACGAACAGACGAAGAAGGAACAGACGGCGAACGAACAGACAAAGAAAGAACAGACGAAGAACGAACAGACGAAGAACGAACAGACGAAGAACGAACAGACGAAGAAAGAACAGACGAAGAACGAACAGACGAAGAACGAACAGACGAAGAACGAACAGACGGAGAACGAACAGACGAAGAAGGAACAGACGAAGAAAGAACAGACGAAGAACGAACGGAAGAAGAACGAACAGACGAAAAAGGAACAGACGGAGAACGAACAGACGAAGAAAGAACAGACGAAGAACGAACAGACGAAAAAGGAACAGACGGAGAACGAACAGACGAAGAAAGAACAGACGAAGAACGAACAGACGAAAAACGAACAGACGGAAAACGAACAGACGAAGAACGAACAGACGGAGAACGAACGGACGAAGAACGAACAGACGAAGAAAGAACAGACGAAGAACGAACAGACGAAAAACGAACAGACGAAGAACGAACAGACGAAGAACGAACAGACGAAGAACGAACAGACGAAGAACGAACAGACGGAGAACGAACGGACGAAGAACGAACAGACGAAGAAAGAACAGACGAAGAACGAACAGACGAAAAACGAACAGACGAAGAACGAACAGACGGAGAACGAACAGACGAAGAACGAACAGACGGAGAACGAACAGACGAAGAAGGAACAGACGGCGAACGAACAGACAAAGAAAGAACAGACGAAGAACGAACAGACGAAGAACGAACAGACGAAGAACGAACAGACGAAGAAAGAACAGACGAAGAACGAACAGACGAAGAACGAACAGACGAAGAACGAACAGACGGAGAACGAACAGACGAAGAAGGAACAGACGAAGAAAGAACAGACGAAGAACGAACGGAAGAAGAACGAACAGACGAAAAAGGAACAGACGGAGAACGAACAGACGAAGAAAGAACAGACGAAGAACGAACAGACGAAAAAGGAACAGACGGAGAACGAACAGACGAAGAACGAACAGACGAAGAACGAACAGACGAAGAACGAACAGACGAAGAAGGAACAGACGAAGAAAGAACAGACGAAGAACGAACGGAAGAAGAACGAACAGACGAAGAACGAACAGACGAAGAAAGAACAGACGGCGAACGAACAGACGAAGAAAGAACAGACGAAGAACGAACAGACGAAGAACGAACAGACGAAGAACGAACAGACGAAGAAAGAACAGACGAAGAACGAACAGACGAAGAACGAACAGACGAAGAAAGAACAGACGAAGAAAGAACAGACGAAGAACGAACAGACGAAGAAGGAACAGCCGAAGAAAGAACAGACGAAGAACGAACGGAAGAAGAACGAACAGACGAAGAAGGAACAGACGAAGAAAGAACAGACGAAGAACGAACGGAAGAAGGACGAACAGACGAAAAAGGAACAGACGGAGAACGAACAGACGAAGAAGGAACGGACGAAGAACGAACAGACGAAGATCGAACAGACGGAGAACGAACAGATGAAGAAGGAACAGACGGCGAACGAACAGACGAAGAAAGAATAGACGAAGAACGAACGGAAGAAGAACGAACCGACGAAGAACGAACAGACGGAGAACGAACAGATGAAGTAGGAACAGACGGCGAACGAACAGACGAAGAAAGAACAGACGAAGAACGAACGGAAGAAGAACGAACAGACGAAGAACGAACGGACGAAAAACGAACAGACGAAGAACGAACAGACGGAGAACGAACAGACGATGAACGAACGGACGAAGAACGAACAGACGAAGAACGAACGGACGAAGATCGAACAGACGAAGAACGAACAGACGAAAAAGGAACAGACGGAGAACGAACAGCCGAAGAAAGAACAGACGAAGAACGAACAGACGAAGAACGAACAGACGAAGAAGGAACAGACGAAGAAAGAACAGACGAAGAAGGAACAGACGAAGAAAGAACAGACGAAGAACGAACGGAAGAAGAACGAACAGACGAAGAACGAACGGACGAAAAACGAACAGACGAAGAACGAACAGACGGAGAACGAACAGACGATGAACGAACGGACGAAGAACGAACAGACGAAGAACGAACGGACGAAGATCGAACAGACGAAGAACGAACAAGCGAAAAAGGAACAGACGGAGAACGAACAGACGAAGAAAGAACAGACGAAGAACGAACAGACGAAGAACGAACAGACGAAGAACGAACAGACGGAGAACGAACAGATGAAGAAGGAACAGACGGCGAACGAACAGACGAAGAAAGAATAGACGAAGAACGAACGGAAGAAGAACGAACCGACGAAGAACGAACAGACGGAGAACGAACAGATGAAGTAGGAACAGACGGCGAACGAACAGACGAAGAAAGAACAGACGAAGAACGAACGGAAGAAGAACGAACAGACGAAGAACGAACGGACGAAGATCGAACAGACGAAGAACGAACAAGCGAAAAAGGAACAGACGGAGAACGAACAGACGAAGAAAGAACAGACGAAGAACGAACAGACGAAGAACGAACAGACGAAGAACGAACAGACGGAGAACGAACAGATGAAGAAGGAACAGACGGCGAACGAACAGACGAAGAAAGAATAGACGAAGAAAGAACAGACGAAGAACGAACAGACGAAAAAGGAACAGACGGAGAACGAACAGACGAAGAAAGAACAGACGAAGAACGAACAGACGAAGAACGAACAGACGAAGAAGGAACAGACGAAGAAAGAACAGACGAAGAACGAACGGAAGAAGAACGAACAGACGAAGAACGAACAGACGAAGAAAGAACAGACGGCGAACGAACAGACGAAGAAAGAACAGACGAAGAACGAACAGACGAAGAACGAACAGACGAAGAACGAACAGACGAAGAAAGAACAGACGAAGAACGAACAGACGAAGAACGAACAGACGAAGAAAGAACAGACGAAGAAAGAACAGACGAAGAACGAACAGCCGAAGAAAGAACAGACGAAGAACGAACGGAAGAAGAACGAACAGACGAAGAAGGAACAGACGAAGAACGAACAGACGAAGAACGAACAGACGAAGAACGAACAGACGAAGAACGAACAGACGGCGAACGAACAGACGAAGAAGGAACAGACGGCGAACGAACAGACGAAGAAGGAACAGACGAAGAACGAACAGACGGAAAACGAACAGACGTAGAAAGAACAGACGAAGAACGAACAGACGGAGAACGAACAGACGGAGAAAGAACAGACGAAGAACGAACAGACGAAGAACGAACAGACGAAGAACGAACAGACGAAGAACGAACAGACGAAGAAAGAACAGACGAAGAAAGAACAGACGAAGAACGAACAGACGAAGAACGAACAGACGAAGAACGAACAGACGAAGAACGAACAGACGAAGAAAGAACAGACGAAGAAAGAACAGACGAAGAACGAACAGACGAAGAACGAACAGACGAAGAACGAACAGACGGCGAACGAACAGACGAAGAACGAACAGACGAAGAACGAACAGACGAAGAACGAACAGACGAAGAACGAACAGACGAAGAACGAACAGACGAAGAACGAACAGACGGCGAACGAACAGACGAAGAAGGAACAGACGGCGAACGAACAGACGAAGAAGGAACAGACGAAGAACGAACAGACGGAAAACGAACAGACGTAGAAAGAACAGACGAAGAACGAACAGACGAAGAACGAACAGACGAAGAACGAACAGACGAAGAACGAACAGACGGAGAACGAACGGACGAAGAACGAACAGACGAAGAAAGAACAGACGAAGAACGAACAGACGAAAAACGAACAGACGAAGAACGAACAGACGGAGAACGAACAGACGATGAACGAACGGACGAAGAACGAACAGACGAAGAACGAACGGACGAAGATCGAACAGACGGAGAACGAACAGACGAAGAAGGAACAGACGGCGAACGAACAGACAAAGAAAGAACAGACGAAGAACGAACAGACGAAGAACGAACAGACGAAGAACGAACAGACGAAGAAAGAACAGACGAAGAACGAACAGACGAAGAACGAACAGACGGAGAACGAACGGACGAAGAACGAACAGACGAAGAAAGAACAGACGAAGAACGAACAGACGAAAAACGAACAGACGAAGAACGAACAGACGGAGAACGAACAGACGAAGAAAGAACAGACGGAGAACGAACAGACGAAGAAAGAACAGACGAAGAACGAACAGACGAAGAACGAACAGACGAAGAACGAACAGACGGAGAACGAACAGACGAAGAAGGAACAGACGGCGAACGAACAGACAAAGAAAGAACAGACGAAGAACGAACAGACGAAGAACGAACAGACGAAGAACGAACAGACGAAGAAAGAACAGACGAAGAACGAACAGACGAAGAACGAACAGACGAAGAACGAACAGACGGAGAACGAACAGACGAAGAAGGAACAGACGAAGAAAGAACAGACGAAGAACGAACGGAAGAAGAACGAACAGACGAAAAAGGAACAGACGGAGAACGAACAGACGAAGAAAGAACAGACGAAGAACGAACAGACGAAAAAGGAACAGACGGAGAACGAACAGACGAAGAAAGAACAGACGAAGAACGAACAGACGAAGAACGAACAGACGAAGAAGGAACAGACGAAGAAAGAACAGACGAAGAACGAACGGAAGAAGAACGAACAGACGAAGAACGAACAGACGAAGAAAGAACAGACGGCGAACGAACAGACGAAGAAAGAACAGACGAAGAACGAACAGACGAAGAACGAACAGACGAAGAACGAACAGACGAAGAAGGAACAGACGAAGAACGAACAGACGAAGAACGAACAGACGAAGAAAGAACAGACGAAGAAAGAACAGACGAAGAACGAACAGACGAAGAAGGAACAGCCGAAGAAAGAACAGACGAAGAACGAACGGAAGAAGAACGAACAGACGAAGAAGGAACAGACGGCGAACGAACAGACGAAGAAAGAACAGACGAAGAACGAACAGACGAAGAACGAACAGACGAAGAACGAACAGACGAAGAACGAACAGACGAAGAACGAACAGACGAAGAAATAACAGACGGCGAACGAACAGACGAAGAAGGAACAGACGGCGAACGAACAGACGAAGAAGGAACAGACGAAGAACGAACAGACGGAAAACGAACAGACGGAGAACAAACAGACGAAGAACGAACAGACGAAGAACGAACAGACGAAGAACGAACAGATGAAGAACGAACAGACGAAGAACGAACAGACGGAGAACGAACAGACGAAGAAGGAACAGACGGCGAACGAACAGACGAAGAAAGAACAGACGAAGAACGAACAGACGAAGAACGAACAGACGAAGAACGAACAGACGAAGAACGAACAGACGAAGAAGGAACAGACGGCGAACGAACAGACGAAGAAGGAACAGACGGCGAACGAACAGACGAAGAAGGAACAGACGAAGAACGAACAGACGGAAAACGAACAGACGGAGAAAGAACAGACGAAGAACGAACAGACGAAGAACGAACAGACGAAGAACGAACAGACGAAGAACGAACAGACGGAGAACGAACGGACGAAGAACGAACAGACGAAGAAAGAACAGACGAAGAACGAACAGACGAAAAACGAACAGACGAAGAACGAACAGACGGAGAACGAACAGACGATGAACGAACGGACGAAGAACGAACAGACGAAGAACGAACGGACGAAGATCGAACAGACGAAGAACGAACAGACGAAAAAGGAACAGACGGAGAACGAACAGACGAAGAAAGAACAGACGAAGAACGAACAGACGAAGAACGAACAGACGAAGAACGAACAGACGGAGAACGAACAGACGAAGAAGGAACAGACGGCAAACGAACAGACAAAGAAAGAACAGACGAAGAACGAACAGACGAAGAACGAACAGACGAAGAACGAACAGACGAAGACAGAACAGACGAAGAACGAACAGACGAAGAACGAACAGACGAAGAACGAACAGACGAAGAACGAACAGACGGAGAACGAACAGACGAAGAAGGAACAGACGAAGAAAGAACAGACGAAGAACGAACGGAAGAAGAACGAACAGACGAAAAAGGAACAGACGGAGAACGAACAGACGAAGAAGGAACGGACGAAGAACGAACAGACGAAGATCGAACAGACGGAGAACGAACAGATGAAGAAGGAACAGACGGCGAACGAACAGACGAAGAAAGAATAGACGAAGAACGAACGGAAGAAGAACGAACCGACGAAGGACGAACAGACGGAGAACGAACAGATGAAGTAGGAACAGACGGCGTACGAACAGACGAAGAAAGAACAGACGAAGAACGAACGGAAGAAGAACGAACAGACGAAGAACGAACGGACGAAAAACGAACAGACGAAGAACGAACAGACGGAGAACGAACAGACGATGAACGAACGGACGAAGAACGAACAGACGAAGAACGAACGGACGAAGATCGAACAGACGAAGAACGAACAGACGAAAAAGGAACAGACGGAGAACGAACAGACGAAGAAAGAACAGACGAAGAACGAACAGACGAAGAACGAACAGACGAAGAAGGAACAGACGAAGAAAGAACAGACGAAGAAGGAACAGACGAAGAAAGAACAGACGAAGAACGAACGGAAGAAGAACGAACAGACGAAGAACGAACGGACGAAAAACGAACAGACGAAGAACGAACAGACGGAGAACGAACAGACGATGAACGAACGGACGAAGAACGAACAGACGAAGAACGAACGGACGAAGATCGAACAGACGAAGAACGAACAAGCGAAAAAGGAACAGACGGAGAACGAACAGACGAAGAAAGAACTGACGAAGAACGAACAGACGAAGAACGAACAGACGAAGAACGAACAGACGGAGAACGAACAGATGAAGAAGGAACAGACGGCGAACGAACAGACGAAGAAAGAATAGACGAAGAACGAACGGAAGAAGAACGAACCGACGAAGAACGAACAGACGGAGAACGAACAGATGAAGTAGGAACAGACGGCGAACGAACAGACGAAGAAAGAACAGACGAAGAACGAACGGAAGAAGAACGAACAGACGAAGAACGAACGGACGAAAAACGAACAGACGAAGAACGAACAGACGGAGAACGAACAGACGATGAACGAACGGACGAAGAACGAACAGACGAAGAACGAACGGACGAAGATCGAACAGACGAAGAACGAACAGACGAAAAAGGAACAGACGGAGAACGAACAGACGAAGAAAGAACAGACGAAGAACGAACAGACGAAGAACGAACAGACGAAGAAGGAACAGACGAAGAAAGAACAGACGAAGAACGAACGGAAGAAGAACGAACAGACGAAGAAAGAACAGACGAAGAACGAACAGACGAAGAACGAACAGACGAAGAACGAACAGACGGAGAACGAACAGACGAAGAAGGAACAGACGAAGAAAGAACAGACGAAGAACGAACGGAAGAAAAACGAACAGACGAAGAACGAACAGACGAAAAAGGAACAGACGGAGAACGAACAGACGAAGAAAGAACAGACGAAGAACGAACAGACGAAGAACGAACAGACGAAGAACGAACAGACGGAGAACGATCAGATGAAGAAGGAATAGACGGCGAACGAACAGACGAAGAAAGAACAGACGAAGAACGAACGGAAGAAGAACGAACAGACGAAGAACGAACAGACGGAGAACGAACAGACGAAGAAGGAACAGACGAAGAAAGAACAGACGAAGAACGAACGGAAGAAAAACGAACAGACGAAGAAGGAACAGACGGCGAACGAACAGACGAAGAAAGAACAGACGAAGAACGAACAGACGAAGGACGATCAGACGCAGAACGAACAGACGAAGAACGAACAGACGAAGAGCGAACAGACGAAGAACGAACAGACGAAGAAAGAACAGACGAAGAACGAACAGACGAAGAACGAACAGACGAAGAACGAACAGACGGAGAACGAACAGACGGAGAAAGAACAGACGAAGAACGAACAGACGAAGAACGAACAGACGAAGAACGAACAGACGAAGAACGAACAGACGAAGAAAGAACAGACGAAGAACGAACAGACGAAGAACGAACAGACGGAGAACGAACAGACGAAGAACGAACAGACGAAGAACGAACAGACGAAGAAAGAACAGACGAAGAAAGAACAGACGAAGAACGAACAGACGAAGAACGAACAGACGGCGAACGAACAGACGAAGAACGAACAGACGAAGAACGAACAGACGAAGAACGAACAGACGAAGAACGAACAGACGAAGAACGAACAGACGAAGAACGAACAGACGAAGAACGAACAGACGAAGAAGGAACAGACGGCGAACGAACAGACGAAGAAGGAACAGACGAAGAACGAACAGACGGAAAACGAACAGACGTAGAAAGAACAGACGAAGAACGAACAGACGAAGAACGAACAGACGAAGAACGAACAGACGAAGAACGAACAGACGGAGAACGAACGGACGAAGAACGAACAGACGAAGAAAGAACAGACGAAGAACGAACAGACGAAAAACGAACAGACGAAGAACGAACAGACGGAGAACGAACAGACGATGAACGAACGGACGAAGAACGAACAGACGAAGAACGAACGGACGAAGATCGAACAGACGAAGAACGAACAGACGAAAAAGGAACAGACGGAGAACGAACAGACGAAGAAAGAACAGACGAAGAACGAACAGACGAAGAACGAACAGACGAAGAACGAACAGACGGAGAACGAACAGACGAAGAAGGAACAGACGGCGAACGAACAGACAAAGAAAGAACAGACGAAGAACGAACAGACGAAGAACGAACAGACGAAGAACGAACAGACGAAGAAAGAACAGACGAAGAACAAACAGACGAAGAACGAACAGACGAAGAACGAACAGACGGAGAACGAACAGACGAAGAAGGAACAGACGAAGAAAGAACAGACGAAGAACGAACGGAAGAAGAACGAACAGACGAAAAAGGAACAGACGGAGAACGAACAGACGAAGAAAGAACAGACGAAGAACGAACAGACGAAGAACGAACAGACGAAAAAGGAACAGACGGAGAACGAACAGACGAAGAAGGAACGGACGAAGAACGAACAGACGAAGATCGAACAGACGAAGAACGAACAGGCGAAAAAGGAACAGACGGAGAACGAACAGACGTTCTTTAGTCTTCCTTCCAAATGCTTAGTAAAGGGAACTGAGTTTCACAAAGGCTAAGTCATCTTTTATTCGGTTTTTCTTCCAAAGTCTTGGCAAAGGGGAAACCGAGCTTCATAAGGGGTAAATAGCCTTTTGTTTAGTGTTCTTTCCAAATGCTTAGTAAAGGGGAACTGAGTTTTACAAAGGCTAAGTCATCTTTTATTCGGTTTTCCTTCCAAAGTCTTGGTAAAGGGGAAACTGAGTTTCATAAGGTGTAAATAATCTTTTTTTTTTTTGTTCTTTCCAAATGCTTAGTAAAGGGGAACTGAGTTTCACAAAGGCTAAGTCATCTTTTATTCGGTTTTCCTTCCAAAGTCTTGGCAAAGAGGAAACTGAGCTTCATAAGGGGTAAATAATCTTTTGTTTAGTGCTCTTTCCAAATGCTTAGTAAAGGGGAACTGAGTTTCAGAAAAGTCTAAGTCATCTTTCATTCGGTTTTCCTTTCAAAGTCTTGGCAAAGGCGAAACTGAGTTTCATAAGGTGTAAATAATCTTTTTTTTAGTGTTCTTTCCAAGTGCTTAGTAAAGAGGAACTGAGTTTTACAAAGGCTAAATCATCTTTTATTCGGTTTTCCTTCCAAAGTCTTGGCAAAGGGGAAACTGAGTTTCATACGGTGTAAATAATCTTTTTTTTAGTGTTCTTTCCAAATGCTTAGTAAAGGGGAACTGAGTTTTACAAAGGCTAAGTCATCTTTTATTCGGTTTTCCTTCCAAAGTCTTGGTAAAGGGGAAACTGAGTTTCATACCGTGTAAATAATCTTTTTTTTAGTGTTCTTTCCAAATGCTTAGTAAAGGGGAACTGAGTTGTACAAAGGCTAAGTCATCTTTTATTCGGCTTTCCTTTCAAAGTCTTGGCAAAGGGGAAACTGAGTTCCATAAGGTGTAAATAATCTTTTTTTTAGTGTTCTTTCCAAATGCTTAGTAAAGGGGAACTGAGTTTTACAAAGGCTAAGTCATCTTTTATTCGGTTTTCCTTTCAAAGTCTTGGCAAAGGGGAAACTGAGTTTCATAAGGTGTACATAATCTTTTTTTTTAGTCTTCCTTTCAAATGCTTAGTAAAGGGGAACTGAGTTTCACAAAGGCTAAGTCATCTTTTACTCGGTTTTCCTTTCAAAGTCTTGGCAAACTGGAAACTGAGTCATCTTTTATTCGGGTTTCCTTCTAAAGTTTTGGAAAAGGGGAAACTGAGTTTCATTAGGTGTAAATAATATTTTCTTTAGTCTTCCTTCCAAATGCTTAGTAAAGGGAACTGAGTTTCACAAAGGCTAAGTCATCTTTTATTCGGTTTTTCTTTTTTTCGTGTAAATAATCTTTTTTTTAGTGTTCTTTCCAAATGCTTAGTAAAGGGGAACTGAGTTTTACAAAGGCTAAGTCATCTTTTATTCGGTTTTCCTTTCAAAGTCTTGGCAAAGGGGAAACTGAGTTTCATAAGGTGTAAATAATCTTTTTTTTAGTGTTCTTTCCAAATGTTTAGTAAAGGGGAACTGAGTTTTACAAAGGCTAAGTCATCTTTTATTCGGTTTTCCTTTCAAAGTCTTAGCAAGGGGGAAACTAAGTTTCATAAGGGGTGCATAATCTTTTTTTTTAGTCTTCCTTCCAAATGCTTAGTAAAGGGGAATTGAGTTTCACAAAGGCTGTCATCTTTTATTCGGTTTTCCTTCCAAAGTCTTGGCAAAAGGGAAACTGAGTTTCATAAGGGGTACATAATTTTTAATCTTTTTTTTTAGTCTTCCTCCCAAATGCTTAGTAAAGGGGAACTGAGTTTCACAAAGGCTGTCATCTTTTATTCGGTTTTCCTTCCAAAGTCTTGGCAAAGGGGAAACTGAGCTTCATAAGGGGAAAATAATCTTTTGTTTTAGTCTTCCTTTCACATGCTTAGTAAAGGGGAACTGAGTTTCACAAAGGCTAAGTCATCTTTTATTCGGTTTTCCTTCCAAAGTCTTGGCAAAGGGGAAACTGAGCTTCATAAGGGGTAAATAATCTTTTGTTTAGTGTTCTTTCCAAATGCTTAGTAAATTGGAACTGAGTTTTACAAAGGCTAAGTCATCTTTTATTCGGTTTTCCTTCCAAAGTCTTGGTAAAGAGGAAACTGAGTTTCATAAGGTGTAAATAATCTTTTTTTTTAGTCTTCCTTTCAAATGCTTAGTAAAGGGGAACTGAGTTTCACAAGGGCTAGGCCAATTTTTATTCGGTTTTCCTTCCAATGTCTTGTCAAAGGGGAAACTGAGTTTCATAAGGTGTAAATAATCTTTTTTTTAGTCTTCCTTTCAAATGCTTAGTAAAGGGGAACTGAGTTTCACAACTGTCATCTTTTATTCGGTTTTCCTTCCAAAGTCTTGGCAAAGGGGAAACTGAGCTTCATAAGGGGTAAATAATCTTTTGTTTAGTGTTCTTTCCAAATGCTTAGTAAAGGGGAACTGAGTTTTACAAAGGCTAAGTCATCTTTTATTCGGTTTTCCTTCCAAAGTCTTGGTAAAGGGGAAACTGAGTTTCATACGGTGTAAATAATCTTTTTTTTAGTGTTCTTTCCAAATGCTTAGTAAAGGGGAACTGAGTTGTACAAAGGCTAAGTCATCTTTTATTCGGCTTTCCTTTCAAAGTCTTGGCAAAGGGGAAACTGAGTTTCATAAGGGTACATAATCTTTTTTTTTAGTCTTCCTTTCAAATGCTTAGTAAAGGGGAACTGAGTTTCACAAAGGCTAAGTCATCTTTTATTCGGTTTTCCTTCCAAAGTCTTGGCAAAGGGGAAACTGAGTTTCATAAGGTGTAAATAATCTTTTTTTAGTGTTCTTTCCAAATGCTTAGTAAAGGGGAACTGAGTTTTACAAAGGCTAAGTCATCTTTTATTCGGTTTTCCTTTCAAAGTCTTGGCAAGGGGGAAAATAAGTTTCATAAGGGGTACATAATCTTTTGTTTTAGTCTTCCTTCCAAATGCTTAGTAAAGGGGAACTGAGTTTCACAAAGGCTGTCATCTTTTATTCGGTTTTCCTTCCAAAGTCTTGGCAAAGGGGAAACTGAGTTTCATAAGGGGTACATAATTTTTAATCTTTTGTTTTAGTCTTCCTTTCACATGCTTAGTAAAGGGAAACTGAGTTTCACAAAGGCTGTCATCTTTTATTCGGTTTTCCTTACAAAGTCTTGGCAAAGGCGAAACTGAGCTTCATAAGGGGTAAATAATCTTTTGTTTTAGTCTTCCTTTCAAATGCTTAGTAAAGGGGAACTGAGTTTCACAAAGGCTAAGTCATCTTTTATTCGGTTTTCCTTCCAAGGTCTTGGCAAAGGGGAAACTGAGCTTCATAAGGGGTAAATAATCTTTTGTTTAGTGTTCTTTCCAAATGCTTAGTAAAGGGGAACTGAGTTTTACAAAGGCTAAGTCATCTTTTATTCGGTTTTCTTTCCAAAGTCTTGGTAAAGAGGAAACTGAGTTTCATAAGGTGTAAATAATCTTTTTTTAGTGTTCTTTCCAAATGCTTGGTAAAGGGGAACTGAGTTTTACAAAGGCTAAGTCATCTTTTATTCGGTTTTCCTTTCAAAGTCTTGGCAAAGGGGAAACTGAGTTTCATAAGGTGTAAATAATCTTTTTTTTAGTATTCTTTCCAATTGCTTAGTAAAGGGGAACTGAGTTTTACAAAGGCTAAGTCATCTTTTATTCGGTTTTCCTTCCAAAGTCTTGGTAAAGGGGAAACTGAGTTTCATACGGTGTAAATAATCTTTTTTTTAGTGTTCTTTCCAAATGCTTAGTAAAGGGGAACTGAGTTGTACAAAGGCTAAGTCATCTTTTATTCGGTTTTCCTTTCAAAGTCTTGGCAAAGGGGAAACTGAGTTTCATAAGGGGTACATAATCTTTTTTTTTAGTCTTCCTTTCAAATGCTTAGTAAAGGGGAGTTTCACAAAAGGCTAAGTCATCTTTTATTTGGTTTTCCTTTCAAAGTCTTGGTAAAGGGGAAACTGAGTTCCATAAGGTGTAAATAATCTTTTTTTTAGTGTTCTTTCCAAATGCTTAGTAAAGGGGAACTGAGTTTTACAAAGGCTAAGTCATCTTTTATTCGGTTTTCCTTTCAAAGTCTTGGCAAGGGGGAAACTAAGTTTCATAAGGGGTACATAATCTTTTTTTTTAGTCTTCCTTCCAAATGCTTAGTAAAGGGGAACTGAGTTTCACAAAGGCTGTCATCTTTTATTCGGTTTTCCTTCCAAAGTCTTGGCAAAGGGGAAACTGAGTTTCATAAGGGGTACATAATTTTTAATCTTTTTTTTTAGTCTTCCTTCCAAATGCTTAGTAAAGTGGAACGGAGTTTCACAAAGGCTGTCATCTTTTATTCGGTTTTCCTTCCAAAGTCTTGGCAAAGGGGAAACTGAGCTTCATAAGGGGTAAATAATCTTTTGTTTTAGTCTTCCTTTCAAATGCTTAGTAAAGGGGAACTGAGTTTCACAAAGGCTAAGTCATCTTTTATTCGGTTTTCCTTCCAAAGTCTTGGTAAAGGGGAAACTGAGTTTCATACGGTGTAAATAATCTTTTTTTTAGTGTTCTTTCCAAATGCTTAGTAAAGGGGAACTGAGTTGTACAAAGGCTAAGTCATCTTTTATTCGGTTTTCCTTTCAAAGTCTTGGCAAAGGGGAAACTGAGTTTCATAAGGGGTACATAATCTTTTTTTTTAGTCTTCCTTTCAAATGCTTAGTAAAGGGGAGTTTCACAAAAGGCTAAGTCATCTTTTATTTGGTTTTCCTTTCAAATGCTTAGTAAAGGGGAACTGAGTTTCACAAAGGCTAAGTCATCTTTTATTCGGTTTTCCTTCCAAGGTCTTGGCAAAGGGGAAACTGAGCTTCATAAGGGGTAAATAATCTTTTGTTTAGTGTTCTTTCCAAATGCTTAGTAAAGGGGAACTGAGTTTTACAAAGGCTAAGTCATCTTTTATTCGGTTTTCCTTCCAAAGTCTTGGTAAAGGGGAAACTGAGTTTCATACGGTGTAAATAATCTTTTTTTTAGTGTTCTTTCCAAATGCTTAGTAAAGGGGAACTGAGTTTTACAAAGGCTAAGTCATCTTTTATTCGGTTTTCCTTCCAAAGTCTTGGTAAAGAGGAAACTGAGTTTCATAAGGTGTAAATAATCTTTTTTTAGTGTTCTTTCCAAATGCTTGGTAAAGGGGAACTGAGTTTTACAAAGGCTAAGTCATCTTTTATTCGGTTTTCCTTCCAAAGTCTTGGCAAAGGGGAACTGAGTTTCACAAAGGCTAAGTCATCTTTTATTCGGTTTTCCTTCCAAAGTCTTGGTAAAGGGGAAACTGAGTTCCATAAGGTGTAAATAATCTTTTTTTTAGTGTTCTTTCCAAATGCTTAGTAAAGGGGAACTGAGTTTTACAAAGGCTAAGTCATCTTTTATTCGGTTTTCCTTCCAAAGGCTTGGTAAAGGGGAAACTGAGTTCCATAAGGTGTAAATAATCTTTTTTTTAGTGTTCTTTCCAAATGCTTAGTAAAGGGGAACTGAGTTTTACAAAGGCTAAGTCATCTTTTATTCGGTTTTCCTTTCAAAGTCTTGGCAAAGGGGAAACTGAGTTTCATAAGGTGTACATAATCTTTTTTTTTAGTCTTCCTTTCAAATGCTTAGTAAAGGGGAACTGAGTTTCACAAAGGCTAAGTCATCTTTTACTCGGTTTTCCTTTCAAAGTCTTGGCAAACTGGAAACTGAGTCATCTTTTATTCGGGTTTCCTTCCAAAGTTTTGGAAAAGGGGAAACTGAGTTTCATTAGGTGTAAATAATATTTTCTTTAGTCTTCCTTCCAAATGCTTAGTAAAGGGAACTGAGTTTCACAAAGGCTAAGTCATCTTTTATTCGGTTTTTCTTTTTTTCGTGTAAATAATCTTTTTTTTAGTGTTCTTTCCAAATGCTTAGTAAAGGGGAACTGAGTTTTACAAAGGCTAAGTCATCTTTTATTCGGTTTTCCTTTCAAAGTCTTGGCAAAGGGGAAACTGAGTTTCATAAGGTGTAAATAATCTTTTTTTTAGTGTTCTTTCCAAATGTTTAGTAAAGGGGAACTGAGTTTTACAAAGGCTAAGTCATCTTTTATTCGGTTTTCCTTTCAAAGTCTTAGCAAGGGGGAAACTAAGTTTCATAAGGGGTGCATAATCTTTTTTTTTAGTCTTCCTTCCAAATGCTTAGTAAAGGGGAACTGAGTTTCACAAAGGCTGTCATCTTTTATTCGGTTTTCCTTCCAAAGTCTTGGCAAAAGGGAAACTGAGTTTCATAAGGGGTACATAATTTTTAATCTTTTTTTTTAGTCTTCCTCCCAAATGCTTAGTAAAGGGGAACTGAGTTTCACAAAGGCTGTCATCTTTTATTCGGTTTTCCTTCCAAAGTCTTGGCAAAGGGGAAACTGAGCTTCATAAGGGGAAAATAATCTTTTGTTTTAGTCTTCCTTTCACATGCTTAGTAAAGGGGAACTGAGTTTCACAAAGGCTAAGTCATCTTTTATTCGGTTTTCCTTCCAAAGTCTTGGCAAAGGGGAAACTGAGCTTCATAAGGGGTAAATAATCTTTTGTTTAGTGTTCTTTCCAAATGCTTAGTAAATTGGAACTGAGTTTTACAAAGGCTAAGTCATCTTTTATTCGGTTTTCCTTCCAAAGTCTTGGTAAAGAGGAAACTGAGTTTCATAAGGTGTAAATAATCTTTTTTTTTAGTCTTCCTTTCAAATGCTTAGTAAAGGGGAACTGAGTTTCACAAGGGCTAGGCCAATTTTTATTCGGTTTTCCTTCCAATGTCTTGTCAAAGGGGAAACTGAGTTTCATAAGGTGTAAATAATCTTTTTTTTAGTCTTCCTTTCAAATGCTTAGTAAAGGGGAACTGAGTTTCACAACTGTCATCTTTTATTCGGTTTTCCTTCCAAAGTCTTGGCAAAGGGGAAACTGAGCTTCATAAGGGGTAAATAATCTTTTGTTTAGTGTTCTTTCCAAATGCTTAGTAAAGGGGAACTGAGTTTTACAAAGGCTAAGTCATCTTTTATTCGGTTTTCCTTCCAAAGTCTTGGTAAAGGGGAAACTGAGTTTCATACGGTGTAAATAATCTTTTTTTTAGTGTTCTTTCCAAATGCTTAGTAAAGGGGAACTGAGTTGTACAAAGGCTAAGTCATCTTTTATTCGGCTTTCCTTTCAAAGTCTTGGCAAAGGGGAAACTGAGTTTCATAAGGGTACATAATCTTTTTTTTTAGTCTTCCTTTCAAATGCTTAGTAAAGGGGAACTGAGTTTCACAAAGGCTAAGTCATCTTTTATTCGGTTTTCCTTCCAAAGTCTTGGCAAAGGGGAAACTGAGTTTCATAAGGTGTAAATAATCTTTTTTTAGTGTTCTTTCCAAATGCTTAGTAAAGGGGAACTGAGTTTTACAAAGGCTAAGTCATCTTTTATTCGGTTTTCCTTTCAAAGTCTTGGCAAGGGGGAAAATAAGTTTCATAAGGGGTACATAATCTTTTGTTTTAGTCTTCCTTCCAAATGCTTAGTAAAGGGGAACTGAGTTTCACAAAGGCTGTCATCTTTTATTCGGTTTTCCTTCCAAAGTCTTGGCAAAGGGGAAACTGAGTTTCATAAGGGGTACATAATTTTTAATCTTTTGTTTTAGTCTTCCTTTCACATGCTTAGTAAAGGGAAACTGAGTTTCACAAAGGCTGTCATCTTTTATTCGGTTTTCCTTACAAAGTCTTGGCAAAGGCGAAACTGAGCTTCATAAGGGGTAAATAATCTTTTGTTTTAGTCTTCCTTTCAAATGCTTAGTAAAGGGGAACTGAGTTTCACAAAGGCTAAGTCATCTTTTATTCGGTTTTCCTTCCAAGGTCTTGGCAAAGGGGAAACTGAGCTTCATAAGGGGTAAATAATCTTTTGTTTAGTGTTCTTTCCAAATGCTTAGTAAAGGGGAACTGAGTTTTACAAAGGCTAAGTCATCTTTTATTCGGTTTTCTTTCCAAAGTCTTGGTAAAGAGGAAACTGAGTTTCATAAGGTGTAAATAATCTTTTTTTAGTGTTCTTTCCAAATGCTTGGTAAAGGGGAACTGAGTTTTACAAAGGCTAAGTCATCTTTTATTCGGTTTTCCTTTCAAAGTCTTGGCAAAGGGGAAACTGAGTTTCATAAGGTGTAAATAATCTTTTTTTTAGTATTCTTTCCAATTGCTTAGTAAAGGGGAACTGAGTTTTACAAAGGCTAAGTCATCTTTTATTCGGTTTTCCTTCCAAAGTCTTGGTAAAGGGGAAACTGAGTTTCATACGGTGTAAATAATCTTTTTTTTAGTGTTCTTTCCAAATGCTTAGTAAAGGGGAACTGAGTTGTACAAAGGCTAAGTCATCTTTTATTCGGTTTTCCTTTCAAAGTCTTGGCAAAGGGGAAACTGAGTTTCATAAGGGGTACATAATTCGGTTTTCCTTTCAAAGTCTTAGCAAGGGGGAAACTAAGTTTCATAAGGGGTGCATAATCTTTTTTTTTAGTCTTCCTTCCAAATGCTTAGTAAAGGGGAACTGAGTTTCACAAAGGCTGTCATCTTTTATTCGGTTTTCCTTCCAAAGTCTTGGCAAAAGGGAAACTGAGTTTCATAAGGGGTACATAATTTTTAATCTTTTTTTTTAGTCTTCCTCCCAAATGCTTAGTAAAGGGGAACTGAGTTTCACAAAGGCTGTCATCTTTTATTCGGTTTTCCTTCCAAAGTCTTGGCAAAGGGGAAACTGAGCTTCATAAGGGGAAAATAATCTTTTGTTTTAGTCTTCCTTTCACATGCTTAGTAAAGGGGAACTGAGTTTCACAAAGGCTAAGTCATCTTTTATTCGGTTTTCCTTCCAAAGTCTTGGCAAAGGGGAAACTGAGCTTCATAAGGGGTAAATAATCTTTTGTTTAGTGTTCTTTCCAAATGCTTAGTAAATTGGAACTGAGTTTTACAAAGGCTAAGTCATCTTTTATTCGGTTTTCCTTCCAAAGTCTTGGTAAAGAGGAAACTGAGTTTCATAAGGTGTAAATAATCTTTTTTTTTAGTCTTCCTTTCAAATGCTTAGTAAAGGGGAACTGAGTTTCACAAGGGCTAGGCCAATTTTTATTCGGTTTTCCTTCCAATGTCTTGTCAAACTGAGTTTCACAAGGGCTAGGCCAATTTTTATTCGGTTTTCCTTCCAATGTCTTGTCAAGGGGAAACTGAGTTTCATAAGGTGTAAATAATCTTTTTTTTAGTCTTCCTTTCAAATGCTTAGTAAAGGGGAACTGAGTTTCACAACTGTCATCTTTTATTCGGTTTTCCTTCCAAAGTCTTGGCAAAGGGGAAACTGAGCTTCATAAGGGGTAAATAATCTTTTGTTTAGTGTTCTTTCCAAATGCTTAGTAAAGGGGAACTGAGTTTTACAAAGGCTAAGTCATCTTTTATTCGGTTTTCCTTCCAAAGTCTTGGTAAAGGGGAAACTGAGTTTCATACGGTGTAAATAATCTTTTTTTTAGTGTTCTTTCCAAATGCTTAGTAAAGGGGAACTGAGTTGTACAAAGGCTAAGTCATCTTTTATTCGGCTTTCCTTTCAAAGTCTTGGCAAAGGGGAAACTGAGTTTCATAAGGGTACATAATCTTTTTTTTTAGTCTTCCTTTCAAATGCTTAGTAAAGGGGAACTGAGTTTCACAAAGGCTAAGTCATCTTTTATTCGGTTTTCCTTCCAAAGTCTTGGCAAAGGGGAAACTGAGTTTCATAAGGTGTAAATAATCTTTTTTTAGTGTTCTTTCCAAATGCTTAGTAAAGGGGAACTGAGTTTTACAAAGGCTAAGTCATCTTTTATTCGGTTTTCCTTTCAAAGTCTTGGCAAGGGGGAAAATAAGTTTCATAAGGGGTACATAATCTTTTGTTTTAGTCTTCCTTCCAAATGCTTAGTAAAGGGGAACTGAGTTTCACAAAGGCTGTCATCTTTTATTCGGTTTTCCTTCCAAAGTCTTGGCAAAGGGGAAACTGAGTTTCATAAGGGGTACATAATTTTTAATCTTTTGTTTTAGTCTTCCTTTCACATGCTTAGTAAAGGGAAACTGAGTTTCACAAAGGCTGTCATCTTTTATTCGGTTTTCCTTACAAAGTCTTGGCAAAGGCGAAACTGAGCTTCATAAGGGGTAAATAATCTTTTGTTTTAGTCTTCCTTTCAAATGCTTAGTAAAGGGGAACTGAGTTTCACAAAGGCTAAGTCATCTTTTATTCGGTTTTCCTTCCAAGGTCTTGGCAAAGGGGAAACTGAGCTTCATAAGGGGTAAATAATCTTTTGTTTAGTGTTCTTTCCAAATGCTTAGTAAAGGGGAACTGAGTTTTACAAAGGCTAAGTCATCTTTTATTCGGTTTTCTTTCCAAAGTCTTGGTAAAGAGGAAACTGAGTTTCATAAGGTGTAAATAATCTTTTTTTAGTGTTCTTTCCAAATGCTTGGTAAAGGGGAACTGAGTTTTACAAAGGCTAAGTCATCTTTTATTCGGTTTTCCTTTCAAAGTCTTGGCAAAGGGGAAACTGAGTTTCATAAGGTGTAAATAATCTTTTTTTTAGTATTCTTTCCAATTGCTTAGTAAAGGGGAACTGAGTTTTACAAAGGCTAAGTCATCTTTTATTCGGTTTTCCTTCCAAAGTCTTGGTAAAGGGGAAACTGAGTTTCATACGGTGTAAATAATCTTTTTTTTAGTGTTCTTTCCAAATGCTTAGTAAAGGGGAACTGAGTTGTACAAAGGCTAAGTCATCTTTTATTCGGTTTTCCTTTCAAAGTCTTGGCAAAGGGGAAACTGAGTTTCATAAGGGGTACATAATCTTTTTTTTTAGTCTTCCTTTCAAATGCTTAGTAAAGGGGAGTTTCACAAAAGGCTAAGTCATCTTTTATTTGGTTTTCCTTTCAAAGTCTTGGTAAAGGGGAAACTGAGTTCCATAAGGTGTAAATAATCTTTTTTTTAGTGTTCTTTCCAAATGCTTAGTAAAGGGGAACTGAGTTTTACAAAGGCTAAGTCATCTTTTATTCGGTTTTCCTTTCAAAGTCTTGGCAAGGGGGAAACTAAGTTTCATAAGGGGTACATAATCTTTTTTTTTAGTCTTCCTTCCAAATGCTTAGTAAAGGGGAACTGAGTTTCACAAAGGCTGTCATCTTTTATTCGGTTTTCCTTCCAAAGTCTTGGCAAAGGGGAAACTGAGTTTCATAAGGGGTACATAATTTTTAATCTTTTTTTTTAGTCTTCCTTCCAAATGCTTAGTAAAGTGGAACGGAGTTTCACAAAGGCTGTCATCTTTTATTCGGTTTTCCTTCCAAAGTCTTGGCAAAGGGGAAA